>JAJOZX010000606.1:105000-675000 GCA_023014485.1 Bathynomus jamesi
CCTGACGCGGGCCATGGCAACATAGGCCCCGCCCACTTTACCATATATGGAGGGTGTTCTGTCCACAGACCGCACACTCTCCGCCCTGATCCCTCGCTCTCTCCTTTTTCCAATTGATTTGGCATGGGGTAAACGTAAATTTATATTCCCATAGTAGGGGAGAAGAATATATATATATATATATATATATATATATATATATATATATATATATCGCCGCACCGCAATACTGAAATTTCGCGCCTCAAACAAGCTCTAGGGACGCTTCTCTCGCTCAGTACCAAAATTTTACCGAATGGTTGTGAAGACAATCCGAACAACTGAATTGAAGTAGCTCATTTCTCATCTCGACTAGTGTAACAGTCGAGCGCGGAATTAAGGACTAGGGCATCTTTTTCGTCTCGACTAAAGTTGAGAGAGGGAGACAAAAGGTTAATTAAATATTAATTTACATAAAATCTACTCTGAATATACGCCCCTGATATATATATATATATATATATATATATATATCCATCGTGTATCATTCTGCTCAGTGATTAATACGGTCCTACATTATATTAATCAAAGAATCCTTTGCAAGTTATTTTTATAAAATCCATAATAAACTCATTTTGAAGTGCAAAGCTATTTGACCATGCTCGAGACCCGGTATCGGCAGGCAGTGCGTAGCACACCCAGCTAGTCATCCTTCCACACAATATGTCTATCAGATAAATGGGTACCATGGCATATATGTTTATAATGTTAATTTGAAGTGCAAAGTTATTCGTCATTTTCTCTTAAAGGGAGCTCAAACTTCTACTTTTACATATTAGTTAAATCATAAACCATAGACTGCAGACTTTCTTCAGAAAATGTATGAACTACTCAAAAATAATTTAAAAATTTCTGCCTACATCCATGTCCCTTTCTTCTTTAAAGACCGATGAGGAACTCGTCGTGTTATAGAAACATTTCGTGAAAGTTTTGAAGAAACTCAAATCGTGGACAGTGACCTGAAGGGGGAGGTAGAAGTATTGTAGCAAACCCGGTCCATTGATTGCCGTATCATCCACGAAGTGATGTGAGCTTTTTTTCTTTTGTGTGTGTGTGTGTGTGGTGTGTGTGTGTGTGTGTGTGTGTGTGTTTTTCGGGATAAGCACAAGCAGTGTAATTTCAGCAATTTATTTAAATGATTGAACCATAAGGAATGTTTTATAAAATAGTACATAATAGCATAGCATTTACTGTATACAACACAATTTTACGTAACATGTCCTTCAATATTTCTCACAAATATAGGAGTGAATTGGCATCGATTTTTTTATACATTATATATTTATATCCAACTTCAAATAGTTACAGAATTAGCATCCATTACATTTTAAATAAGCTACAGAGCATAAGACTCGTCCTTAAACGCTACACAAACTAACATTATTGGAAACATTTTATATTTTACACAATACAGGGTGTTTATAAAGTCCCTATCTATTTCAGTGAAAACGTAGCAAAAAGGGTAAAATTCAATAACAGTATAATAGAAGGTATACATTTAACGAATACTTAAGCATATGATTCTACATGAACACCATCAGTATCTCTACAAAGTTCGAATCTGTCAGCAGCATTGTGGAACACATTTTGGAACATGACAGGGGTTATTTTTGTAACTGCTGTGACGATACGAGCACGTAAATTTTCCAGCCTATTGGGGAATTCCTCGGAGAGTTGACTGATGAGATCAAGGATGAGTATAGTGATAGTGCATATGCTGATTCTTTTGTATCATCAGGTCCCAAAACGTATAGGGTACGGGTGAGGGTGGGGGAGAAGTTGAAATATATCGTGAAGGCGAAGGGCATCACGCTTAACCAGGCGAACCGACGGATCGTTAACGTTGACTCATTGAAGGAGCTAGTGTGCTTAGAAGATGAGGGCGACCAACCGCCCCAACTGACTGTGGGGACCCACAATTTTCGGACACAGAAACTGGGGGGCGTGAAAGAACTTACGGGTACGAAAGTGTGTCATAACACGTATAGGAAACGTTACCAGGTGCCTGGCCCTTGATTGTTTTGTTATATATATATATATATTATATATATATATATATATATGTGTGTGTGTGTGTGTGTGTGTGTGTGTGTGTGTGTGTTTATTTACTTGTTAACGATATGTTTATCTTATTTATTACTCGTATTTGAATATATATACACCATGAATTATTTACTTGCTGATGATATGCTTATTAAATAAATCATGTTTCAATTAGCGTTTCGTTTTATCTTTCGTGTATGTGTGTGTGTGTGTGTGCAGGAAAAAATCTAAGCTTCGCCCCCTGTATGATCAATCAAAGGGTCACGTGACTCCTGCTACTACCTGGGCATATCTCTACCCTTGCGTACTCAGTTCACCGCAGCAAGCCCTGGCTCTCAGACGTGTATTTTGAATATTTCTCGCGTAGACGATAAATAGTGATGGCTACCGTTGATATTGCGTGCTCAATGTAGTGAATACTGAAAGAATCCCTAGCTCTCCCTCTTTTGAAGCTCTTAAGGCTACATTGAACCGTGCGAAGCGTGAGGAACAAGAGGTTCAAATACGGTATGGATATTCTGGCGAGAGCATTGCCAGATTTCGTAGCACAAACGTCGTAGCCATGAAGTGAAAGAAACAACACGTGCAGAGGAGAAGCAACGGGTATGGGTAGTGAGTCTTGTGGATGAATGGGTTGACAAGCGGTATTATGTCATGCTGCATCAAACCGAGTACGCATGCCCTGCGGCTGAAAATATAAATCTTGTCATCATGGACAATCTGAAATATTTTTATCGTTACATTCATATACGGTATATCATGATGAGGTTCGCAGTGAGGTTGTGGCTAAAGGCCTGTGCGAGTTTTTAATCGAGTTTAGAGACGAGTATCGCTTGCTAAGCAAAAAGGACAAATATGGGCACATGTTTCTCTCAAATAGTGTGCTGGAGTGTTAATAAAATGTGCGTGGTTCTAGAAAATACAGTGTTGAATACTCCTGAACGAAGATGTCTGGTGCGCATTCCGGGGAGTGGGAGTGGTAAAACATTAAAGCCGTAATTACTTCATGTATCAAAAAAATTCTGATTGCCCAGCATAATGGGCATGGTATGACACGCCCGTGTGACTCGTTCCTCC
This sequence comes from Bathynomus jamesi, assembly GCA_023014485.1. Classification (NCBI taxonomy): domain Eukaryota; kingdom Metazoa; phylum Arthropoda; class Malacostraca; order Isopoda; family Cirolanidae; genus Bathynomus; species Bathynomus jamesi. The sequence continues at coordinate 108,160 of JAJOZX010000606.1, forward strand.
AAACCTCCCTCCGTGCCAAACCGCGCACCGGTTGCTCATAGTCACCTCAGAGCTTGACCCGACTGGACGTGCACTCCTCACAATAGAATACGATGGACTTCCTTTGAGCAGCATTCTCAGTGCCGTATACGATGTGTCCGTGACGAAGTTATTGCGTGTGTTCAGGCGTAAAACCGGCTTGGTTAACTATGTACTTGAAACGACGTGTAGGCAAACAAACTCTGGTAAACGGAATATTATTTATTTAAGTGTTGAGGAGATAAATAGAATCTTCGTGATAGTAGAGAAGTGGGGCGAGGATCGTTATAAAATACCTGCAGGTGTAGGCACAGGAGAACAGATTAATGATGCATCCTCATATGCCATTATTTGTTCGTTATGTATAAATCGTGACCATCCATGAAATGATATACGGCTGATGTGGAAGAATGCGTCTGATAATAACGTCCTTGTCCCCACGTGAAACCGTTTCATCCTCGACAGAATGATTGAAATCGTCGGTTTCCTCAAGCTAAAGCCTATATTAGACGCACGTGTTGCCGATATGTTTTATTTTCATACGGTTCTTGAATACGCCTACACCGCTCTGCTCGACGGGTTACTGAGTGTCGGACTGAACAAGGCGAGAATGGTCTGGAACTGGATGCGTATTTAAAAAGTATAGATTCTTCGAAATATCATGAACTTTGGTACAAAGGACTTGAGCGACACAGGGCTGAGCTCACCTAAACTGTTCACCCTGAAGAGCTATTGCTTTATATAACGAGCAGCGGTCGCCACGACTTAAAAGATTATTTCAACTGCCGATATGCGTTGTGAAGAAGAGTTCGCGGTTGAAAAGCTCGGCTTGGAAAGAATAAACCCTCGATTGGAAAGGAGTGTTTATAAACTTGAATTTAATAATGACGTTGTGGCGAACGATGCACTCTTTGTGCGTGCTTTTGATTGTATTCTGTCCGTATTTAAAGAGTGATAACTTACCAACCAATTGTAAAGTGGGCACAAAAATAGTATTGAACGAATTGAAGGGCCTTTATATCGAATACAGGCATCCGCATACCTTGAGTGGTGAAATAATGTTAAATCGGATGTACTGTATAGTACAAAGAAACGATGATGTAACTGTAGACGCGATCACATGCGAATTTAGTATTTTAATTAAGCGTAGTAGAACATAAGGTGCGTGTATTTTGATGTATATTATTTTGAAGTTTATATTGAGGGGTCACGCGTCTTAAGGTACCTAAGCGCCACCACAGGCGAAAACGTGTTTTTGATGGATATCACTATTTTCACCCGTCCTCTATCGCGTGGTTTGGGTTATAATGACCTTACGACACTAGAAATATGGTTGAAAACCTTATGAAGCGAACCACTTTTTTCACCTCTATCGCCAGCCAAAAGTTCACCCAAAGTTCGGCATAATAAGAAAATCAAAAAATTTAAAAATATATATATATAAAATATAAAATATGAAAATCTATTCTAAAAACTCATCAACATCTTCATTAGCATACTTAGAACTTTAATTTACCAAAAATGAACGTTCTAGCTCAATTAATAACAGAAATACTATTGCCAGAATATTGCTGAACTTTGGAGGCGATTTCTGGCGAATTTTAATTTTGGTGCTTAGGTACCTTAAGACGCGGGACCCCTCATATATAAGCGTGTATTTGCTATTACATATATTAAATATGTATATAGATTTCTCCTGTACTAATATTATTATTTATGAATGTGATATATATATATATATATATATATATATATATATATATATATATATATATATATATATATATATAATTATATATATATATCCTTCGTTTAATGTGTGTATTTTTGCTGTATAGATTTCTTCTGAACTATTTTTGATTGACTATTTATTTCCTATATATTTCATACAGTTAAATTATTTCCATTAATTCGTCTAAATAAACAGAATGATGTAGTTGTGTTTTATTATCCAATAAACGATTGAAACATGCGTTTCCAGGTGTGTGTGTGTGTGTGTGTATATATATATATATATATATATATATAATAACGCCTCTCCCCGAGTTCGGGCAACGTCAGGGTGTTACTAGAGAGAGGGTTATTACTTTAGCCTCCTGGATGCAGAAATAGTTTACTCTTCGTATTCCACAATCGAGGAGTGCTGTGTGAGTCCGTGTTTTTCTTTTAGCCCAGTTATCAAAGTCCAAAGAGTAGAAAATAAACACAACGGTTTACACGATTTTTAATTTTATTATAGGCGAGATAAATATAATTTATTACAGTGAATCAAATGTTTCTTTTGTACAGACCAGAGGTTTAATAATAATAATAAAAATTATAAGTTTCATAATGATATGTTACTTTTTCTTCATTGTAAGATATGAAATAAGTCAGAGACCCCTCTAAGACACCTTAGTCCGTTCTGAGTTCCCAATCTTATATGAATCAATTGCAAGCTACTGATCTTTCTCTCTAAACGGTCCGACTTTAAATTGATACCCCATGAATCTTCCAATTTTCAAAAGCAATTCCGTTAACGGACCGAAACCCTTTCAGCCCGGAGACCCTCACCATGGATCTGCCTTAAGGGCGCTGATCCCCTTTTTATATTGTCAAAGGAACGGAACCTGACTACGCCATCACGCTAGCGGTTGACGTCACCTGAGAGCATTGTTTTCCCCAAGTGAAATCAAAGAAACTGCCTGTGTCACTGCGCGTGACTTCCGTTCTGAAGGAAACGAGTCATACATAGCTTGGGAATTATTGAATGAATAAAATCACTTAAATATAAGTCATCATGGCATGGCGCGACTTTACTTCGATTATAAATTATAACATATATAACATATACATATATATATATATATATATATATATATATATATATATATATATATATATATATATATATATACAGTATGTGTATATATAATATATATATATATATAAATATATGTGTATATATATATATATATATATATATATATATATTATATATATATATAAACGATATTAAGGAATAACTGGGATGATGGGACTATATAAACAATGCATTTATATATATATAATATATATATATAATATATATATATAATATATATATATATATATATATATATATACACTATACCAAATGGCTGGTTATGACTTCTGTGCCAACTGGCTGCTTAAGCCAACTAGCTGATTTACACTTTCTAAGCCGAGCGGAGGTCAAGAGCGTTCATTAAGCGATGCAACATGCCAGCAAGAACATCTCTCTCCTTTCTCTCCTTCTGTCTCTTAGGCTATGTTTGGGTGGCAGCTTGGGAGACCCCTAGCTTGTTGCACCTTGGGGGATTCCCCCTTGCTTCCTTCTTTTTGCACCCTGGTGAAGAGTGGGTTTGGCACCTTGCAACAAGGGGGGTGGGTGGGGTGGCACCGACACCCATATGATCAACATTGCATGCAATTACACTCTCTCTCATTTTGCGGTCATACTACTGATGAGACACGGAAAATCAGATCAGCTGAGTAGGACAGTGACAGGAGAAACGGGATTTCCGGCACTCCCTGTCTCGTACCTAACATCCGCCCTGCAGTACTTCTCTGATCGATTGGTATCTACAATCTCCTCCTTTCATAATAGTATTATTTTATATTAACCATTTTTTGAAATTTAAATCCTTGTCATTATTGTGTAACGAACATTTTCAATACCTCCTGATTTGTTCACTATAATGGCGTTATAATATGTATTATTTATACGTGTATACTGGTATTATTCTATATTAAACTTTATTTTTGGAAATGAAATCATTGTTATTATGTGTAACTAATATTTGCACGACCTACTGGTTTGTCCACTAAGGGTCTATTTGCTTACCTTTCTTAAAGGTTTTTAGTGCCTAAACATCTGGGCTTGAGTTATCATTTATTTATTTATATATGTGTATCTGTTTGAATTTTATATGTGATTGTATTGAAAATAAATGGTGCTGCGCCATAATGACTCATTTAAGTCATCTGATGGGTCCTGTGGCTGTGATGAAAAGAGAGAATCATCCTATTTTTATAGAATTACTCTTAAATTGTATATTTATAAATAGAATAATTATGAATTGCATCCATAAAATTTGGATTTAATGTTTTTCCAAACTAAGTTTCCACTAACAAGGTCTATAAACAAACTTTTTTCAGCTGATATTAATAGAAAAATGATAGACCAACATTTTTTACTCAATAATTTTTTTGTCAGCAAGTATCCGAGAAGTCAAATTGTGACCGTTTAAGATCACATTTTTAATTATTTACTTACATCAATAAAAGTTGTATATTTGGAATCTGCATGCAATTCTGATTCTAAATATACATTTTAGTGGTGGACCGGATGTCAGTTTTTCAACATCTGCGGATGCGGATTTTTAATTTCAATATCCGCGGATGCGGATTTTTAATTTCAATATCCGCGGATGCGGATATTTAGTTAATCTATCAATATAATATAGAATTATGAATATATGACATAATTTTTCAAATTTCGTGATATTACTATTATGGCAGGCACTGCATAAGAATTAAAATTAATAATGTTTTCATTATGATAAAAATAATAACTTTCTCAAGAGTTTCAGCCACAGAAAATTCAATGAAACAGGTTTCATTCAATTTTCTGTGTTACCAGGTATTTATATTTTGAGGTTTATATATTTGTTTGTTCATTAATAATTAATACTTTACATGAAATGTGCATGGCTGGGCCTTATAAGCTATTTTATAAGCTAATTTAATTGTAAATTGCATAATTTATTAGAGGAAATATCCGCATAACATCCGCAGTCAGAAGTGCGGATGCGGATATCCGGTCCACCACTAATGCATTTATAGGGTTATGACCAATAGGAGCAGAGCTCTGGCGATTCAAAAATAGTCCTGGCCAACGGCTGGCCTCAAAATACCCTTTGCCATAACTTTTGACCTATGGATCAGATGGCGTTAATATTTGGAGAATCATGTTTTAGGGTCAAAACTACCCCATGTACCAATTTTCAGCAAAATCTAAGATTTGATGGCGTTTGGCACTGGTCCACTTGTCTTGGAACTCCACAATATCTTATTAATAATTATTAACATTTACAACATAAAGCGATGTCATTAATCAATGCTACCCTAGGTTAATGAAGCACCCAAATTAATAAATTTAACTTCATATAAGAGAATAGCCTTAATCCTAACAAGATTCGAATATGCTTGCCAATTTTTAACTTTTACTTTGGTCCACATTCAAATTTATTTCTCAATTAGTCGGAACAAAATTTAGCCAACTTGTAACAATGAAAGATCTTATTAATGATTAACATCAGCAGTTTAGTAACTAGAACCCAATATCTGACTTATCTTCATTAACAGACTTGTACCCATTACTATGATCTAGAAACACACTATTGGGTCATCATCATCCAAACTATACCAGTGTTAGCAACATTTGTGAGTATTGTTCATCCTCACACTGTTTAATACTTTATGCCCCAGAGATTTACTTTCATATCATTATACAAGGTGTCCACAATGTCTTGTCACCCTAGTAAAATACTAACTGATTTTCGTTTTTCTTTCAAACCCATTTGTAATGTGTGACAGGAATAACTATACGACTGAACAACGTATATTGGCTAGTACCTGGGTTCGTGAGCGACCACGTAATGGCAAAACCATTGAAAATATTCGTGCAGACCTCCAGGACCGATTGAATCGTGCAGCTCCTCCAAAGGCGACTAACAAGGCTATAATTTCCTATCATTTTTGTAAATGGGCACTACACATTTGCTTTTATTTTTTCCATTCATCAGGTACGTCTGTATAATTAAAAGATCTAGCAAAATAGTTAGTACCTCAGATAAGCTATCCACCCCTTCTCTAAGAATCCTAGCATATACATTATCACGTCCAGCAGTTTTATTTGGCTTCGTTGTATTAATTCTTTGTCTGACATCCTCCTCCTTTAAACATAAGCCAGCTCTATTTAGCTATCTGAATTTACCGCAGTTTACATATTTCTTCGTAATTTTTGCAATTCTTTCCTTTATTTTGCTTATTTTCCTCTCGCTTCTCAAATTTCATATCGAAAACTCGACCTTCTCGTTTTATAGCTCTTCCGAATTTTGTTTGACCTTCTTCCCCCTTTATGGGCCTAATGTAAAAATCTCAGGAACTGTTTTTCCGTTCGAATTGTTTTCAATTTATGTTTCAATTGATGTTGTTATTCTTTGTGCACGCCATGTGCCACTGGCTTTCACTTAATAAATTATTATCGCAAATTCACTGATATTTACTACACACACTGGTATAAGATAGAATTTACTGTTGAACTTATAGACACTAGTTATTTTGATATTACACAGAGCAGAAACAAAATGTCCGTACACTACGAAGTAGAAACACACATATACATAAACACACATATACATAATAATCGTACATACTACAAATACTTTATGCCTCATTGGTTAGTTCCTAATATAAATGTAATTTACAAAATTTTAAACTTTGTACAGGAATGTTAATAATCAAGAAATAGATTTCTTTGAAAACTGAAGAAGTCAGTTATTGCACAATCACAACACCAAGTACTGATTACATGCTAAGTAGACGTGATTATCAGTTGACTGCTTCTATGCAGTCCCATGTTAAATCTTATATTTATACATTTTATATTTTCGGCGCTATTTCGTTATTTACCCGCATATTCTTTTTCGTTATTTATCCGCATATCAAGCCAAACATTTATTAGCAAATATAAAAAAAATTCGTGCGCAAGTATAAACCGAACATTTATTAGTCGGTATGTAGCCGTAAATAGCGAAAAAGAATATGCCCATTGCCCATGCCCATGCTTCTTGAGCCAATCAATAGTGGCCTTTGTAGTAGCCGTCAAACGATGTAGTTCTTGTAAATTTAAGGGCGTACAGTTAGAACCAGTCGTGATATTTTCGTTAAAACTAACGAAAATGCCACAACTTAACCTAACCAATTGTCAAGGGCATACAGTTAACCTAACCGGGTATTCAATTAACCTTGTAATTATATCGAAAAAAAAGATATATATATAATATATAATTTAGGGTGTCTCTTATTGGGTAGTCAAAAATTGAAATGTTGAATTATTTTATCTGCGCCCCCTAAAATAGTTCCATTTAGCATAAAAACTAAAACTTGAAAGTTTGACACAAATTGGCTCATATTTAGGGGTCGCCCCCGGCTAATAAAAATGGTGACCATGGCATAATAGCTCCTGACATATGATTATGCTCATTATACACATAATTCCTTCCTTCTTTTTTTAGTTTGATTCGTTTTTATAAGTATAGGCCTTCTTATTTATCATTGATCCTTTTCTAACCTATCCTTGATGTTGTTATAATCCATCCTTTGGTCCTCAATCCTTCTTTATCCCAATCCTTTTTCTCCTATCCAAAATCCTTCCTGGCTCTTTTTTTATATACAATCAGCAATGAAGCATTGCTACAAAAAAAAACCATTAGTTTATTATATAGAGATAAATTCAAAATGCCAGTGCTATTTACATACTTTAATTACTTTAATTAGCATTATTTCCTTATACAACATTTATTTAATATACAATGATTATACAATATGGTGTATTTTAAGGTGCGACCTCATTGATGGTTATTTTTTGAGAAGAACAGTTTTTGATGGAACTGGGTGACTCTGGCGGTGTTTTGCAACAATTTGGAGCAGGAACTGGAGCTGCTCTTCCCCCACTGTCAATTTCTTATTCAGCTCTTGAACTAAAGCTACTGCACGTTCTGCCCGGTCATTTACAACAGATAGAGCTGCAACAATAGCTCTGGCCCTTAAATATTCACAGTTGGATGTCCAAGTGCTGGGTGCCTTGTTCAGAAATCCTTCTGGCAAATTCAGCTTAGTAAAGAATTCTCTAGTATTTCTTGTAACAAGTTGGTGTAGTCCTTCACCAGAGCAGAAGGTCGATTCAGGAATCCGAGGACGCTTGGGTGGTCTATCAGTGGACTCATCTTCTAATGCCTTTACCATGCGTTTCTTTACATCTGTAGTAATTCGCTCATCAAAGAAAGCAAGACCAACTGCTTCTTCAGACAGGTACCATAAGTGGTTAGAGAGCTTTTTTTTAGTTGCATCAGAAATCTTTTTGTTAGGATAATTAATCAATGACCTCATAAGGAGCCAGTCATTAAATGGGGTTTCAATAGGGAGTGAGGATGTTGTCCAAGCCTTCATATAGATGAGAACAGAAAAAAGGGAAAGATCTCGAATTCCTCGTTCTTCAGTCTTAGTCATCTTGAACTGGTTTCGAAAAAGCCACATCTTGATAGAATAGAGCGCTTTGGACATCCAGCGAGCTCGATGCATGGCACCTGGTGCACGAAACTTGATGCCTTTATTGGGGACACCTCCAAGAAAGATGATGGACAGATCCAAAAGTTCTTGATAGTCATCCCGTAGCATAGGTGCCTGGGATCTAGCAAACTGAATTAGTTCAGTTTTAGACTGGATAATTGCTTCTTTAGTAATCGTGTCTGTCTCACCTGTTTGGAACTGGCTTTGATCAACAGAAGTCCAATTGTCACGAAAACGCTTAAAGATCAATATCTCTGGACCAGTTGATGTAGATCCCAATGTTGCTTCAAATGCAGCTCCCAACAATAAATCTAAAACATGGTGTCTACAAGGCAAGTACAAAACATCATGTCCCAATTTTGCTTCGATGAGAGCACAGGCTCCACTATATTGACCCGTGTTTGAAGCTGTTGTATCGAAACAAATTGCTTTTACTCTCTCTGTAATTCCCCATTCATTCAGGCAGTTAAAGACGGCTTCAGCTTGTGCTTCTCCAGTTGAGTTTGGGATTTTGGGGACACCAAGCAGCTGTTCAACACCAGGTCCTGACACAAGTACTGGGAGACGATCAATGTGCTTGTGCGAGGTGAGGTCCTCCATCATCTTGCCATCCCAGTGGACTGTCATAGAACATTCTCCATGGAAATGCTCCTTAAGTTCTTTAGCATGACGAGCTCGGTTCTTATTTCGAAGGCGATGGATAGAATGTTGGTTTATGTTGTAATCTGAAGCGTCCAAACCAAAGCTTTTAGCTGCCTCTGCGAGGATAAATGTTGCCTTTCTAGAGGAAATTTGTGTACGATCCAGGGCAGCAGACATCTGAATAGTCATGATGTTTTTCATGCCTCGTTTTTGCTTAGATTTTGGTAAAGCACAAGCTCCTTTGGGCTCCTCCTCCTCATTCTCACTTTCATCAGTGTTGCTGGAAGATGTGGAAGAAGCCAGTACAACTTGACTAGTAGACGCCTCCATCAAAGATTCTGACTTTCTTTTTCTCTCTGCCTCAGCTTCCAACCGTTTGACTGCATTTTTTGTGCGGTGAAGATGTACAGTGTCCACACCACCGATTGAGCCAGGACGACCTTTTTGTCTTTGCAGTTGAAGGAACTCCCAGTCCTCACGATTCTTGATCAGCTTCTCAGCGTCTCCATGGGCGATGTCAAAGAGATCTTCCAATCGCTCTACAAAATCAGCCTCCTTGGTTTTATGGCTCTGGCTTGTTCTGGAAGCATGCTTCTTTAAGCAAGTCCATTCGTTAAAGAAATTCTCTAACTTCTTCATGGCACGAGGTTCCTGCTGAGTAGGAATATTGGCCTTATCCCAGATAACTATTGTGGCTCGAATAGATTGACGCAGAGCATCGCGGATTGTCATGTTTTTCTCTCTGTGGAGGTGCATAAAATAACCAAAAGCTTGCCTATATGGGGGCAGCTTTGAGCCTTTAATATCATCTACTGTAGATCCGAGCAAATAGAATGGTCTTCTTGTATTCATCTGCAAAATAAGAAAACAAAATATTAATGTAGTGTTATGGTTTTGTAGAGCAGGGCTAAATCACTGTTTTGACTTTTTTAAATTACAAAAAAAAAAAAATTTGGTAGACATAACAAAGTTAATTTGGTCTATTTTATAAATCTAACGTATTTTTCTCAATTATTATTCCTATTATTTTTTAATCTAAGAAACAAGGAATAAATATTTTTGTAGTAGAAATTTATATTTTGCTATTTTATTGGAAATAGAAACAGTGGCGTCACTAGGGTTGGTGTCACCCAGTGCGGTAACTCATGGTGTCACCCCCCCCCCATGGACCTCCTCCCGTACCAGACCATACAGAATCCTTAGTAATGTTTTTTGTACTAATGTTACTCGTAAATCGTAATTCCCGTATATCACTGAATGTAATGGCAATAGTAGTGACATAAACAACTAGCAAAATTAAAATTACTCCTTTAAATTACAATATCATACGCACAGCCTAAATGTATTTACATTTACATAGTTTCATGTGGTTAAAGTGAAAATTCGGTAAGAAAACAATAGAATTCGAAGTAAAAACGTTTAAGAACTACATCAAAATTATGTTCATTTTAACGTTAAACTTTACCGTTACATGAGATACATTAATGGATTAGGTTTGCATAATCAATAACGGCCCAAATAATGTAGAAGTTGTAGACAAATGCATATGGAAATATACTCATAAATTTGAGGCTGCAACATCATAAAGACAGAGGCTGCAACAACTGAGCGGAAGCCTTTTTTTATTTTTCTCCTTCTTTTCCTTTAATTACTACTTCATTCTCAAAAAGTTATTGATATAGGTTCACAAATACTAATTACCACAATATTGTAGCTAAAACAACAGAAAATTTGACAAAATCAGCGACTATAAAAACACCAGCAGCAACGAAAACAACAGCGCGTGCTTGTAGAGCGTGCAGACGAAACCACGTGATTCGAAGCGTCATTGTAATTGGGTAATAATGACAGCTCTGACCGGAGCGCATTAGAAGGTTCAAAAAGTAAATTAGCATAGAGTTTTAGCCTTGTAGGTATATTGATACATGTAAGCTGGGCTTACGAAAAATGTTTTTGTTGTTATAACTAACTACAGGGATATTTTTATAAAAAATAATAAATTTCTGCTCAAACACTGCACAAAAACCCCCGCACCCCTCTAGTGACGCCACTGATAGAAACACAGATCATGAAACACATGTCAGGTAAAATTTCCATTGAACTAAATTAAATTCTTTGTGACAAATAGCAACATTGTTTAAAACTTCATAATATGTGTATAAGAGCATAAATTCTAATTTTTTCATTAAATTCATTAAATTTTTTTCAAACACTAATAACAAAATCAGTATAAATAATTGTGAAAAATATAAATAACATAGTTTATTACTTTACTTTTGTTTACTTTTGTTGAGTTTGAACGACGGTTCAGGATCGACCTGCGGTCGACCCCTCTGCAGCATCCCGCCTCATTTGCAGGACTTGGTGAAGGAGGGAATTGCTCTCTGATCGCCTCCTGCCCTCGTAGCCAGCCACGCATGGCTGATAATAGCAAAAAAGAAGTATAGTGATACACAGTTACACACCTTTTACTTATGACAGCAGAACACTGAATGATGACAAATAAACAATTGCAACATAATCTGGAGCATTCTTGATGAAACATGTTTAAACAGGTTGATCTTGTCTTATCAAGCAATATTTTCAGCTACAAACTTGACAATTATCTCTAATATATTCATTTAATTTAATTCATCATAAATATGATGATTAATTAATTAAAAACATATGTTTAGTATACTTGACAACTGCTAGTAATTTCAAATATTAATTGCATAACTAATAGCTATATTTTATGAACTTTAATAAGCGGGGGCGCCCTCTAAATATTGTTCAATCCAAATAAAAATTTATATGTGATGTTTTTTCAACCAATGGAACTGGTTGAGGGGGCGCAACCTAAAAAAATCAACACTTCGAAAATAAGAGACACCCTAAATATATATATATATATACAATAGCAGAAAAATAAAAAAATGCGGGTAAATAAAAAGAATATGCCGGTAAATAACGAAAAAGTGCCATGTTTTCTAATATTTCTACAATTTTCTCTATCTTATTTCATCATTTAACTATATAATAAACAAGATAAGCTTCTATACTATAAAAAGGGAGTCCCGTCCGTCCGTCCGACCTCAAGTACGAGTGTTTACTATTAAGCGATTCAGAACATAGGAATAAATGCGTTTTGTTTTGTTGCAACTTTTTACTCTTACTCCAGCGCATTAAGATTTTCATTGTTTGATACAATGGGTTCGGATATGAAGTTAAGATTTTCACTGCTGCGTTCTTTTCTATAGTTTTATTGACCGAATAATTGACCGCCCCCCCCCTAAATTACTGAGGGTTCAATTATCCTGTCAATAAAACTATAGAAAAGAACACAGCAATGAAAATCTTAAGCTTTACATCTGAACCCAATGTATCAAGATTTGTGAAACTTAAGATTTTCAGGTTGTGTTCTTTTCTATAGCTTTATTGACCGAATAATTGACTCCCCAGTAATCGGGGTGCCGCAGGCCCAAAATTACTGGGGTTGAAAACCCCAGCACCGCAGGTCTAACTAAATGGGCCCGTAGGGCCCACGTTTGCTAGTATTTCTTAAAAATGTTATTAAAATACAGTAGGTATGAGTAGGATGGGCGCAAAAGGAGAGAGTACAATGCAATTGCAAATATTGATCAATGTTGCAAGAGTGCCAACCCCCCTTGTCACCAGTGCCAATGTCGACCCCATTGCTGCAAGGCACCCCCCAAAGGGGAAGGGGGTTGTTGCAAGAGCAACAAGGGTTATGCAACTTGAAGGCGGAGTTATCCCCCAAGAGAAAGAGAGATGAGAAGGAGAGAGAGGAAGAGAGGTGTTCGCCTGGCAGGAGCCAAGCGCATATTAAGACTTCAGACGAGCGGCCGTTGTTTTATATGCCCATAAAGAGCCAGTCGGATTAAAAAGCCAGTGCCTCTAGGCACTATCAGCCAGTTGGCACAATGTATACCTCGTTTTGGCACGTACGCACCCGTCTATACCCCAATAAAATATTACTCACGCACGACTATATGCGTCGAATTCGAGACCCGGTGGCGGCGCGTCCTTCCACTGTTGGAAGATAAATGGGTAGCCAGAGTGCCCTAGCACGGATCCCTCTCTCGCGCTCCCCTCTCTCTCTCTCTCTCTCTCTCTCATATATATATATATATATATATATATATATATATCCCGTTAAAAAGTAGACCTAGGGTGGGGTGAAAAGTTTGACTTTCGTCAAGAAAGCCTATATATGTACAGCTCCGGAAAAAGTTAATCTAAAAAAATTCTGAAAACTATAAAAAATACTAATCAGTACAAGAAACGTACACAAAAGATCCTAAATTTATAATTAGTAATCATGTCAAATTGCATTAATTCACATTAATTCCATTTACTACATAACAAACAAATCTCTAGGATTTTATCAAACATTTATGCCTGATTTCTGAATATACAGGGAGCGGAATAAGTCGGTTTACCGAGAATAACAGAATCACCTTGTGAAACATAATATATATATATATATACAATTATATTAACGCTCTGATAATTGCGGAATGGAAAGCTCTATTATTCTCGTCATGCATGAATTAATAAGGTGATGTTAATGTGTGTATTATATATATATATATATATATATATATATATACGCCTATTAAAGATTTATCCTTTAAAAATAAAATTTGAAACATCTCTTCTACCAGCGAGTTTTACCGGCGCCAGGAACCGAAAGATAACATTGGATTTAAAATCTCGATAATAAACATCGCTTCGATGGAATCTTATTTCTAATCTCTCGAGATCGTAAACTTTGGGATTAATGATCCACATCCAGCACGCATCTCTGTTATTTTCAAATTTATTTATTGTATCGTATAAGAATTCCGGGATACAATAAACTTTTACAGCGGCGAGAGCAAGCTTCGCGCGCTGGTTGTTTTCCCTTCATGGGTAATTGAATCTGAAATTACCTTCCAGAAACTGAAACGTAATTTCAGAGGAAATGATAAATTTCTCGATACTATTTTAGATAGGGCCCCATAAACCGATTCACAAACCATCCTCATCTCTCTCTCTCGGCCGAATACAAGAAAAAAAAACGCGTTTCTCTCTTTCTACGAATGGTAATATCTGACACACCCCAGATGTCACGGGGCAGCCAATCACAGCCATGTGGGTGGAGCCCAGGACCTCTGTTTGGAAGGTATGCAGGTCTACGCGTCAAGCCCCGTCCAAAATTCACCGATAGCCAATAGGAAGCTAGCGTTTCGTGTGTTCTGGGTTGATCACGATCCCATTTATAAAAGGGGGCATTTTCATCTCAGAACCTCATTTCAATGTCTTTTTTCTGGAACAATGCTTTTGAAATACCAACAATGAGCCAGCTGTACAGCTCCCCCGATTGGTTTGGAGATGGCGATGCCTCGTCACTCTCTGCAATTTATCTTTTCAATGCGGTGGAGCAGAATGATCTTCTATCTACGCAAGTTGTTACAGAAATTTGTGACAGCGGGAACAATAAATGCGTTTTGAAAAATATTTTTAATTATTCTCTGTTTCCTTTGTGGTTATTTCGGCATATATATATATATATTTTTGCAGAAGTGATCCGAGCGGTATGAGGAAGTGCGTTGTCGTGGTGGAACACGATACCTTTCCGATTAACCAAAGAAGGTCCCTTTTCTTTTAGTGCAGTGTTCAATCGATCCAGTTGTTGACAGTGGACTTGAGCGGTGATTGTTTGGTTGTGTGGTAAGGTTTCAAAGTGTATTACACCACCTTTATCCCACCAAACACTAAGCAACACCTTCCGAGGGCGAAGATTTGGTTTTGGCTGTGGTGTCGCTGGTTCTCCGGCACAAACCCACTGTCGACGGCGCTTAACATTCTGGTACAGTATCCACTTTTCATCACCAGTCACTAAACGGTGCAAAAACAGATCTTAGAGTTCACGGGAATGAAGAGCTGTGCGAATGTTTACCCGCACCCTCAGATTGTCGACCGACAATTCATGTGGCACCCATTTTCCTAACTTAGGAACTTTCCCGAGTTGTTCCAAATGTCGATGGATGGTGAACTGGGATGAATTGAGTTTCTGGGACAATTCTTCGACAGTTGTTGAACAGTCTTCTTCAAGTGCGGCTAACAGCAGGTCATCATCAAACTCAGCAGGGCGTCCAGAGCGGGCTGCATCTGTCAAACAGCAGTCACCATTCCTAAACTTTTGAAACCATCTTTGACATTTCCTCACATGCAGAATATCGTTGCCATAAACGTGCTGAATGTTTGGCGTTGCTTCAGTAGCACTATTCCCTTTTTTGAACTCGTAAAGCATTATATGCCTGATATGCTCTTCTGATACCGCCATGTTTATGAGGGGTTCACATGAAGCAAAACACACGTCTTCACTGGTCAAGATTTGTAAATTATGTAGTGAAACACGATAGATCTTCTCTTAGATATAAACTTCGGAAAATTTATGCTTAAACCAAGTAGGACTAGTTTAAACTTAATCTATCGTAAAAAACGACATTACTTATGGGATGACCTGATATATATATATATATTATATATATATATATATATATATATATATATATATATACAGTGCCCGCGAAAAGTATCCGATCACCCTTGAAATTTGTATTTTTTACATAAAAAACAATGTTTAAATGTATACTAACCTTATATTAGTATTTTGTCATCTGTCCTTTGGTTTGGATGACTTGTTCTAGACGTTTTGGCATGGATTTAATCAAGTTTTGACAAACTTCCACTGATATTTCCTTGCACCATACCTTTTTGATGGCCTCTTGTAATTTTTCGACTGAGCCAGTGTCGTGGCATTCAACCTTATTTTTTATTATTAGCCACAGATTTTCTATCGGATTCAGATCTGGACTATTACCAGGCCAATCCAAAATATCAAATTTATTGTCAGTAATCCATTTTGTCACTATTTTGGCCCTGTGACATGGTGCACCATCATGCATGTATGTTTTTGTCCTTTGGATTGCCATTGCCATTAGAAGTTTATCCTGTAGCATTGCTAAATACCGTGCACCATTCATAGTTGTGTTCTTCGGAAGAAAAATAAGTTTCCACGCCCATAGTAACCGAAACAACCCCAAACCATCACACTTGGAGGGTGTTTCATTGTCTTTAGGGTGTATTTAGGGTCCATCCTATTTGAGCCAATAGGCCGGCGAACCTTTTTTGGACAACTTCTGAATGTCAAAAATGTCGACTCATCGCTAAATAAAACCTTCTTCCAGTCATCAACAGTCCAATGAATGTATTTTTTACAAAATGCGACACGTTTTTTACGCATTTTTTCATTAATGAACGGTTTCTTAGCAGCATGGCGAGATGGTAATCCGAGTTCTTTTTGGAGCCGCTCCTGGATAGTTCGTTCAGAAACACCAGATAACAAATTATTCATATTAAATTTTATTTCTTTCGCAGTTATTGTTGGGTTTTTCAATACTAAACGTTTCATAAGTTTGTCTGTTCGCGAATTTGTTTTTCTCGGTCTGCCAGATCGTTTTTTAGGGACTGGCGTGGTTAGGCCACCATTGTTCTTAGCCCGTGAAACCCATAAATTAACGGTACTTTGGGATATGTTTAATTCCTTAGCTATCTGTCTCTGTGATTTCCCACATGCATGCAAAGCAACAATAGCACCTCGACAATCACTCTTAAGTTGTTTTTTAGCACACATTATATATAAATTTTATTTACACCAATTTCTGTAAAAAAAAAAAAAAATCAAGAAATTTACACAAACAGTGAAATCTGACAAATTTGAGACACAGCCACCCGCAACGAAGGCTACCAGAACACTAATTTGAGAATGCGTTGGATAGCTCTCATATCAGCGAGCAACCTCAAAGTTACCAGATGTCGCTAGAACAAATAGAAAGTGAATTACGTGTCTCTGAATATTAAGGGAAAATATTGTATTTTCTTGAGTGATCGGATACTTTTCGCGGGCACTGTATATATATATATATACTATATATATATTAGGGTGGTCCACAAAATGGAAGTATTTTAAATTCTTCCTCCCAGGGTTTCATTAGGTTCCTTTTCCCAAACAACTTCTCTGAGCAAAATTTGGGTTCAATCGGTTAATATTTAGAGGTGGCTCAACTACCCCCAGAAGTCCACATTCATGGCTTCTGGGTCCCCCCCATATATATGGGTATTATCCGCTTGTTGGCGGGGGTATCATGGCTGACCAGGCCACTCATTGTTGCCCAGCTAAGATTGTGGAATTGTTAGAATCAGGAAACCTCTTTCGGTGTTCATCCACCAGTCCACCACACTTAAGAGAAACTGGAGTTGATCTTCTCCTTTCGTCAGAGTTCCGCTGAAGGTCTGAATGAGAGCTACTGCCCTTTCAGCATGATTATTAACTACTTTGATGTTTCCTATGATTCTTTTAGCTTCTTGGAAGTTTTCATTCTCCTCCCAGGTGCTGGTGTCATCATCAAGAAAACTAATATTGATCGGTAGGGCCTTAAGAAGCTTTAATGAGTTCTTTGTGGCAAGAGTTTCTAATTTCAGTGTTGCTTTGCATTCCTTGAGTCTTCTTCTCTTTGAGAAGTCTAATGACCCCTCCTTTTCCCTCATACACTGGACCATGATTCCCTTGGTGTCTGGTGCAACAGTTTGATCGAAGAGAGCAAGGGCCACCAGCTCTTCTGATAAGTACCATAGGTGGTTTTCAAATTTCTTGAGAGCTGCTTTGGCCACTTTCTGTTCATGATAGTCCTTTAACTTTTGGATAAGATTCAGATCATTCTTCGGAGCTTGTGATGGAATAGGAGCAGTGATCCAGCTTTTTAAGTAGATTAGGACTCCAAAAAGGGTAAGGGTTTTCAGGTCCTTCTTCTCTCGAGGAGTCAGGGTGATTTGATTTCGAAAAAGCCACATTTTGATGGCATAGATAACTTTAGCCATCCACCTTGCATAGTGCGTGCCAGCAGGACGTTTGAATGTGTAACTTTCAATTTTTTCACCAAGAAAGATCAAAGAAAGTTCCAAAAACTCTTTATAGTCATTTCGAAAATTTCCAGTGGCCAGATAGATGTTCTTTGGCAAAGGCAATTATTTCATTTCTGAAAGGATCAACTTGCTCCTTCATCTCATCATCATCCTGTGATGTAGAGAAGGTTTTTAAATCAATGTAGTCCCACATAGATTGGAACCTTTTGAACAAAAGTGGCTCAGGGGCAGAAGATGAACCATGGACTGCTTCAAACACTCCTCCATACATGACTTCCATGCAATGATGCCTACAGGCAAAATAGAAGAGTGGTCGACCAAGTTTCTGTTCCAGAAGAATGCATGCTCCCCTGTTTGTTCCTGTATTTGATGCTGTAGTATCTGATAACATTCCGATTATTGACTTATCTATGTTCCATTCGGAAAGAAGATTATACACTGCAGCTGATTGAGCTTCCCCTGTTCCACTTGGTAGTTTGGGAACACCAAGCAGTTTTGAATCACCTGATTCAACTGAAGGGACAAGGACTGGGAGTCTGTCTACCTTTTCATTCTTGGCAAGTAGATTAGGGATCAACTTCCCATCCCAGTGGACAATCGAAATACTTGGACTAAAGCTAGCTTTAATGGCATGGGTTATTTGCCTTCGATGCCTCTCTCGGTGCCTTTTGATTGAAGAACGAGAGATGTTCACCTCTGAAAGATCTTGACCAAGGCTAGATGCAGTTTCAGCTAATACAAAGGTGGCCCTCCTGTCACTGATGCCAGTCCTGTCCAGAGCAGCAGCCAATTCAGGAGATATGATATTCTTTGCTGCCTTTTTCTTTGGTGGAGTTGGTCCGCTGGTAGATGGGGGATTAATAAGGTAATCTTCATCTTCTCTTTCTGACTCACATAAAGACTCAGAAGAAGAACTTCCCTGATCTAGCATAACTTCCTGTGAAGCAGCATATTTTTTCTTCAGCTTTCCGTTTCCTATTTACCAATTTCATTTGCTTCTCAGCAGCTCTCTTTTCTGCCTTGTCAGTCACCATATCTGCAGAGACCATTGATCCCACTCGTCCCGCTTTCCTTTGTTGGATCAAGAACTGCCGGTCTTCTTCATTTTTGATTAAGGTAAAGGCATCAGCATGGGCTACATCAAATAGGTTCTCCATTTCTTCCTGAAAGGTTTTCTCTTTTTCTAACTGAGAGTTGCTTTTCCTCGCAGCATTCTTCTTAATCGCTTTCCACTCCAAGTGTAGAGCCTGAATTTTGTGAAGAATGTGGTCTTTCCTTTGAGTAGGGATTCGGGCTCTCTCCCAGAAGAGACGCAATTCTTCAAAAACAGCTTCTGAACTAGGTTTGATCTCCTTCTTCAAGACTTGATGATGGTGGAGGAACATGCGGAGGACCTGGCCACGGGAAGGCAGCTTGGCTCCAGTGATTGTTTCCTCTGACTTTTTCATTAAGTAAAATGTACGTTTATTTGACATTGCAAAACCTGTAAATTGAATAAATCTATCTGAAAGAAAAATAATCATTAGTTAATGTATCTGTAAATAATGTTTCTTTTAATTATTCACTATATTAATAAAGGGCATAATGGTATACAAAAAACAGCTTTGAGCCACCCCTAAAAGTTATTCGATTTGCCTTAAATTTTACATGAAATATGTTTTAGCTAAAAGGAACCAGATTATAGCCTGGGAGGAAAGAAAATTGAACTTCGATTTTTTACCCCATTCTGTGGACCACCCTAATATATATGGTGTTTTATTTGCACATTTCTTGTACAGGTAGGATTTTAGAAATATTAAAAACCAACAATAGAAATATTAAAAACTATTAAGAATTGTCTGCGGGTTCGAGACCCGTTGCAGGCAAACGGAGCATAGCACACCCAGCTAATCTTACTTTTGAGCTGGAAATTAGTGTACTCGTTTTTAATTATTCTCTGTTTCCTTCGTGGTTATTTCGGCATATATTATATATATATATATATATATATGGTGATGCTATGCAGCTCATACAGTGTTAATTAACTTATAAGAGCCATAATAAATGCGTTTTGAAAATAGTTTGTGCTTTATTCTCGTTCTATATATAACGATTCAATCAGTGCTAACTTATAAAAGGCCACGATAAATGCGTATTGAAAAATATTTTTAATTATTGTCTCATTATCTGTTTCCTTCGTGATTATTTCGGTATATATATATATAATATATATATATATATATATATATATATATATATATATATGATGTGTTTTTATTTGTACATTTCTCGATAATTTAAAGACAGCACAGCAGTAGGATTTTAGAAATATTAAAAACTTTTAAGAATTGCCTGCGGGTTCGAGTCCCGGTGTCGGCATACGATGTCTTAGCACTCTTACTTTTGAAAACTGCCAGGATATCTGCTTGCGCTTGCTATTTGCTGTTAGCCTAACCTAGCTTTATTCTGAATTTTTCCACACCGAAAAAATTAATCCCATTGATTTTAATTATTGTCTGTTTCCTTCGTGATTATTTCGGCATATATATGATGTGTTTTTATTTGTACATTTTTCGATAATTTAAAGACAGCACCGCAGTAGGATTTTAGAAATATTAAAAACTTTTAAGAATTGTCTGCAGGTTCGAGACCCGGTGTCGGCATACGATGTCTTAGCACTCTTACTTTTGCAAACTGTCAGGATATCTGCTTGCGCTTAAAATTTTTAAAATTCGTGGCATTTTCTCTTATTGTAACTCTTTGATTAAACTTTATTTTTACTTAACTTTATAGACCGATGCGGAACTTCATGGTGTTATAGCTACTTTTCGTTTTGATGAAAGGGGAATAAATGATATGGATGCTTTACTCCACAACGAAACCAGCGATCTCAACACAGAGGTCGAGGTATTGGCTCACATCCGGTCCAACGAATGCCAGGTCACCTAGTAACGAATGTAAGTATTTTGGGGGGTTAAGAACAAAACACATTGTATTTTTATTTAAATTATTAAATGGTAGAAAACATGTACAAAGTGGCACCAGTGTCCATTAAATAAGCCTTAATGGCTACAAATAGGCCTTCACACAATATAGATATACACCTTTACACAATACAACGGATGCTAACATATGGGAACCTTTTTTTTATCTGTCTGCATACCTTTTTAGCATTCATTTCAGTGTCGCACAAATCGAAAAATTTTAAAAAATTGATAAAACCCTTTCCCCGTGACATGTACATGAGAAATGAGAGGGCGTACATGCCGCACGTGTTACTATAATATCCTTGAAAGTGATACGAATTCCATACAATCTCAGGTACATGTATACGCTCGATTAAATTTACTATAACCGGATCATTCCAGGGCTGAGTGCCGAGTGAATCAAAATAGTACGAGGTTCTCGTAATTGGCAATTTCAATATTTCATTCTTCGCAAACACGCCGATAAATTTGGAGCGTGTGAACTGGTCACTTTTCATTACTCTCTGGAGTGTATTCGCGTCCATTTTAAAAGTCTGTGACCAAGTTCCTGAAACGATCAACTTCTATTAGTGCCTGTGATTCGAGGTACACGAGTACACTAATAGGAACGTCTATAGGCTTGGCAAATTCCAACCTGACTGAGATATTCCCACTCTGTTGCGGACTTAACTGTGATAATATGCCGTTCCTGCCGATATGTTAACCTGATTTAAATACACCTCACAGTGGCTGAATATGGAGTGTAAAAAGTTGGTTTCAGGGTACGCTCAGTAACTATCATCGCACTCCGTTCCATCTGAATGGGCTATACGCAGTTTAGCATACATGTGCATGCAGATCGGGTCAAAAAAGTAAGGGCCTGAGCTGAGTATCACGAATTCTATAGGGGCACTCGGCGAACTAATTGTGTTTAATGGGTTAATTGTAATAAAGTCGCTATGCTCAATAGAGACCTGAGTGGGGGGCATATCAAATAGGGAAGTTCCGATTTACAGCATTGTGAACTACACAGACCAGACCACCAAGATCATCAAAAATATTAAGAATTCAAAGGCTACTGGACCAGACAACATATCCAACATACACGTTAAACACTTGGGCCCACAGGGAATACTAGCTCTCACAAATATCAGCACATATTCATACCAACACGGTATTATTCCTGACATATGGAAAAGGTAAAATTATTACACTACTCAAACCAAACAAAAATCCAACAGAACCAGCTTCCTATAGACCCATTACTTTACTATGCACACCTTCCAAAGTAACAGAAAGACTAATCTTACAAATCACCAACCCACACATACCACTATCGCCTACTCAACATGGATTCAGACCTCACCACTCAACCACGACATTATTCACTAACTTCACGCAGCACATCATGGATGGCATCAACTCCAGACGACCAGCTCAACGTACACTACTAGCAACAATAGACATTAGTAAAGAATTTGATGCTATCTCACATTTCCCTCTCATAAACAAAATACTCAACACAAACATGCACAATAACACTAAAAGATGGCTGAGCAACTATCTTTCAGGAAGATACTCACATGTCACATTTAATGGCAAGTCATCCAAAAACAAGCTTTTTACGAACGGGGTCCCTCAAGGCTCTGTTCTCTCACCAACACTGTTCAACTTATACATGCATGACATTCCAACACCCATAGATAACAAGCTTACCTTATCATCATATGCAGATGACATCACTCCAACATCCACCCACAACAACATCGACACCCCTACAAATAACCTACAAACATACATAAACAGTATACAAGACTGGCTCACACACAATAGACTCAAAGTAGCACCCACAAAATCAACCATCACCATGCTTACAAGCAATACAAAGGAACACCAGCTAACTCCACAGCTTACACTAAACAACACCAACATTCCACACACTCACAGGACCAAAATACTTGGGGTCACGTACAACACATCATTATCTTTTCCAAACCACATTCAGGACATTACAAACAAATGTACATCAAGACTTAACACGCTTAGGGTACTAACAGGCACAAACTTTGGACACCAGCAGGAAACAACATCACTCATATACAAACAATATATTCGCTCAGTTATGGACTATGCTAGTCCATGCTGGGCACCCATTATCTCAAACACACACATAAACACCTTACAGACAATACAAAACAACGCACTTCGTATCATTACAGGATGCGCTCAAACAACACCAATAGAACACCTGCGCACAGAAACAAAAATACTGAAAGTTAGGGAACATTTAGACATGAGGGGAACAAAATTCATGGCAGCAGCGACAACTAACCCACAACACCCTTGCCACTACATCTACAATCACGTACCGACACCTCGCACCATTAAGGTAACACCAGAGAGATATAACCAAATACTCCATTCCATACCACGCCCACACAGACATCACACAGTACAGAAAACACATACACACACACCTAACCCACAAAACACTGAACGACTCAGTCCGAATGCGGTCCTAGGTGCAAAGCCGCCACCCATTAACAGGTCAGAGATCAGCCTGAGCAGATCGGATCGAGTTAACTTAGCAAGATTCCGATGTGGACATCACCCAAACTTACGGACATATAAACACAGACTAGACAACTCCACAGACGACACCTGCCACCTGTGCCAGGACACACCACAAACAATTGAAAACATTATGACAGACTGTACCGCTCTAGCACAACAACGAACACAACACAACATCACTAGTGCGCTGAACCTCTAGTCCACTCCGGAAAGGGCAATCGGTTACCTGCGTGCCGCCGGTTTGCTCAATCAGGGTGGGCTGATCGGCTAAACAACAACAACATGGATGGATGAAACACGCCATGACAAGTCAGAAATAGTGCTACCTCCCTTGACAACTAGTAATCAGCCTATGATTCGTGAGAGTAGTGTCCTCAGCTTATATCAGTTAAAAAAATTATCTGCCATAGGTTTTATACGCTTAGAGCACTCCTTTTTCTAGAGCTTCTTTAAGCTTAGTTCCACCCATTATGTCTTCTGCCGCGTTAAAACCTGTTTGTAACGCCTTCCTCCCTAGGTACCTGGCACCCCTCTTCAACAGTGGGGCAGCAGTGCGTAGTATGGATAAAAAAAATGGATCCAAGCCCACTCCCACGGTGATATCTCACTCCTCGATAGACTGTGAATGGCCTTCGGGTCATTATAAACGGCGAAAGTGTAGTTTCACTGTTAAGCTCCTATCACCGAATGGGAACTTTTTTCCCTCAATCGTTCTTATATACATCGAGATGTTGGTTAATAGATTAGTCGCAGCATTCACATAATGGGGCTTGTCATATGTAATGCTCAAACTTTTCCCTCTATGGTTGGGGATGTGGTGCAATGCGCAGCAGGCGCGCCTGGGTGTCCCCAACAAAATGGTGTTCAACGATATTGCTGTAAATATAGCACATGTCTGGAGGTGGAGCGCTTTCACCCAATTTCTCCATCTTCAATTGATACATTAAGCTGGACATGTCATGCTGTGCCTCGTGAAAGGTATCTCTTTGGAGAGCTGCGCTATATCGGCCGTCGGCCACAATTGTGAACAGCTCTTTATCTTTAATATTTCTACTAAGCGTTGATTTTAACTTCAATGTGCATGCAGGCGTGTCTATGTTTACGACTTCAAAAAGTAAATCGTTTGTCAGGTACAATTTTTCAAGACTTGTTTAACCCCGTCACAATGTCCATGGCTGTATCATAATGGCCGATTCCTAGCGAAACATTTGTGCTATAGTACTGTTCCTTACCAAACAGTACTGATCGCATAGTATCGTCTAAGGTTATGTCTATTTATTCGCACTCATCGATTCTTCTAAGGATCTGACATATGATTTGTTCATTTTCAAGAGTTAAAAATTTGAAGACTAACTGGAGTTCACATAAACCCACCTCATACGAATCACGCTCCAATTCAATGGGTCCGTGGAGTTCTGTCACAAAATTGGCCAGGGTGTTGTTAGGATGTACAGTGAGAGAAGAGGAGCACGGTAGTGTGACAGAGAAGTGGCTAGGCGCCATGTTGCATACTATTTAAGCTTCATTATTGCAGCAGCTTTTATATAGGTGTTGAAGCTTTCTGGGTAACCCAACCATTTCACCAGGTACATTTTTCTATTTACTGAACCTTCGCTGCCTAAAATTTTTCAATTTTAAACGTACTTTTTCCTAAATTAAATGTCACTTTCTACAACTCCTCGCGGTAAAAGACTCCAGCGATCTCTTCCCCATTCAGATCTTCAACGTAGTACATCATTATCTCGCCTTTAGGTCTCATAGCACGAACTTTAAAAATCTCACGTGTCCAACCTTGCTCAAATCCCTTCGCGATAGCCTTACATAATCATTGATTTTGAAATGTGTAGACTGCGGTGGCGGTGCTCCATCTATTCTCACCTCTGGCAGCGCACCTCTTTCTAAAACTTCGTTAGGTGTTGTACCAATCGTAAGGTGGTGTGAACGGTTGTATGATGATGCCAATGACCCGAGAACGTTTATATATCTGTATGTGTTTTTAGGTGTAAAATAGCGATGCATGCGTTCCTTTATAATACGTTGAACTCTTTCAGCTAAAGAGGCCTTATGTATAGAACTGCCAGTGTAGGAACTGATATTAAACTCTGTCAGCATGTTCTGAAAAACGCGACCCACAAATTCTTTCCCCATATCCGTACAAAAATAGCCAGGAACCCTTTCTTCTTTTAACATCAACGTTTTGGTCGCTTTATCAACTGTTTCAGCCGATTTATTTTTCAGTAGAATTAGCCACAGATACAGTATCTAGAGAATACATCTATTATGAATAGGATGTAGCAGTATCGGTCATTATACAATGAATATCTTTGTATGTCTGTTAAACCCGCTTGCCAAATAGTGTCACTCGAATCCGCTGTTGTCTTGGCCGTTTTAAACCTTTTTCTCACCGGTTTATGAAGTGTATAAGCATCCTGTACCCGCAAAAACCGCTCAACATCTTTTTTCCTTACACCGTAAACACCTCTGTACAGTCTATTAACGCAACCATAGAAGGCGGGGTTGGAAATGTCACAATAGCGTTTACTTAATATGTTAGCCATTTGCGTATTTTAGAGACACGTGGATAAGGTTGACAGTTTGTTCTCTTCTTTCTCCTCTTCAGAGGAGCGGCTCCTGGGGGCGATGGCGTACTCAGTTGTGACACATGCGAGACTTGATCCAGGTCTTTTAACCTATTCAGATTACCGATCAATGTTTTGGGGACATTTATTTGTTGTAGTCTTGCTTTAATATGCTTCCATCCTGTTGGTGAGGGCCTGTCCCACTTTCTCACCAGATCATGAACAATGTCAACGATGTTGGATCGTTATACCCTTGTTCCTTCAACAATGACCTCGCCTGTATCGGCCCATCATTCAATAGATTATAAAGACTTAAGCCTTTATTCCTCAATGTATGTGGGAGGCTGTTTTTTAGCACATGTTTGATGTGTTGTGTTCCGTTGTTCTTTGGTTGGTCATCTCTAACGTTGGGCCAGGTCCTGTGTCGTCATGCTCTGCGCTACTCGCACTGTGCCTAATAACCACGGAGAGCTCTGTCGGGTTCTTATAATCTTCGTACTCATGAAGAAATTTCTGCAAAGCCTCTTGATCCTTTTCTCATGAGGTGGCTTTTCACTGTTTAATAGGGCTAGCAACTCGCTTTCCATTCTTTAAAGCATACTTTTAAGGGGTTCTAGAGCCGTGTCTGGAATCTTTGAACGTTGTAATGAAGCATACACCTCGTGCGGAAACACTACAACCTTCTTCATTATATTAATCTAGTCAGTAAATGACCCAAAACTGAAAATAAGATGGGTAGAAATGATCCTCCTCTTTGTACAATAATTCGCTTTTTCTCACCCAAAGTTTGACTTTTATGAGCGAGCGCTCGTATTATGTTCTTGTAACGACGTAAGTGAGCCTTATGAGTGGGCTTCATTGGCACATTACATTTTATAACATTAAGACAGATTTCACAGATGCATTTTAAGTCGGAGTCGATATTTTCAACAAACATCTGATCTGATACAGTGCCCGGGGCAATCGTTGATAAATTTTTATTAATTCACGACATTTCTTCAGCCAATTTGTCATTCTGGAATATACACCGTTTCAGATTCGTTTGGGAATATATTCGTTCTTAGAAGCACCCTAAACGTGTTTCGCGGGTGAAGGTCACAAAGCAAATATCCATAACGCTGAATTGTGGCTTCTTTATAAACTTCCAAAAATTCCTTACGTTGATTCGGGAACATTTGATTGGCTAATACCCCAATTTGTGACACATCTCTACGTTGCGAATAAGACTAGATATTGTGTATTTAGCGACACATCGCGCATGTACCTATTTTTGAAAAATAGATTCTGGTTGATGAAGAATACGCTTATGTTAAGATGGTGTGAGAACACTGTAAATGTCTTGGCAAACGTTTTATCCATTCCCAACATGAAATCGTCAATTACAATAACTGTATGCTCATTACCTTTTAACGAATTAACGTCATATACACCACCTTGTGGAACAAAATTTCATCTTGGTACTCGTTCAACACTGACTGATACGTCGAATAGCACCATATTACTTTATGCACAAATTTTGAGAACATCTCTCCCTTATCTTTAATGATTTTAAGCATAAATACAGTTTTTCCACATCCTGTAGGGCCAGATATAATACATGTGGAGGGGCTTGTGAACCTGAGTTTTTTTACAGAATCCATCTCTAACACGTCATGCCCCTACGTGGGTCATTTACAAAATATTACAAATTTTTAGTGCTGTTCCTTATATTTTGTTTTTCTTCTTCCACAGAACCGTGAATGACGACGACGTACAGCCCCCAATCATCGATATGACCGAGCAGCTACAGAACCCTTCCCCACTGACGAATCCTCACCAGCGACACCTGTAGCATGCGACAGTTGAAAGTGGAAGCATGATGAAGAGCCCACCACGTCAGGTATAAAGTGTGCCAGGATTGCGCCAGTTGTTAGACCCCCAGTAATAGAGCCCCAACCCTCTACGTCTTACGACAAATATGCCCCATTATTCAATTCCTGGTACTTCCTCCACAGCAACTTCTCATACTGTGGAGGATGGTATAACATTCGAGTTGGTGCGCACGGCTACCCCCACCCCTGCCCTGACTAGAAATCGATACGTGGTCAGGGTTGACCCTGGATCCCTGTATATCAACGGACTGCGACGCGTAGTTGAACGTATTGTAGAGTTTGCCCTTCAGAACCGCGACGAACGTGAAGTCCGGACGAGGTTGTCCTTCAGGTTCAGGTCAGATGAGGGGGGCGATTTTTGGGTAGTAATTCCGTTCAGACGTATGGCGCCTGGAGACAGAATATATCTTGGGCCGTAAAATGCAAGCCTCTCAAAGTAGTACATCCTTCAATATGGACAACTTCATGGTAGATATTGACAGAGTATTCCGGGTTGCGGGTCATAATGCCACACCTTATACTCTTAATTTTAATTCTCCGGTTATTTACAGAAAGCATTTAAACGTAGATCGTGGTTGTGGTTTTATAGCAATAAGCTTGGCTCATATGTTCACTGTGCTAAATACTTTGACGCAAAAAATTTGGCTGCCTACGGTTGTGCAGCGTGCCCGTAAACTGGCTTCAGATTGTAAGCTTGAGTTTGAGTGTAATATGGGTCCTGAAGAACTGAGAAGGGCCGAGCAGGAAATGAATGCACGTATAGTCGTATTTGGAATGGTAGGACTGTGTATGTTTTTAAAAGCAGTGTGAGAGATCGTACAAGACCTCTACTTACTTGAGGATTGTCAGGAACATCGTATCTCCCCATCCATAAACATAAGGGCTCTCTACGCCAGTTATGATAAAAGTCGAAAATATGGAAGGCATCATGACTTGTGTAAGGGATGTCTCGAGTTTGGTGATGATATGGTGAAACATTGTAAGGATTACTACATGGTATGTGAGCAGTGTAAAAGCCCCAAATGTGAAAGGAGGGAATGTAATGTGTGTAGACGTACATTTTCCAATAATAATTGCTTTGAACTCCATAAATCAAATGGCAGTTGCAGGAAAATGAGGATTTGTAAGTGCGGTATGTTTCACATGATGGATAATTGGGGGAATTTCAAACATAAATGCGATGAAATTCACTGTTCTACATGTCATGAAAAATATAAGGCGGATGGAGTGAGGCATGTATGTTATATGGAAGATGCTAAGCCTAAAATTAGCCCTTGTATAACCGTGTATTACGATATAGAAACTTACGCGAACGCTGAAACCAAAGAGGTTATTCCACATTTACTCGTAAGTCAGACTACCTGTGATGAGTGCATGGAGCTTGAGAGTGACGAGTGCCACAAATGTGGAAGACGGACAAACGTTTTTAAAACGAATGCACGCGGCAACCCTGTGAAACACTTTGTGTCCTATATTGTCAAATTAGCGGACAAGTTAAAAAAAATGACTGTGTATATTCTTGCCCATAACGGGGCGAAACACACACAGTTCCTTTATAAGGAGCTGCTTGAACACGAGTCGTCTGTGATATTTACAGGTGATTCCCTGAAAAGAGGCAACAAACTAATACAGATGCAGATAAGAGGTAATGTACAGTTTAAAGACACCCTGCTTTTCACCCCTTGTAAATTAGCAAAGCTACCCAAGGTCATGGGCGTAGCCGCTGAAGTTTTAAAAGGGTATTTCCTTTACACATTCCTCACTAACGAAACTTTGAATTACGTAGGACTACCTCCACCCAAACATTACTTTAACTACACCAACATGAGTGATAGTGAGCGTGAAGATTTTGACCGCTACTACAACAGTTTTAATGAAGCTAGTCCATACAATATAGCCGATGAATGTGAACGTTATTGCGTGAATGACGTACGTGTACTTAGAGTATGCTTTCAAGCCTTTAGAAGGATGTACATAACCCGTTTCAAATGCGATCCGCTGCAAGTCGCGACCACGATCGCCTCATTGTTTTACAGTGTTCAAGAATAACTTCATGCCTAAAGACACCTTAGCAATCATTCACAGAAACAACCCCCGCAGTTATGGGCACAAGGCTATTTACTGGCTCATACACCTACAGCAACAGACCGGGGTATACATAAAACATGCCCGCAACACGGGTGAAGTACCCGTTAAGGTCAATGGTCGTGTTTTTGGGTTGACGGCCTAAGTGAGGATCCAGCCACTGGTGAGAAGACTGTGTATTCCTTTAACGGCTGCTGGTGGCATGGATGCCCGCGCGCTGAATGTGCCGTCACAGGGGACCTTTATGGAAGATCCCCCGCCGACAGCCTCGCATGGACCCGTAACCGTGATCAACTTATAGGCTCCCAGTTCACTCACAAAATCGTGTGGGAGCATGAGTATGATGCACGGATGGAAACAGATGCCCAGTACCGTGAAGAAATAAGGGCCATCAAACGTTCAATGGTGTTGGACCCCCTCAAATGCGGTGACAGCTTGTTTGGAGGGCGCACAAACCCATTCAAGCTATACTTTCCGCCTACGGAGGGCGTGAAACTCCACTACTACGACTTCTGCTCTTTATACCCCTACGTGATGAAGAACAATCCGTACCCCGTAGGTGCCCTGAAAAAATTGGGTCCCACCATACCAACCATCGAGGAGTTTTCAGCTAACTTGAATGAGCGCTACTTTGGACTCTCTTTCGTAGACGTGCTCCCCCTCGCGATTTATGGATGCCGATCTTACCCGTCGTTATAGATCACAAGCTCATGTTTCCCCTGTGCGTGAAGTGCGCAGAAGAGAACAACGGTGATTGTGACCATACAACCAACGCGTAAGATCAGAGGTGTATATACAAGCCCTGAGCTGGCCCTAGCCGTTCGCCATGGGTATAGAATATTGAAGATACATGAGGTGTGGAGGTTTCAGAAGCTACCCAACCTTTTCACACCATATATAAACGCTTTTTGAAGGATAAAGTAGAAGCATCAGGATATCCGCGAGGGGTTGATACCGAAGATGAAAAAAGGCTTATATTCAGCGTTACCGTGCCCATGAAGGTATACAGCTTGACCGATCCCAAATTGTTAAGAATCCTGGCAAGCGCTTTAGTGCAAAGTTGTGTCTAAACAGTCTTTGGGGAAATTTGCACAGAATACCGGCAAAGGGAACGTCATTTGGCACAAAGTTATAGTGAAGTCTGGGATTATGCCAACGCTCCCGATAAAGAGGTTATGGAGATCGTGAATGTAGGTAATACTTACATAATAAAGTACAACACCACCGAACTGGCCACAGATACCTCACGGGTTACAAACATACCTGTAGCCAGCTTCACAACGGCCTACGCCCACATCAAACTTTGGGGTCTACTGCACTCTCTTGGACGGAGGGTGCTGTACGCTGACACAGATAGCGTGATATTCACAGCGCGGCAGGGTGAATACATGCCTGCTATTGGGGAATTCCTCGGAGAGTTAACTGATGAGATCAAGGACGAGTATGGTGATGGTGCATAAGCAGACTCGTTTGTATCAACAGGGCCAAAACCCTATGGTGTACGGGTGAGGGTAGGGGATGATATGAAGTATATCGTAAAGGCTAAGGGTATCACGCTTAACCAGGCGAACCGTCGAGTTATTAACTTTGACTCGTTGAAGGATCTAGTGTGCTTGGAAGATGAGGGTGACCAGCCGCCCCAACTGACTCTGGGGACGCACAATTTTCGGGCGCAGAAAATGGGGGGTGAAGGAACTTAGGGGCACGAAGGTATGCCGTAACACCTAGAGGAAGCGTTACCAGGTCCCTGGTACCTATGATACCGTATCCTTTGGATACCTTAATCCTTGATTGTATTTATATTTGTGTATTGTTAATGATATGTTTATTTATTACGTATATTTGCTTCAATTAAGGTTTCATTTTCTCCTTTGCGTGCGTGCGTGTGTGTGTACAGTAAAAAGCTAAGTTTCGCCCACTGTAAGATCGGTCACGTGACTCCTGCCACTACCTGAGCATATCTCTACCCCTGCGTGCTCAGTTGACCTCTGCATAGACGAAAAATAGTAATGGCTACCTTTAATATTGCGTGTTCAACGTTTATGAAGTGGTATTCGGCAAAGTGCCAAGATGTGGTGGATACTGAAAAACTCCCTATTCTCCCCTCCTTTAATACTTTTAAGGCTACATTGAGCCGTGCAAAGGACCAAGATGTTCAAATACTCTACGGGTATTCTGGCGAGGGCATTGTAGGATTTCGTGGTACAAGCGATGTATTGAAGTATGTTGTAGACCTAACCTTTATAAAAGCTCATACGGCGAAGTAGAAGAAGCAACACGTTCAGAAGATAAGCAACGGTTATGGATAGAGTCTTGTTGATGAGTGGTGTGACAAGCGATATTATGTCATGTTACATCATACCGACTACTCGTATCCTACGGTTGAAAATGTAAATGTTGTCATCATGGAGAATCTTAAGTATTTTTACCACTATATTAATATATATCATGACGAGGTTTTTAGTGAGGTTGTGGCTAACGGCCTGTGTGAGTTTTTAACAGACTTTAGAGACGAGTATCGCTTGTTAAACAAAAAGAATAAATATGGGCATGTGTTTCTCTCAAATAGTGCACCGGATTGTGAAGATATTTAGTTTATGGAAATGAACGTCTGGTGAGTGATAAAACATTAAACCCAGTATTGTTTCATGTAGCGTAAAATTCTGTTTGTCCAGTATAATGAGCACAAGTGTTCGAACAAGCCTCTACACACTTCAGCAGTTTATGGTGTGACTCGCCCCCCCCCCATCAGCGAGCCACACACCCGTGTACCTCACCCCTCCGAAAGACACGAGTTCGAACAAACCCGTACACGTTTCATCAGCGTGACTCACTCCGCCTGTCGAGCCGCCCCGCCCACCTGTGGCTCATAGTCATCTCAGAGCTCTGACCGACTAGACGTGCGAATACGATGGAACTTCCTTTGAGAAGCATTCTCAACGCTTCGTACGATGACTCCGTGACGAAGTCATTGCGCGTGTTCAGGCGTCAAACCGACACCATTAACTATGTACTTGAAACGATTTGCAGGCAAGCAAACTCTGGTAAACGTAATGTTATTTATTTAAGTGTTGAGGAGATGAATAGTCTTCGTGATAGTTGAGAAGTCGGGAGAGGATCGTTATAAAATACCTGCAGGTGTAGGTACAAGAAGAGAGCAGATTAGTGACGCCCCCTCATATGCCGTTGTTTGCACGTTGTGTATAAATAACGATCAGACATGCAATGATATACGACTGATGTGGAAGAATGCATCTGATAATAACGTTCTTGTCCCTACGCGAAACCGTTTTATCCTCGACAGAATGTTTGAAATCGTCGGATTCCGAAAGCTGAAGCCTATATTAGACGGTCGTGTTACAGATATGATTTATTTTGATACGGTTCTTGAATACGCTTACACCGCTTTGCTCGACGGATTTATCGAATGTAGAAATGAACAAGGCGAGAATGGTCTAGCTCTGGGTGCATATTCAAAAGTTTTAGACTCTTCGAAATATCCCGGACTTTGGTACAAA
The DNA here is from genome assembly GCA_023014485.1 of Bathynomus jamesi. Lineage (NCBI taxonomy): Eukaryota > Metazoa > Arthropoda > Malacostraca > Isopoda > Cirolanidae > Bathynomus > Bathynomus jamesi. The sequence continues at coordinate 141,720 of JAJOZX010000606.1, forward strand.
GCACTTGAGCGGTACAGGGCAGAGCTTGCCTACACTGTTCACCCTGAAGAACTGTATCTCTATATAACGAGTAGCTGTCGTTACGAGTTGGAAGATTATTTCAGTTGCCACTATGCAGAGTGAAGAAGAGTTCACGATTGAAAAGTTCGGTACGGTAAGAAAAAACCCTCGATTGAAAAGGAGTGTTTATAAACTTGAATTTAATAATGATGTTGTGGTTAATGATGACCTCTTTGTGCGTGCTTTTAAAGATAACTTGCCAACCGAATGTAAAGTGGGCACAAAAATAGTATTGAACCATATGAAAGCCATTTATGTCGAGTATAGGCATCCGTATAACTTGAGCGGTGAAGTAATGCTCGGACGATTTTACCGTGTAGTGCAAAGTAATAACGATGTGAATGTAGACTCGATTACGTGTGAGTTTAGCGTTTTGCGCCGTAGAACATAAAGTATTTTGATGTAGGTTTATTTATTTAATTATTTAGTTATGTGTGTTTGTGTGTATATATATATTTATATATGTATATATTTCCTGTACTATTATGCAATTGATCATACGTTTTGTATATTATTATTTTCAATATATTTAATTATTTAATATAACTGTGTATATATATTTTTTTTTCTGTAATAATATATTGATGGTTATACTACAACGTTTTGTATATTTTTGATTATATATTTCTCGTTCGTATTTCTTATGCTATTATTATTTTTTGATCATATATATTCCATTGTATATGTTTTTTTTATATATTCATCGTTCGTATTTCTTATGCTATTATTATTTTTGATCATATATATTCCATTGTTTATTTATTTTCTCTATATTTCGTGAAATTGAATCCATTAATTCGTCTAAATAAGCAGAATGATGTAATGGTGTTTTATTTAATTCTTTTGGTTGTACACGACATTTAATTACAGAAAATGGCTGCCTTCTAAAACGGATTTCTAAACCAACTGCCAAATATATCTGGATAGCACAATCTGGCAACCCTAATAATGTACACCTGAACAAGCCAATTACGCTTTCTAAGTCAAGTGGCTGGTTAAGTCAGAATATATGATTTAATTAAATAAATAAGCGCAATCTGGCAACCCTAATAATGTACACCTGAACAAGCCAATTACGCCTTCTAAGTCAACTGGCTGGTTAAGTCAGAACATATGATTTAATTAAATAAATAAACGCCATCTGGCAACTCAGTAACGTACACCTGAACAAGCCATTTACCCCTGCTAATTCAACTGGCTGGTTAAGCCAGAATATATGCTTTAATTAAATAAATAGCGCAATCTGGCAGCTCAGCCAGATAAACCAACTGGCTTATTAAGCCATATGGCTGATTAGGAACATATTAAGACAACAGCCGCTCGGCTGAAGTATTAATATGCGCTTTGCTCGTACCAAGCGAACACCTCTCTTCCTCTCTCTCCTTCTCCTCTCTTTCTCTTGGGGATAACTCCGCCTCCAAGATGCATAAGCCCTTGTTGTTCTTGCAACATTGATCAACATTTGCAATTGCATTGCACTCTCTCCTTTTGAGCCTATACTACTGGTATGGTAGGTCACTGATAAATAACCACAATCTTAATTAACATTGTCTAAATAGTTACCATATACGTATAATTCTAGCCCTATAGAAACATAGTAAGGTGCAGGGGTGTTTTAGAGTGTGGCTCTTCTTGGTTACCCCACTATTGGGGAAAATGCCAACTAGCATTAAAAAAATCATTCATAGTCATAAAATTGAGATTTCGTGTTTTTTCAAACTAAGTTTCCACTAACAAGAAGGTCTATAAACAAACTTTGTTCAACTGATATTAATAGAAAAATGATAGACCAACATTTTTCACTCAATATTTTTTTTGGTCAGCAAGTATCCGAAAAGACAAAACTGTGACCTTTTGAGGTCACATTTTTAATTATTGACCCCATGTACCAATTTTCAGCGAAATCTAAAATTTGATGCTGTCATTATTCACATTTTTTGGCCCACTTGTCCTGGAACTCCCCTATTGCATTGTTGCAAGTTTGTTCAATTTTGGGCCAACTAATTGTGAAATAAATTTAAATGCAGTATGGTTTTAAAAGGTTCCCACTCAACTGATCTGTGTATCTATGTATTGAAGAAAATTATACTTAAATACAATGGTAGTAATTCAGCTACTTATAGTTGTTTCTTGGATAGGGTTGCCAGACGTACCGGACATACGGAATTGTCCTTTATTTCATTGCCTTTTCCCATTGTTCCGTACTGTGTGGCCCTGATACCTTGACGCGAAATATATTAAATAAATCACTGCACAATCAAAGAGATAGTCAAAACTCAGAACTCAAAGCAGTGAGGAGCTGCCACTTGCAAATCAGAGTTGTCAGACAGTGTCACAGTTATAGGCAGAGTAAGCACCTGCCAAGGGCGGCAATTTTTGTCGTATTTCAATATAAATAGGGCAAAGAAAACAAAAATATAAAATAAATAGCTTGTAAGCACTTACAAATTGAATGGATTCACAAATAAGTTTTAAAATAAAAAAGAACAGTAGCCTCTAATAGCAAACTAGCGATATCAAATGGCAAAATGATAAGTACGCCTTTGGTCACAGTGCAAATTATCACTTATCAGTGCAATTCTGGTATTGTTAGAATACAGTTGTGTTGTGTCAGAAATATATTGCTTTATATTTTTTTGGTGGGAGCTCTGTTCAACCTTTTATCATAATTATTAATTATGCCGAAACGTAGATGTACATTTAGCAACGACTATCCTAAAGAGTGGAATTTTATTAAGAAATGGAAATAGTGCAACGAGTTTTATAAGTATGCACCACAAAACAAACAGTTGCAAAGAGATGCAAAGGCCTCAGACAAGTATAACTAAGTGTAGCAATAAATATATATTTAACTTATATTTTGTTTATTTCATATCATTAACTCTTACAGTTATATAAGCTGAATAAGCATAATTTCTGCAATCACCCAATTACAAGACTTTCGATGTCAACCCGGGCACAAAGAGACGGTGTCCCGTATTCTCAACACTGAAATCTGGCAACCCTATTCTTGGATATAAACATAGCATATGACAGAGTGAACCACGGTACAATATTTTATTTAAAAACTAGAGGGCAGGAAAGCTCCTTTGTACATATTAAACATGTTGAAATTTCGGTATACCTGCTAATCTTTTTCAGTTAGGCGGGTACTGTATTTGTTTAAGTGTTTTGATTTTTCCTGCGGAGTGAGTCAGGGTTCCTTGCTCTCTCCTCTGCTGTTTAATGTGTATATTGAAGGTTTAACCGTTTTACTTAATGAGGCAAGTGTTCGATATTGTATAGGTTAGCTAATATGAGGATAAATAACTTAGTTTTTGCCTATGATATGGTATTATTAAGTCCTTCTGTTAAAAGTTTGGATTGTCTTCTAAACATTTGTGAATTATATTTGCAGTACCATGATATTCTTTTTAATGATACCAAAATTAAAGTTATGCAGTTCCATCCTAAAAGCTCTAATTATTCAGATAATATTAGTTTCAAAATGAGAGGTGAACCAATAAAAAATTTAAAAGAATTTAAGTATCTGGTTCAAATTATCACCAGCTCCTTAAGTAACAGATCAGCCATAAGGAAACAATATCACAGTTGCTGTGCTAAAGTAAGCATGCATAAAGATTAAAAGACTATAACGAACTATCAATTCTGCACACGTAAAATAAAAGACACTCTTTCATACTTTCTGGCTGCAACTCGTGGTGGATTATAAAAAATTATTCTGGTAAAACCCAATGAGGAATTAACCTGTTTCTAAAATTTTACATTTTATATAAGCTAGGTACTTTCCTGTTAAAATCAATAAAATCATAAGTTTGAAGTTGCTGGGTATATTATGGAAACAATCGGGACCAGATTAAGGGGGGGGGGCCCTCCGGGCTCCGCCCCCCTCGACATGATCATATCTTCTGTAGTTCTCGCACTGACGAACTATAAAATGTCTATTTGCTGCACATTTTCTTTTTTATGCAGGAAGGAGGGGCCAAGGACCAATGTTCGCAAAAGCGCCCCTTATAGAAAAAGAAGAGAGCCAAAATCAAGGTCCGGGGGTTTCGAGATGCCTAGACACTCTACGTTTGAAAGATTGGCGGTCATAGACAGAGGGAAAGATGGCTTGAGGAAGATTGTTCCAGGTTTGACCGGTTGAGTAGATAAAGGATTGAAAATACCGATTAACCCTTGCGTCAGAGAGTTGGACAGAAAGAGAATGTGTTGAAAGTCGGGTGCTGCGTGCTCTCCTTAAAGGAGGAGGCATGCACTTAGAGAGTTCAAAAGAGCATTGTCCGTTATAATAGCGAGAGTAAAGAGAGAGTGAGGCAATAGTGGGGCAAAGAGAGAATAATTGAAGACAGTCAGTAAGAGGCGGGGAACTTTTGAGACGAAAAGCCTTTGATTCCACCCGGTCAAGTACGGTTCTGTGGGTTGAGCCACCCCACACATGAGAAGCGTACTCCATACAGGGGGAGGACAAGACCCCTGTACAGAAACAGCAACTGAGCAGGGGTGAAGAAACCGTGGAGGCGGTACAGCACACCTAATCTCTTAGAAGCTGTTTTAGAAAGAGAGTATATGTGATGTTTCAGGGAAGATCACGAGAAAAGGAAACGCCAACAGTGTTAAGAAAAGAGAAAGGATTGAGTTGTGTATTGTTGAAGGTAAGGGGATAGTCGTGTGGAAGGTTGTGACGAGTAGATAGATGAAGGAAATGAGTTTTTGAGACATTGAAAGCCAAGAGGTTTTCTCTGTCCCAATCAGAAATGGCTGAAAGATCAGAGGTCAGGTGTACCATAGCCGTCCTACGCGAATAATGGAGTGACTGTTGAAAGGGACGCTTTGGGAAGCGGGTGGAGAAGTGAAGACTGGGATCATTGGAACAGGAGTGAATAGAACAGGAAGTGCGAATTAAAAGATCATTGATAAATAAAAGGAAGAGTGAGTGACAAGAAAGAACCCTGAGGAAAACCACTGTTAATAGTTTTAGAAGAACAGTGGCCATCTACAACCGCAGCTATAAATCGGCCAGAAAGGAAATTTGAGAGGAAGGCACAGATAGAAGGATAGAAACCGAAGGAGGGTAATTTGGAAATTAAGGATTTGTGCCGGACTCTATCAAAAGCTTTTGATATATATATATTAGGGTGGAGCGAAATTTGTTTTTCTTTTGCATCTATTTCTCCATGGGTACAAAAGTTGTGTAATGATATTTATAATAACTCTGCCAAATATTGTTCAGTTTGGTATTCATTTACTGGTTCCCAAAGAGCAATTATATTTTGTTATTTATGCAAAAGAATTAATGTCCACACACTGATCACGTCTTACAAAGCAAATCGTAAAATTTAATGGGTTTCGGCTATTTTGCTAGAAAAAAACACCTTATATATAAAATTTGTCTTATTTTGATACTAAAGTATTGTACCAGTTGGCAACTCCTAGTGAAAAGTTGCTGATGTTGTAGATAGAACTTAGTTGCACAGTGGACGTTGAGAAGAGAGGTAGTGTTGTTATACTGTATATACAATAAAATTTTATGATTATTTTATTTGATAATATTGCAATACATCACAATATATTATCATATTAATATTATCATCTAACTAATATTATACTTTCTGCAGCACTGATTATGAATTGTACAAGGCAAGCCAGAAAAAACAACTCTCCGGATTCTCACAGGCATCAGAATTTGATGTTAAGCTCTTTAAAATTAATGTTTTGCCAACATCTTCGGATGTTATTTCTCATTATCAGTATGTAAGATTAGAAATGAAATCATTACCAACAAATGCTAAATCAAAAGTGACAGAGATAGATGAGAAGGTTGCTTCTGATATTGCGAACATATGGGATAAAGTTTCAATTCCAATCATCCCCCATACCAGCTTCAAAAGGAAAATATGAAAGTGTCATGACCAGTACCAGAATTTGATGAAGTCATTTAAAAGAGCTGGAAAGCCTACTTTTGACAGTAAATGGCAAACTTTTTTCAAGGGAACAGCTGTTGTTTGATGCAGCTGCTTGCCAATGTATTTTAATCTCAGCTTGCAAATGTGAGGCAGCTTGTCGGGTACCTAGTCCTGAAAGAAAATTTTTGACTGACCAGAGAACTCAACGACAAATGGGCATCAGAGGAGTTCAGTTTTTTCATCATATGAAACAGATACAAATGAAAACTCTGACAATTCTGATGCTGAGATCACATTGCTAAGTAAAGCAATTAATCCTTCACCCATGACACATCAGATGAGAATTAGTATGCCTGTTTTGGCAAGAACCTGTGATAGATATGGTGTTTCGGATCGATGTGCAGCAGCTATGACCAATGCTGTGATGCAAGACCTTGGCATAATTCACAAGGAAAATATGCCTCACGTTGTAGACAGGCACAAGTTCAGAAGAGAGCGAAAAAAGCAAAGGGCAGAAATGGAAGATTTTCCAACAGAAACACCGTGCAAGGGATTGTACTTCGGTGGTCGAAGGGATAAGATGCGAGCGAGGGTTAAACAAGGTGGGAAATATTATCTGAGAAGTAGCACTGAAGAGCACATTACTCTTATTCAAGAACCACAGTAAATTTTATTAGGTCACATCACTCCACTGTCAGGCAGGAGCAAAGATATATTTAATTCCATTATCTCATTTCTGGAAGAAACTAATGTTAATACAGATACACTTATTGCTGTTGGTTGTGATGGCACAGTAACAAATACTGGGACTAAAGCAGGTGTGATTAGACTCTTAGAAGACCAGAACGAACTTCCTATACGACATCTTTTCCACTATCTCGATGGCCGTACATGTGGACCAAATGCATTCATGGGTGAACTTGGCCAAGCAATAACCACATGTGAACAACACAAAATTGTAGATTTGACCCAATTCCTGTGGATTTACCACAGTGCTTAGAAAATACAGAGTTAAGCACTGACCAGAAATATTTGTGGGATATTTGTAAGGCTGTATCATCTGGCAACTATTCGGAAGATCTTGAAAGACGCCAACCTGGCACAGTAAACCATTCAAGACAACTGCAAACAACTGCCATTCAAGACAACTGCAAATAGAATCCTGCGTTTGTACATGGCAACCAAAAGTCCTTCAAAGCCCTTTCTAACTCTGGCTGAATTTGTTTGCAAGGTATATGGTCCAAACTGGCTCAATATAAAAGTTAATTCTTCATCTACAGATGATGCAAGAAATTTGTGGCAGATAATCCAGAGTTTCAGATACCTCTCAAAAGACTTGAAAGCAATTGTTGACCTTGTATTTCAGAGGAATGCTTATTATGGTCACCCTGAAAATATAGTGATTGCCATGCTTGCTGATAATCGAGATCATGTGAGAAAGTTGGCGCTTCGACGGATAATGGCTGCAAGAGCTGAAAAAAGCAGTCATACAAACATTTGGCATTTCATGATTCCCAGACTGGATTTTTGTGCATCTGAATACTATGAATTAATCGATGACTGGCAGAGAGATGGTAGGCTGGAGCCTCCTTTAACCCAGCATGTCCCCAATGAGGAGCTGATACAGTTTGTAAACCAAGAAGGCGCCGCACCAAAATTAGAGTTTGATAAACTACCTTGTCATGCTCAAGCTGTTGAACGTGGAGTACGCCTTGTTACTGAAGCTTCTGCAGCAGTTTGCGGATCCAGGAACAGAGATGGGATCATCCGCTCTCGCTTAAGATCAAGAAAAATAATGCCTCATTTCAACACCAAATCAGATTAAAAAACAGAGATGGGTTCATCCGCTCTCGTTTAAGATCAAGAAAAATAATGCCTCATTTCAACACCAAATCAGATTAAAAGTGTGAATAAATTCTCTGACAATCCACCAAGGTAGGGAGGTTGGGGTGGATTGGGTGGAATCCGATGTACAATCACCTCCTCGTGGTGGGTTCTGGGTATATTCATCCACATATTGGGTGAATATAGCAGAGTTGCACACAAATATTCAACGGTGGCTTAAAAAATCATATATTACAAATATCCTATTTTATATTAAAATGTGCATTTTTAAAGCTCTTGCGGAACCAGAAGTTAAAAAGCTTCGGCAAAAATATTTAAACATAAAATTAACTTCATCAGTACGCAACTTTTCTACCCCTGGAGAAAATGATAATCGGAAGTTTTTTAGACACTACTTTTCATTCCATCCTAATATATATATATATATATATATATATATATATATATATATATATATATATATATATATATATATATATATATAATATAATTGTGGATGTATGGGTGGGTGTGTTTTGAGCTACTGCGGTAATAAATAACACGACCATGGGTTCAAATTGTCACCTAATTTGCAATTTGTGTAATTTAGAAACAACTGAAAATGTTGCAATCAGGTGTGATTTCTGTCAAAAGCTGCACGACTTTATCTGTATGAATTGGGATGATAGGAAAATATTCCTTGTGTCGAAAGCCAAACAAATCACGGGCATCAAATTTCTGTGTGATGCATGTACCCAGGGGCGTAACTAACGTGGGGGACATGTCCCGCCCCAACTTTTGAACTGAGGGTGATAATATAGGTTTTGCTCCCACCAACATTTGATCTAAGTTAGCTTACGTGAAGGAAAATATTTAGTTCTTGAAATAATCTATGATGAGTAAATCTTTAATTATATTAGTCCTATTAGTATGCTGGACGTATTACTGATTCGGTACTAATACTGCAGTGATAGATACTTTAATGAGATATCTAGTTATTTTTTACTTTAATTATTGCATATATTGTTTTCCTTTAATGTTAAGCATATATTTGATATATAGGGTGTCCATAAATGATTACCCTGATTAAAGCATGCTATAACTTTTAAATAAACACTCGTATTCAAACACAGTTTTAATCATAAGTAGATAAACCTGTTAATGAACTTAATAAGCTTCCACATGTGCACCCCTAGTGGCACGTAAAATGTCTAAACGGTATTCACACTCACGACACACATTAACTTCACATCAGGTGGATTCTTTCCATACTTTGTTCTGAACCTTCGCTGAACACTGACAGGAGATTTTGTTTCTGCAAGCCACACAACACATTGTGCCTTCTCTGTCACAGACGCCATCTTAACTGAACAGCTACTACAGATCTCCTAGCGGCGAATGCGGTAGACGAAACACACCAGCACAGAAACTTTATGCGTGTACGAGATCACCTGTAAAAAGAAAACGGATGTAAGATTCGTCATTAAAACATGAGAGCATACTGTTTTCAGGGTAAACATTTATGGACACCTTGTACATAAGGTAGTTGTGAAAATGCTTCTTTGATTTTCCTATTACTATCATAAATATAGATCATTCTCTAAATCATAGTATTTTAAGAGCATCATTTTGGTCGCAAACACATTACCTACAGGATAGCAGCACAGAAATTCATCGCAGGATTTTTCATCATTATAGTTGTCCCCACCAACTTTTGAAAGCTAGTTACGCTCTTGCATGTACCGAGACTGTAAACTCATTTGCGGATTTAAAAAGTGGAGAATAGAAATACAAATTCGACAGAAAAAGAGAATAATAGGGACCAGGATCAGGATCACCTGAAGATCAGGGGCCCCCATGTATTCTTGTTTTTTGCTTTACAGTACCAAATATGATAATAAATTAAATTGAATGCACGGTTAGGTCAACTGTACACCCTTGACGATTGGTTAGGTTAAGCCAAAGCAAAAACTATGGCTGAGAGGGGAACAAATAACAATATAACACGGAAAGAAGACACTACTGTAAAAGAAAGAAAAGAAACAAGTACAATATGTGATATGGTAAAACTGCCTAACGAGGATAATGATAAAAAGACGACAAAAACTAAAAACAGAAAATAAACAGACGAGAAGCACTAGAAGCGTATAAAATATCATGTAAATATTATGCAAAAGAGCATTGCCAATACCGGGATGGGCAATGTATTTATGCACATCCCACTTTATGTAACTTCCATTACAAAAATGGATATTGTAAATTAGAAAAAAAAAGTAAGTTCCACCACCTTACTATCTTCCTTACTATCTGCGAAACTATGCAAGATATGGGAGATTCAAATACGTACAAAAAATGCCGTTACCATCACCCTCAAAGGAACACGACAGGTGAGCGGTCAAAACCAGTAACAAACAGGACTACCAATTTTTTAGATGGAACCAATACAATTCAACTACTAAATACCATTCAACAAATACAAAGCCATCTGACAAATACGGGGATCCAAGAGCCGTACGGAATGCATGCATAAAGAAATTACATGCAATATCGGGACAAGTATCGAAACAGATAAAGAAAGAAAAATTCTCGGAGGATCACAGGGCAGCGAAACATGCACCACCATTGGAAAATAAATCTGAACTTCATAAAGGGAAAAACGAAAGCGAAAAAATAAAAATAATCCTAGTCAACATTCAGCGCCTTAAATCAAACCATTCCCTGGACAAAGTCACATACCTGAAAGGATTCATGCATGAAACAAGAGCAGACTTTGCATGCCTCACGGAAACCCATCTAAAGGACTGCCAGGCGAACTTTGAAAATGTGAATTTTGTATTGACAAAAAAAAAATACAAATTGACAATTATAACATAATCCAAGCTGACAGAACAGTAAGGTGTAAAGGAGATGTGTATATACTATTTATACATGCAAAAAACATATGGCAGAAATGGCTGTAAGTACTTCAAACAACTATGTAGAATCAGTAGCAGCAAAAGTTGAAAAATTAAATATGGTACTAATTGTAACATATAGACCCCCGAACAAGCCAACTTCAAAATTCTCATATACCATTACAGCTGTGAGAAACTGAATGAAAGCTCGACACTCCCCAGCCCCTAATATTTTTCTCTGTAGCGATTTTAATTTTCTATTTATTAAATATAAACGGTTAGGAAGAAATATATGTATACACCAAGACAAGGGGGGGGCACACGGGAAGACCAAGAGCAGGCAAAAATGCTCCTAGTTCTAGCCGATGAATTTATGTTAATACAAGAAATAATGGAAAATGAGACAAAACAACTGCCTAGATTTGGTATTCACAAACAACAGCCTGTTGCGTGGCACAGTCAGAGTGCCGATCGGCTCCCGGGGCCGGACCTATTCTCAGCTTGCTATTTTTTCATTTACGGGGAACAATTGTGTGCTCCCCGGACTACTCTTACTCTCAGGCGACATTAAAACTAATCCAGACCCCACTACAACTTACACATGTCACCATACACAAAGACATAGACACAATAGCACCATGAGACACATAAAGAAGTATAATATAACATATTACAGTACAACGTAGATGGCCTTACAAACAAAATCAGGCAGCTTAGGGATTCGTACACAAACAAAACATTCACATAGCACTTATACAAGAAACAAAACTAAAACGCACACACAAAACACCGACCATCCTTGACTTCGCAGCGATCCGTCAAGATCGTACTGGGGGTCACGGGGGTGGACTCATCACTTACATACGTAAAAGCATTAGCTACACTGATGCCACCCAAAACATTACAAACACAATCCAAGCAGATAACACGATAGAAATACAGGCAGTTAACATTAAAACACGCGCAAAACACAACACCACACTAATCATCATTTACATCCCACCAGATAGTTCACCTCAGGTGCCAGCCAATTACAATCCACAGTTACACAATCTGGTCTCTCTCACTAATATCATCTTAGGAGGAGACTTCAACGCTAAAGACACTAGTTGTTACCTGCACAACCAAAGCAACACCAGAGGCGCCAACATAGCCACACAACTAAACAGCCTCTTCATTCTTAACAATACAGAAGAGCATGCACACATACCACATCAAGCAGGATACTCAAACTCCTCCCCAGACATAACGTTCTGTTCCCCCTCACTAGCAACATATACACACTGGAGAACAGAAAAACAACTGTCATCAGACCACCTGCCCATCATCATTACAACACGTTCTACACTCTGCCACAACAGCCTTAGGCACACTTACAGAAATTATAAGAAAGCTGATTGGGAACAGTTCAAAATACAGACTGAGGAACAACTCACCACATTAAACAGTACACCCATCATAAACATCAATACAACACTCAAGACATTTAATCAGATCATCAATAATGCAAACAAATACATACCCAAGGGCAACATTAGGAAATACAACCCAAATTACACTAGAGAAATAGCCCACCTCATAAGGCAACGTAACAACCTCAAACATAACACACAAACACCACACACAGAAGCCATAAAACAGCAGATACAATAGCTCAACACAGAAATAAACAACAAACTCAAAGAAAAACAAACAAACATTTAGGGAATTCATAACAACACTAAACCACTCCACAGATACATCCAGGCTACACAAGACTATAAACAGCATTACCCACTTTAACAACGGCATTCACACCTCACACGCGGCTATCTGTCGCAGTCAAAATAATACCCCAACATACACACAACAAGCTAACATTCTAGTTAATCACTACGCAAAGATAAGTCACTTAAACAGAGACAACCAGAAACACGCAGACAGACAAACCGCCAGACACAAGAAAACCTACAGGCTCGACACGACCATTACACCCTTCAATACAGACCAGACCACCAAGATTATCAAAAACATTAAGAATTCGAAGGCTACTGGACCAGACAACATATCTAACATACATCTTAAACACTTGAGCCCGCAGAGAATACTAGCTCTCACAAATATCAGTACATATTCATACTAACACTGTATTATTCCTGGCATATGGAAACAAGGTAAAATTATTACACTACTCAAACCAAACTAAAATCCAACAGAATTAGCTTCCTATCGACCCATTACTTTACTATGCACACCTTCCAAAGTAACAGAAAGACTAATCTTACAAATCACCAACCCCATATACCACTATTGCCTACTCAACATGGATTCAGACCTCACCACTCAACCACGACATTACTCACTAACTTCACGCAGCACATCATGGATGGCATCAACTCCAGACGACCAGCTCAACGTACACTATTAACAACAATAGACATTAGTAAAGCATTTGATGCTATCCCACGCTTCCCTCTCATAAACAAAGTACTCAACACAAACATGCACAATAACACAAAAAGGTGGCTGAGCAACTATCTTTCAGGAAGATACTCACATGTCACATTTAATGGCAAGTCATCCAAAAACAAGCTTTTCCGAACGGGGTCCCTCAAGGCTCTGTTCTCTCACCAACACTGTTCAATTTATACATGCATGACATTCCAACACCCATAGATAAAAGCTTACCTTATCATCATATGCAGATGACATCACTCTAACATCCACCCACAACAACATCGACACCGCTACAAATAACCTACAAACATACATAAACAATATACAAGACTGGCTCACACACAATAGATTCAAAGTAGCGCCCACAAAATCAACCATCATCTTGCTTACAAGCAGCACAAAAGAACACCAGATAACTCCATAGCTTACACTAAACAACACCAACATTCCACACACTCACAGGACCAAAATACTTGGGGTCACATACAACACATCATTACCTTTGGCAAACCACATTCAGGACATTACAAACAAATGTACATCAAGACTTAACACGCTTAGGGTACTAACAGGCACAAACTTTAGACACCAGCAGGAAACAACATCACTCATATACAAACAATATATTCGCTCAGTTATGGACTATGCTAGCCCATGCTGGCCACCCATTATCTCAAACACACACATAAACACCTTACAGACAATACAAAACAACGCACTTCGTATCATTACAGGATACACTCAAACAACACCAATAGAACACCTGCACACAGAAACAAAAATACTGAAAGTTAGGGAACATTTAGACATGAGGGGAACACAATTCATGGCAGCAGCGACAACTAACCCACAACACCCTTGCCACTACATCTACAATCACACACCGACACCTCGCACCATTAAGGTAACACCAGAGAGACATTATAACCAAATACTCCATTCCATACCACGCCCCACAGACATCACACAGTACCAGTGATGTAGGTCTCGAGATCGGTCTCGGTCTCGAGACCGATCTCGAGACCCAATTTGCAGATCTCGATCTCGATCTCGGTCTCCGCTATTTAGATCTCGGTCTCGATCTCGGTCTCGACAGACGCGGTCTCGGTTTTTCTCCCCGAGACCTTTCGAGACCTCTCGAGACCGTAATGAAAAACACATGTTACTGGCATACTCATGATGTTGGCTTGGTTGAACAGACACAATTCAGAATGTTTATGAAAGTTTGTAAAAGTAAGGGACTCTAGGTATTCACTAATCAGTCACCCTGTTTTGAGTTGCCACGTTTGTCTTGCGGGAGGGTGTGGGTCTGGATTTTTTTAGGTTAGCGCTACAAAAACACTTGCCCCCCCCCCCGTCAGATTAATTTTATTGAAAATGGAAACACTAAATAGAGAATTATATATATTATATATATAAGTATATATTATAAGGCCACTTAGTGTTGCCAAACGGCGTGTCAACCTCTGTGGCGTGATAAAAACGATTAACCTCCCATCCAATATGTATTTGAAAAAATAAAATGCTTCACACAAAAATAATGCAAGAAATACAGCATAAAGAAAACAGTACCGATAAATTCAAGAGTCAAACCAAAGTTCCGAGACTAATGGCAAAATATTAAAGCTATCGGTCCAAGCAGAAGAACGTTGAAACTGGGAAGATTTTGAACCGCAGGGAACAGTTGCGGCGGTACCTCTTAGAGATCGATGAATCTCATTTTAGACAACTGCTCTCCAATAAAGTTTTGGCACCAGAAAAGGGATAAATTCCCATCACTGGCCAATATTGCCATGACTGTTTTAACAGTGCCTGCCTCTAGTGCTCCAGTTGAGCGTGTATTTAGCCATGGAGGCATAATAATGAGGCCCCACAGAAGTCGAACTTCAGCAGATCTTCTGAGCACGCTGATGTTCCTTAAGTGTAATGAGCACCTATCATGCTTTAAATAAATGCACAAGTCAAACTGGGTAGTGGGTACGTTCATTAAACTTTCTGTAACAGATATAAAAGAAGTAAATAAATAAAAAGTACGTATATATATATATATATTATATATATATATTCATTTGTTAATTTATAGGCTACACTTTTTGCATTCAACACACTACATCTGAGAAAGTAGCTATTAGTTTATTAATATACTTAACATAGTCTAATTTCCATAGTAGTGTAAAACAAATTGAAAGTGCATGAGCTTGGTCTCGATCTCGATCTCGGTCTCGAATTTTAAGGGTCTCGATCTCGGAAGGTAGATCTCGATCTCGAACCTTTGATCTCGGTCTCGATCTTGGTCTCACAGGATCAGGTCTCGGTCTCGGTCTCAGTCTCGGACTTGGTGGTCTCGACTACATCACTGCACAGTACAGAAACCACATACACACACACACACACACACACACCTAACCCACAAAGCACTGACACAACTCGGTCCGAATGCGGTCCTAGGTACGAAGCCGCCACCCATTAACAGGTCAGAGATCAGCCTGAGCAGATCGGATCGAGTTAACTTAGTACGATTCCGATGTGGACATCACCCCAACTTACAGACATATAAACACAGACTAGACAACTCCACAGACGATACCTGCCACCTGTGCCAGGACGCACCACAAACAATTGAACACATTATGACAGACTGTACCACTCTAGCACAACATAGAACACAACACAACATCACTTGTGCGCTGAACCTCTGGTCCACTCCGGAGAGGGCGATCGGTTACCTGCGTGCTTGCTCGATCAGGGTGGGCTGATCGGCTAAACGACAACAACAACAACAACAACAACAGTAACTTAATTGATAATATAGAAACATCCTCAACTATAATTTCAGATCACAACATTATTGAAATAACAATCAATATAAAAGCAACAGAAAAGGAAAGAACACGCACAAAAGAAAGAAGCAAATTTGAAATTTTTAATTTTCACTCCAAAGCTATAAACTGGGAAGGTATTGCATCCAGCATGGAAATAATAGACTAGAAAACCATCTTTAGGGCAAGACAACGGAAGAGATGCCAATTACCTTAAAGGAGAAGACGCTGAAAATTGTGGAAAGAGATGTCCCAAAAATGCAACAAAGAGGAAAGAGAAGCAGGTTCGAGAGACAAAAGAGGTCAATGTTTCGCAAGAGAGAAAGAGTGACTGTAAAAGACAACAACATCAGAAAAAAATATTAAACAATAAACTGCAGAGTATAGATTGCGTCACACAGGATTTAACTGAGAAGCATACAGAGAAAGATGATGACGCTACAGAAGCGATAAAGGTTAACTCAAAGTACTTCTATGATTTTGCAAAAAGG
This sequence comes from Bathynomus jamesi, assembly GCA_023014485.1. Lineage (NCBI taxonomy): Eukaryota > Metazoa > Arthropoda > Malacostraca > Isopoda > Cirolanidae > Bathynomus > Bathynomus jamesi. Next base: position 158,150 of record JAJOZX010000606.1, read on the forward strand.
AAGTCGAAAAGTCACTTTAAAAAATGAAAACATTGTTTTATCCGATGATCTAAAAGACGTATCTGAAATATTAAGAGCTCAGTATAAATCATATTTCAGTATCCCCGAAACTGACAAACTAATATGCGATGGAAACGTGTTCTTTGAAGAAGAAATACAAGGTGTAAGTATAACGGACTTCGACTTTACAACAGATGATGCTGATATTACACACGCGATAGGGAAACTAAAAGCACACTCGGCGGCAAGCCCAGACAAATAGAATGCCACATGCCACACTGACCAAAAACTGCAAGAATGAAATCGTTCAGCCCTTACACTGGATATGGAGACTATCACTAGACACGGGAGAAAAACCGAGTATCCTAAAGAGCGCGATCATAGTTCCAATATATAAAGGAGGAGATCGATCTGAGGCCAGAAACTATAGAGCAGTGTCACTCACATTTCATCTCACCAATTGACCAGGGAAGTACTCCGGGGGAGGGGGGACGTTAGACAGAAGATAGGGAGTGCTGGAACTCCCGTTTCTCCTGTTACTGTCCACCTTAGCTGATCTTTTTTCCGTATTTCATCTACCCTGTAAGCAGTCCAGTATGCTCTCAAACACACGCTTCTCTCCCTATGCCTCACTACCTATACATGCATCTACATACGACATAATCCTTTTAAAATTAATAAAAAAAAGGCAACCCCTTTTCTGTACCCTCTTACTTTCTCTATTCTCAGTTTCACTCCAAAGATGGATGTTGCGCATATGTACGCAATGCCCTAACTTGTTCTCGTATTTCCGAACTCAAATCTTTCGAATTCTATATCCTCTAGCTACGGCTTACATGCCAATCTCAAGCTAAATACATCTGCGCTGTTTACCTTTCTCCTAATTCTACTAACTATCCAAAATTCTTTGACTACCTCACTTCCTAAGTGGAATACATTCTTTTCCGCTCTTCCTTTGCTGAAATCTCCATTTTAGGAGATTTCAATGTTCACCATCACCTTTGGCTTTCCTCCCATTTCACTGACATCCCTGGTGAACTAACTTACAGCTTTTCTATCCTAAATGACCTGGACCAGATTGTACAGGACCCAACTCGTATCCCCGATCGCCTTGGAGATAAGCCCAACATTCTGAATTTATTTCTTACCTCTCATCCTTCTTTTTACTCTGTGAAACTTTTCTCTCCATTGGGCTCCTCCAATCACAATCTTATATCTGTTTCCTGTCCTATCGCTCCAATTCGGCCTTTGGATTCTCCCAAGAGAACTAAGGAAGCAGTAATCATTCCATTGGAAATCAGAGAAGTACTGCCTAAGGGCCTCCCAATCAGCGGCCCCGAAGTGCCAAAGGCGCCTCGCCTTTGGCACTTCGGGGCCGCTGATTCGAGGCCCTTAGGCAGTACTTCTCTGATTTCCAAAGGAATGATTACTGCTTCCTTAGTTGGGGCCCTTCTGAGTGTGCTGAGAGCATCATGAGGGTGATTCTCTCTGGCATGGCGGCGTACATTCCAAGCTTATATTTCTGCCCAAAATGGTGCAAAATCTGTTCTTCAACTCGCCAAAAATTCCTTCATCCGACAAAAATGTGAAAATCTATCCAATTCTAATTCTTCTCACTCTTTCTGGCATTTAACTAAGAACCTCTTCAATAACTTTACTTCCTCTTCTTTTCCTCCTCTTTTCCATTCCGACGGCTCGGTTGCCGTCTCTTCTCCTGACGAAGCTGAACTCTTCGTTCAAACATTCGCTTACACTTCAACCTTGGACGATTCCAGTGCCGTTCCTCCATCTCCTCTTCCCTATGACTTTATTATGTCTCAAATTAGAATCGTTTCAAAAGATGTTCTTTCTGCCTAATCTGGATTCAACTCTAGGGAGGCGTACGGTCTTGATAGTGTTTCTCCTGTTGTTCTTAAGAACTATGCTTCAGTGCTGACACCCTGCCTAGACAAACTCTTTCGTCTTTTTCTTTCATCTGGTACTTTTCCTTCCTGCCGGAAGTTTGCTTTCATTCAGCCTATCTCAGAGAAGGGTGACTGTTCTCAACCCTCCAACTATAGTCCAACTGCTTTGATTTCTTATCTTTCCAAAGTTTTTAAATCTATCCTTAATAGGAAGATTCTTAAACACCTCTCCTCTCACAACCTTCTTTCAGATCGTTAGTATGGGTTCCGCAAGGGACGCTCTACTGGCGATCTTCTTGCATATCTCTCTGACTGTTCGTCATCCTCCGTTTCGATTTCAACAGGTTAGACAACTTGTGAGGATTATTCATATTGATCTAATGGGGTTTTAGTAGATGTATACATTTTGAATGCTTTTTAGGCACAAGCTTGTATAGACGTAAAAATAACGGCTTAATCGGGGGTTTTACATCCTTTGTCTGTCTATTGCAGATCTGGTTCATCATTAGCCGTTTGGCTGGACACAACAACTCGCGCTTTGTCCCCGATTAACGGCCACGAAGCTCCAGAACCTGTGTTTGGTATTGATCCTGTGGATTCTCCGTCTGATGGCCCTGTTCATAGAAAAAGAAGACGGTAAATATATATAATTCACTCTTAACATGTAAACGACATACCTATGCTTAGCTAGTCTGTCACAGTCATTGTTGTTATCTCCGCTATCATTTTTATTAATGTACCATTAGGCTAATCTTACCATTCACCGTTTTCAGTATGGATTATCTCGATACGAGCAGTATGGAGTGTCTACCATCATTATCTATGGAGCGCTCGTGGCTGCTGGATGTTTCTTGACCTGATGCAACCCTGTCCCCTACACCCCTCAGCCCCTCCACAGACATTACTATTAGCTTATCTACAGACAGCTCCAATCCATGGGCTGTTGAGAAGGAGCCCCGTCCTCCACCAGATTTTATGATACATCACATATGTGATATAAGCGGTCCTGCAAACCATGGTCATCAGATATTCGAACTGCATAGGTGCATCGACTCGGGGTATGAGCAGGCAAGCTCAGGTGTCTCCACAGACCCATTTGATGATGTGCCATAAACGGACATAATCATGAATGACTTCTGAGGAATGTAACTGTATAACACGCCCGTTTTTATTTGTTAAATGATTAAATAGTTTATTTAACCTGTATAAATTCCGTTCATAATCACACTATTTTTGTTAATAAAACTGCATTTAACCCGTTGTTGTTTTCTTATCAAAATTACTTCGCATATATTAAGAGCAGTTGTAGAACTTGTCTTGTCGAGTTTTATTTAATTTGAAAGCATGAGTTAATAAAGTTATTTTTAGATTTGTAAGACAAACCAAGTCTTCCGTTTATATTGACTAAACTGTAGGTCTAGGGTGGGTTCAAAAGCTTGACAGCCGTTATATATATATATATATATATATATATATTATATATATCTGTGTGTGTGTGTGTGCAAAAGTGGGGGACTGATTTTAATCATAGCTAATAAATGAACTAGTGGGCGAAGTTCTGTAAGATATGTTTAAAGTAATTAAATGGTTCATAAATGTTAACGATGGTATGTATTGGGGAAATTAAAGAAATATGAAAGTAAATCATTTAATGGTGTAATGATGGACGGTCTATGGGCATTTTGTGCGCACATCACCTCATCAGGTGCCTTTCACATAAAAATTTCCGTTTTTATATCCTTACTGCTACAGTATATATATATTATAATATATATATATATATATATATAATATATATATATAATATATATATATATATATATATATGAAAGGAATTACCAACTTTATCAGTATTGGAATACAGTTTTACATCATTCAAGCTAAAGGTACCGACTTAACCCCGTCCTCTTCGCCTTTGAAAAAACACCCAACCATTATGAAACGCTGTTCAGTCTCTACGCTTAAATTGCTTTGTAAATGAGTACTGGGAGTTTTGGCAACTTTTTTGGCACCAGGCCAACTCGAGAGGAGGGGCGATAAGCTTGACCTTCGCGAAATGAGAAATCATCGCGCGAAAACCTATGTAAGAGGTGTGTGTGTGTGTGTATATATATATATATATATATATATATATATATATAATGAATAAAAAACCACGAAGGAAAGGAAACACAGAATGGTGCCCAAGCGCTTTCGTCTAATGACATCCTGAGGATGTCATTAGACGAAAGCGCTTGAGCACCATTCTGTGTTTCCTTTCCTTCGTGGTTTTATTCCATAAATATTTTTCACGTGTTACTTTCGTGAAATAATTTTCATATATATATATATATATATATATATCTATATATACTGTATATTACCTTCTAACCATTACTGTGGAAAAATATTTTAGCGGTTGCAATAATTCGAATTAATCTTCACAAAATGATCAAATAAAAGAACTACATCACTGCATAGCGCATTCTGGTAACTAATCTTGTACCCGATGTGTGCGCTTTAATCAATGAATGACCGCCCGATTGAGCGTGTGAAGCTTTATGATATCTACGTCCGAAACAATAAAATTCCAGCGAAAGAAGTTTATTGGTTATTATAACCCTCTGATATCTTTCAACCACAAAACCGATTGTTACAACAGACTTTTAACCGTAAGACGCATTGAATACATTTCGTCAATAAAAATGAATAAACGAAAATTATGAACCCATGAAATTATTAAATATTAATTTTATTAGCTACTCCTTAATTGATAGCTTCAGAGACGGGTAACTCGTAAAGAAAATGTTAAAAAGAGAGGCCTGACTAGCAGCTAAATCAAATCTCGATTTCAGCACGGATAAAATATAAAATGCTTATGTGCCTATGTTTCTGGCGATGTGATTTATTAATTGAGTAAAACAGCGTACAATCGACTAAATATCAGAATGACATAACGAGGTTTCATTTAGTTTTTGGTTGTAAACGTCAACTAGTTATATCAGCTGAGCGTTTTTTAAGCAGACCGCCGAATGGATAAAAATATGTGTTTGACAATCAAATTTGAACCTTAAACAATAGAGTCTGAACATTTGAAAAGTGTGTGTGTGTGTGTGTGTGTGTGTGGTGTGTGTGTGTGTGTGTGTGTCATACATGTATATTTTATTTGAAAGCGTGGATTGTTAAGAAGTTATTTTTTAGCTTTTTAAGACAGATCGTTTCTTCCCTAAATATCAGAATGACGTAACGAGGTTTTATTTAGTTTTGGTTGTAAACGTCAACTAGTTATATCAGCTGAGCGTTTTTTAAGCAGACCGCCGAATGGCTAAAAATATGTGTTTGACAATCAAATTTGAACCTTAAAGAATAGAGTCTGAACATTTGAAAAGGTGTGTGTGTGTGTGTGTGTGTGTGTGTGTGTATGTGTGTGTCATAGATGTATATTTTATTTGAAAGCGTAGATTGTTAAGAAGTTATTTTTTAGTTTTATAAGGCAGATCGTTTCTTCCGCTTATAGTATTGCTAATAGGATGAAAAATAAATATTAATCTCATAGAATATTTATATTGTTTATTGTGATTTAAAATCAAAGATGAATGGAAGGAAAAGCAGAGCGAGGCATCGTGGGTATTTCCCCCCGTGAAGGTCCCAAACCTGGGGTATTAAAACCCAACCCTGAATATCTTCGAACACCAGAAAAGATGTGTGTGTGTGTGTGTGTGTGTGTGCTTTTGTACTAATTAGTAATCTTTGTAGTAAATGATAAATATTATTTTCACAAGATGTCTACGTCGTTCTCGGTAAAACGTATTTTTCCGCTCTCAAAAATATTTCGACAGAGCCTGGAAGATAATTTAGGCTAATCACCCATGAATTGGCGGACGAACCTCCTAGGTGTAAAGTTTTTATGGCGTGTGTCAGATATCCCCATTCGTGGAGAAACGCCTTGTTTTTTGATCTTGTATTCGACCGAGAGAGAGAGAGCGAGAGAGAGAGAGAGCGAGTTGAGGCTGGTATGTGAAATGTTTTATGGGTACAATTCGCGTATGCTTTAGAGAAACGCAAACTATGGTTTATGGTACCTTGAAACATAAAAGTGAAAGATAATTGAGCGATGGAATAGATAAATTTTAAAAACAAAGACGTGTGATGTAGTGCATCATTAAGCACGCTCTCGAGCGAACTGAAATAAGATTGACCGGCGCTGTGTAGTATAATTTAAAAATGCGTACCTTATCTCGAATCTTGGAAATCAGAGAACCGCCAATAAAGAAATAAACAAATATATATATATATATATATATATATATATATATATATATATATATATATATATAAGAAAAGTTCAGAATGGAAGGCCGTTTATGGCCCGTAATTAAATTTTTTTGTTGTAGAAAAACCATGATTAGCAGAATATATACTAAACAACGATTCAGTTGCTGCAAAGTTTTAATCTTTATGCTCCGAAATAAACTCCTGCAGAAAGAAGATTATTTACTGGATTTTAGTCGAAATTATCTATCGCTTCCACCAAAGTCCGCAATTTTCAGAACGATGTTTAATAATATATATATATATATATATATATATATATATATATATATATATATATATATATATATATAATGAATGAATGAATAATCAATATTCATTTTTTACATGAGAAACCAAAATCGCCCTGAGCGAGTTTTGGATAGAATTCGATTTGTACTTCTTGTATTCATTACTGTATTTCTTCTAATTCATCTTTTCTAATAATGACTTATACTGTACGTATGACATAATGTGAATAACTATGACGTCATAAAGTAACTTAATTCTCTTCATGTTTTCCATACCGTGAATACTGAATCACCCATTTGGTATGTGGATATCTTTCATGTTCAATGTATGGTAAATTCTTTATTAATAATAAAAAAACCTTCACACTAGACGTCATTATTTATATGTTGTGGTGTTTGTAGTATAAATATTATTATTATTATTCAACCATATTTATCCATGCGTCCATATCTTATCTTGACCATTACCCTATATCAATTTTTATTAAATTTTCATTTTCTACTCGTGTCAGTCTATGAAATGTGTACAAAACTTTAGGCATTCGTACCTGTTCGTTCAAAATCGTGCAAATACGTTCTCATGTATTATTTTTTTTTTTTTTACTTATTTTAATTATTTCACCTCCCGCAATGAAATCGTAAACGTTTATGCAAGTGTACGCAATTCGATGATCACAGCATAAATCGAACATCTGAAAACGTGAAACCTCCTGTCCCTCTGATTCAAATTTATAACATATTATAACATATTATAACATATTATGTTGTGTATAAATACATACCGTATTTGCCCATGTACTTCGTGTTGTACTAGTAACCATTATAAATATAAAAACACTGTAAGAATTGTAAGTGACTAATGTACTTAATAATGTAATTAATGTAATGTACTTTAATGAAACTGTAATTAATGATAATAATTTAATATATAATGTAATAATGTACTTTAAATGGAATTGTAATTAACGATACTAAGTGAAATGTGAATTAATCCATAATCGTAATCATAATTGTAATAAACCAAAATTAAAATGTACTCAGTAATGTACTTAAATTGTACTCATGTACTACTCCGAAATTATGTCACGGAGAGTGAGATAATTAATGCAGTTTGACAAAGATGCTTACACGAATTTTTAGATGAACTTTTTTCCGGAATTGTACATATATGGGTTCACCTTTGGTTTCCGTTCGAATTGTTCATTCTGGTGAAGGTCAAGCTTTACACTCCACCTTAGACCTACTTTTAAACGGGGAGGTATATATATATATATATATATATATATATATATATGAGAGAGAGAAACGTGGAAAGATGTTTACACGAATTTTAGATGACTTTTTTTCCGGAAATGTACATATATAGGCTCGCCTTGCTTTCCTTCCAAATTGTTCATTCTGGTGAAGATCAAGCTTTACATCCCACCTTAGACCTACTTTTAAACGGGGAAGTGTATATATATATATACAGTATGTGTGTGTGTGTGTATATATATATATATGTGTGTGTGTATACAGTATGTATATATATATATTATATATATATATAATATATATAATATATATATATGAGAGAGAGAGAGGAAATAACAAACAGATAAATAACATGATCGAGTGTTGCAATAACGGGATCCTGCCCCTACGAACCGTGGAAGGATGTTTACACTCCACCTTAGACCTACGGTTTAACACGAATCATTAGGGCACCCTGGCTAGCAACCGCGGAAGGACGCACCGGGTCTCGAGCCCGCCTCCACTCCACCTTAGACTTACAGTTTAACGTGGTCGTCCGACGCACATAAACGTGATGGGCGTATAAACGGGTGTTTACGTGCCAAACGAAGTATACACTGTGCCAACTGGCTGATGATGCCTGGAGGCACTGGCTAATTAAGCCAACTGCTGATTAGGGGCCCTATAAGACAACGGCCGCTCGGCTGAAGTCTTAATATGCGCTTGGCTCCTGTCAAGCGAGCACCTCTCCTCTCTCTCTCTCTCTCTTAGGTTAGGGGGTGAGGCCGTCCCAACTTATCCCCTAAAGAAGTCTCCCCCAGCGGAGGTTCATTGCAACTTCATGGATAACTCCGCCTCCAAGTTGCATAACCCCTTGTTGCTCTTGCAACATTCCCCCTCCCTCATTTAGGGGTGCCTTGCAACAAGGGGGTGGGGGTCGGCACTATGGGTGCCTTGCAACAAAAGGGGGTGGGGGTTGGCACTATGGGGTGCCTTGTAACAAAGGGTGGGGTTGGCACTCTTGCAACATTTGCAATTGCATTGCACTCTCCCATTTTGCGCCCAAACTACTAGGGTGGAATCAAAGGCTTTTCGTCTCATCAATTCTCCGCCTCTTACTGACTGTCTTTAATACCTCTCTCTTTTCCGTACTGTTGCCTCACTCTCTCTTTACTATCGCTATTATAACGGACACTGCTCTTCTAAAGGTGCATGGTTCCTCCATTAAGGAGAGTACGCAGCACCAGACTTTCAACACTTCTCTATTTCTTTTCTGTCCAACACTCTAACGCAAGGGTAATTGGTATTTTTAAACTTTCATCTACTCAACCGGTCAACTCTGGAACAATCTTCCTCAATCCATCTTTTCCCCTGTCTATGACCTCCACTCTTTCAAACGCAGTGTCTAGGCATCTCATAAACCCCGGACCTTGATTTTGGCTCTCTTCTTCTTTTGGTGGGGGAGCGCTTTAGCGGGCATTTGCCCTTGGCCTCTCCTTCCTGCATAATGAGGACGTTACCACTGACAGCACAGTAACACCCTTTGCCGATGACACAAAAATTAGTAAAAAAAATAAGAAACCCAGAGGATTTAGGATCTCTATAGACAGACATGAACAGAATCTACAATTGATCTAAAGGTAATAATATGAAATTTAACGCTGAAAATTTTCAACTATTAAGGTACGGAAGAAGGGAGGACCTCCTGTAAAATCCATGGAATACTGTACCCGAAATGGACAGGAAATTCAGAGAAATTCTAAAGCAAAAGATTTAGGTGTCGTAATGACTGATGACACAAAATTTGAAGCACAAAATAAGATAGTAGTAAACAGAGCAAAAATAATAACTGGGCAGATACTGAGAACCTTTAAACAAAGGGATAGGACTATAATGATTCCTCTATGGAAAACACTGATCATACCCAAGTTGGAATATTGCTCTGTCTTAACATCCCCATATAAAAAAGAAGACATTAGTCAACTAAAAGGGATTCAGAGAAGCTTCACAGCCAAGATGAAGGGGTGCAAAGAACTAAATTACTGGGAGAGGTTACGTGAATCAAATTTGTATTCGCTGGAAAGAAGAGAAAGGTACACCATTATTTACACTTGGGAAAATAATGGAGGAACTAGCCCTTGATCTTACTTTGAACCCTATAACCACTCAAACAATATTGGAAAGTAGAAAAGGAAGAGTGTGTCGTGTTCCCAAATTAAAGGCTAGACAGGACACATCCTCAACCCTAAAGGAAAATAGTTTTGTTGTGAGAGGACCAAGACTGTTTAACCAGCTGCCCAAGGAAATGAGGAACATGAGTGGTGTAGCGTGGATATCTTCAAAAGAAGACTAGACGTCTGGCTCAGAACAATTTCAGATGAGCCGGGCGTACTTGGCTATATGAGGTGGAGAGCATAAGAAACCAACTCTCTACTTCACCAGGCCAACTCAAGAGGAGTGGCAACAATCTTGACCTTCGTGAAATGAGGAATCACCGCGCAGAACATTTGAAAGATTGAAAGGTGTATCTATAACCTTGGTTTTGCTTCCGCCCGAATTATTCATTCTGACGAAGGTCAAGCGTGTCACTCCACCTTAGACATACAGTTTAACGTGGAATCCGAACCACGCCTCACCACGGGTGGTTAGAAATTACAAAGTCCTCGCCCGAAGTCCTCGCCCGGACTCGATCTCACAACCTCCCGATCAGCAGCCCAGCGTCTTAACCAATAGGCTACCCAGGGTACCCATTTATCAACCAACCAATTTTTATTGTGTGGAAGAATGAACAGCTGGGTTTGCTGCCCGCCGCCTGCCGTCACCGGGTTTCGAACTCGGGGCGATGGATTCGTAGTCAGCGATGCTAACCACTCCACCACCGAGGCGCACATACAAGGTGATTAAAAAAAAATGTTGCCACTTAGTATGGGGTTGCTTCAAAAAATATACTTTTATGGTGTGTATGTATTATTATTAAAAGTTGTTATTATTATTATTATTATTATTATTATTATTATTATTAAAACATTATTATTAAAAAAACAAGCAAATAAACACAAATACTTGCATGAACAAGAGAAAAAAATAAGTGGTAAACAATGACATATTAGCGCTATATAAGTGGTAACATTTTTTGAAGCATTATATATACTCATGTGTGTATATATGTGTGTAATACTGTGTGTATATATATATATATATATATATATATATGTAACCTTTGGTTAGCTTCCATCCGAACTGTTCATTCTGACGAAGGTCAAGCTTTTCACTCCACCTTAGACCTACAGTTTAACGTGGAATCCGAACCACGCCCCATCAGCAGCCCAGCGTCTTAAACACTAGGCCACCTAGGGTACCCATTTATCTACCAACCACTTTCTTTATTGTGTGGAAGGATGAACAGCTGGGTTTTGCTGCGCGCCGGCTGCCGTCGGGTCTCGAACCCGGGGCCGGTGGTTTCGTAGTCAGCGACGCTAACCACTACACCTCCGAGGCGCCTATGTACTGTATATACTGTATATGGGATTGAACTCAGAATGGTTCCCTGAAGTTTTAACAATAGTTACACACAGACCGTGCATGAAACAAGGAACTCTTCTGGGGAAATTAAATCCACTATAGTCCGAATAAGTAATGGTAAATGACAAATACTAGTTTTTTTTCTTTTTCATGATGTTAGTCCGACGTGGGCAACGGGTCACTCTGTGTGTATCATGAAAAAGCCTCAGGGAACATTCTGAGTTCAATCCCATCATGAAACGGACATGTTATGTGCAGGGGCGCATTTACAGTGTGCGGGGCCTTGGGCAAACTATTTCTCGGGATGTATTATTTTAGTGTGTTAATGAATGACAATATTTTGTAATGCACATAACAGATATATTTTTTTAACACACACAAAACACACATGCGGAAGCCATTCGGCTTATTAATGTGATATTAAAGACTATAACTTAACTATGTACACATACAGTGTATACAGCTACACTAGTAGGCTACACAGTTGTAATGCACTTAATAAACATCTACACAGTTACTGTAATGCACTTAATAAACAGCTACACAATTGTAAAGCACTTAATAAACAGCTAAACTGTACAGCTTACTGTACTGCAGATAGAGTGTAGATTTGTAGTGAATATTACACAGGACGCTTCCTGGCTTTTTGTTTGGAAAACTGCGGGATTGTGTCCTCGAAACTCACCGACTGCGACACCTCATACTCTATACTCAACAGCGCCAGGGACGAAAGGCGCTCCTGGCCCATTGTGGAGCGAAGGTAATTTTTGATCAGTTTGAGTTTCGAGAATGAACGTTCACCAGAACAGTTCGTGACAAAAATACACAGGTATATTCTCATTGCTATTTCCATGTTTGGGAATGTTCCTTTCAGTTCGTTTGTGTTCATATGTCGATAAAATCTGTTGCACACGTCTTCACGTTCCGTCTGGAATTCTGTTTCACTTTCGGTGAGTTTCATTAGGGCAGCGAACTGCACAACTTCTGTTACCAGCTCTTTCTCCAGATCAGCCAGATAGCATTCTACTAGATGTTCAGCTGACCGTCGAAGACTGTCGATGTCCAGGACTAGAAGGAAATACAAAAATCCAAATCTTTTCTGCAGGACAGCGTACGCTTCAAGACGAGTGTTCAGAGTGGTACAAAGTTTATCAATTATCGGTAGAAATGCAGTGGTCCGAAATGAATCTCTTGGTGTCAGGTTCGTATCTTTGGCAGTTCCGATTTCGTCATGATGGCGCTTTCTCTTCTTTGTGCGTTGAGTCGATTCCTTGTATACTCGATGACCACACTTTCCGATGCCCTGGTCCTCGAATTCGTCAAATCTTGATCTGAGATCTTCAACAAATTGCAGTAGTGATTTCAGCAAGAGGGTGGCCGAGTCTAACGACATTCCTTGTTTTTGCAGAGATGCATTCGTTTTTTGAAATCGTTCGAGAATAGTTCCATAAAACCAATAAAATGGCTGTTGCGAGTTGTTGAAGCTGTTTAGACAATCCCCTGGCTTCAATCCTGGCTTCCGCAGTTTGGCTGGTATCTGCTGCTAGCTCATCCAGTACCACGATATTCTCGGCGTAGCCTTCGGTTAAAGATTGGACAGCATCTGATCTGGCTGACCAGCGGGTATCGGAGAGACCTTTGTCGACCTTTAGTTTCTCACTACGGGAACTACTATCGAGAACCTCTACATGTCGACGCCATCGGTATGTCGAGGAGACGAGAAACGTGTAGACATTCTGAATGAGCATAAACAATTCAACGGCTGCTGTGCAACTGTCCACTGCTGATTTACCCACAAGATTTAGTGAGTGGCACATGCATGACACAAACTCAGCATACAGAGATTTTGACTTGATGTGGCTCTTTACATCGTTGTATTTCCATGCCATATTGCTTGCGTTATCATAAGACTGTCCTCTGCAGTCTCCAATTCGAATGCCATGCGTCTCCAGAAAGTTGAGGACCACGTCGGCGATTCCTTTCTCTGTATGTGTGTTCATAGGTATGAACTGTAGAAATCGCTCGACGAACCCAGACTCAACCACATATCGGACGGTGAAGCACAGTTGATCGGTGTGGGAAACATCAGGCGTACAGTCGACGGATAGAGAGTAGGATTTTGACTGCTGGATTTCTCGGATAATCGTCTGAAGTACTTTATCGGCCATCAACAGTATGAGTTCCTCGCAAATGAAATGAGAGAGATACGAGGTGTGTCCGCTACCTTTGTTGGCATGCTCGCTTATATGCACAGCTAGAAAACTGTCATACTTACTTAAAAGTTCCAAAATTTCGTAAAAGTTGCCGTTGTTTGGTGAACCGAAACTGGAGTCGTGTCCACGAATTGCTAGTCCTCGTGACGTGATATACTTGATAACGTCGACACAGCGCTGCAAAACTTCCTGCCAGTAGTTGCACTCCTTTTCAAACTGGTTCACCAGTTTCGAATCAACACGGCGGAGATAGACTTTCTAACCAACAAATATCTCATCGACTCCATATGTTGCTCAAATTTTCCGTGTGCTTCGACCGATTGTCTCCCATGCTTCCAGTCGTTGAACCCGATTGTGAACTTGTTCTCCGCCCTTAACATTAATTTACAGAAAAAACAGTAAACACAGCCTGTGGACTCAGAATAGCACAGCCATGACACCTCAATCCTCTCATTCGTCAGGCTATGTTTCTTAACAAATAATGTCTTCGTACATCGGGGTGTTGTACCACTTTCAGTAGTTGAAGAGATACTGAAGTCGCTGTCATAATTTCGGCAATCTGATGTTCCCCGCTCTATCCAGAACTCTCTGGTTTGTGGCCACAAGTGCTGACCGATGACTTTAATGTCATTAATTGCATGTCCTGAAGCTGGTGGGCCTGCTGAACGCACTGACGTAGACGGGTCTTCTGAAGACGCAGCTACTGATGTAGCGGAGGCAACTGGTGGGCCTGCTGAAGGGGTTGATGTAGACGAGTCTCCTGAAAATGCAGCTGCTAAAGTAGTGGAGGCAGCTGCTGGGCTTGCTGAACGCACTGACGTAGACGCGTCTTCTGAAAACGCAGCTGCTGAAGTAGCGGAGGCAGCTGGTGGGCCTGCTGAAGGGGCTGACTTAGTTGCTGATGATTTAATCCAATTAGTCAGTTTCGGCACCGTCGCAAGAAACTCTTCTCTGCGCTTCTTATCCTTACGCTTTTCACTACCGGGTTTATATTTCCTCCTTCGATCCCGGTCACGGCTCGTTTCCATGTTGTACGTATTACAATGCCAACAATAAGAACATAAGTCATGAATCTGCAACAGAAACAACAAGAAGTAAGTTAGTAGCAACATTAGAAATGAGTAACACTAACAAGAACAACAAATTAAACACCATCAAAGCGGATAGAATGCCTGATGCCATGCCGCCTGCCGGAAAAAGTAAAACTCGTCGCAGATGGCAAATACGTGACGTTTAATTTTTTTAATTGAAATTTGCGGGGCCCATCGGGCGCGGGGCCTTGGACATTTGCCCGGTGCGCCACCCTCTAAATGCGGCCCTGGTTATGTGCCTTGAAAAGTGGACGCTCAATTTTGCCAGTTGAGGTTCAAGTTTTGGTTGTTGGTTAAAAATACAATAGTTACCCCTTTTTCTTTGATGTATTCAATCCGACGTGAATGCAACGAGTATTTTGCTTATATTGAGGTTCTGAATATATCATAGTAGGCTAGGTGTAGCTGTATCCTCTAGAGTCTAGATCCTGTCCCAAAGCTGGATCCTATCTGCTTTGCAGATAACTGGTGAGGGAAGCGATATTTTTGGGGCCTCTTTGCCGTTGACTCGTTGCCCACATCGAGCTAACAACATGAAAAAGAAAAACTATAGTGTTTGTCATTTACCATTACTTATTTGGAATATAATGGATTTAATTTTCCCAGAAAAGTTTCTTGTTCCATGCACGGTCTGTGTGTGTATCATATATATAAAATTATATATATAGATATATATATATATATATATATATATATTATTTATTTATTTATTTATTTATATATATATATATATATATATATATATAATATAATATATATATATATATATATACGAGAGTACTTCAAAAGTATGCACTTTTTATTTTAGTAATAATATAGTATATATAATATATACTCGTAATAATCAGCCAAACTGAGATCTATAGGCTTATTTAGGCTACTCGTAGCTGTCACATATCGTACGAGTAGTGAGCATGGCTGTGCCGCTTTCAATTTGTACTCTGGAAGAACAGAGATCCGTGGTTCGTTTTTTGTGGGCAGGTGTGAAAGGAGCTGAAATTCACACGCGTTTATGTGCTCAGTATGGGAATAATGCGTTACCACGGCGAAGTGTGTACGAGTGGATGCAAATGTTCAATGACAGAAGATTAACAATAAAAGAAATTGCATCTTCATTAGACATCAGTCAAGGGTCAGCCTATTCGATAGTTCATGACATTCTTGGCTTTCACAAGGTTTGTGCAAGATGGATGCCCAAACAGTTGACAGAAGAGCACAAGCGTAATCGTATAGACGTCTGCTCTCGTCTTTTGGCGCGGTATCATAATGAAGGTGAAAACTTTTTGGAGCGCATTATGACTGGAGATGAAACCTGGATCTACTATGAACCAGAAAGCAAACGACAGAGCATGAACAAGCATCCAACATCTCTCGTTGCAAGGAAGTTCAAAGCGCAGCCGTCAGCAGGTAAAGTTATGCTAACACTGTTTTGGGATACACGAGGCCCTATCCTTGAACATTATCTAGAGCGTGGAACTACAGTAACAAGTGCATCGTATTCTGACATGCTTCGGAATGAGTTAAAGCAAGCAATTCCACAAAACGGAGAGGGAGATTGTCGAAAGGTGTTATTCTGTTACACGACAATGCGCGCCCTCACACCGCTGCACAGACTAGAAAATGCCTTCAAGAACTTAAATTTGAAGTTCTCGACCATCCAGCCTACAGTCCAGACCTGACACCTTCGGATTTTCCACTGTTTGGACCACTAAAAGACGCTTTGAGAGGTCAGCGATTCCAAGGCGATGATGACCTGAAGGAGGCGGTGCATGACTGGCTACGCACACAGCCAAAAACATTCTTTTGTGATGGCATTAGGAAGCTTGTAGATTGCTGGACTAAGTGTACTGAGAAACAGGGAGACTATGTTGAGAAGTGATGTGTTTATAATCTATCAGATGTGAAAATAAAATTGTGAAAATAAAAAGTGCGGATACTTATCGAATTACCCTCGTGTGTGTGTATGTGTGTGTGTGTGTGGTGTGTATATATAATATATATATATAACGTAAAGAACGACGCTTGTATAGGAGATATTTCCGCGCAAGACGAGAAAGAGAAAACAACAAATGAAAAAATGAAGTACCACCTGGGTGGTATCGCGTCTGACGGCAATCGGAAGATCCCGGGTTCGTTTCCCAGGTGGTACTTCTTTTTTCATTTGTTGTTTTCTCTTTCTCGTCTTGCGCGGAATATCTCCTATACAAGCGTCGTTCTTTACGTTATTTATACTGCGTGTTCTTTGCAGTTGAATGTATATATATATATATATATATATATATATATATATATACAGGGTGTCCCAAAAAAACTAATACTCTTTATAGCATCATATATTTATAATTTAAAAAAATATATACAGGGTGGGCCGAAAGTCTGGATCCATAGGAAAATATTTATTTTAATACATAAATTACAAACAAATGGTAAATACTTAAAATGAATATCAACTTTAACTCGTAAATGCGTATCCGTGATACTGTACAGTAGTTCGTACTCCAGTATAAATACTCAATACTTTTTTTATTTCAGCCAGAAATGGCTTCGAATCTAACAACGAAGACCGGGTAGACTTGTGCTCATGTACGCAGACAGGGCGCTACACACAGAGAAGTTGCTACCGATTCAATAGAAATCATCCTGATAAGCATCCAGTAACACATGCAACTGTTGGCAAGTTGTTTAAACGTTTCAAAGAAACAGGAAGTGTACATGATCGACGGCGTTCTGGTCGTCCAAAAACTGCAACTGATGAAAATACCTCTGCAATGGTATGTGAAACTTTAACGAATAGTCCAGTAAAGTAACAAGAAAATTACAAAATGAAAACACGGCATCTCTGAGACGTCAATTCGAAGAATTATTACAAATCATAAATTCCATCCCTAAGTGTCCGATGTCAGAGGCCGCCAATTGAGCATTTGTTATAATTTGCTGTTTATACGGAGTACGAACCACTGTACAGTATCACGGATACGCATTACGAGTTAAAGTTGATATTCATTTTAAGTATTTACCAGTTGTTGTAATTTATGTATTAAAATAAATATTTTCCTATGGATCCAGACTTTCGGCCCACCCTGTATATTGTTATAGCAATTGCCAATGAAAGATAAATTAGTAATCTAAGTGATCAAAATGTTCTCCGGCGGCATGAATGCACTTTTGAATGCGTCGACTAAGCCTGGCCGTGTTTTATCAAAGGCCTTGTAATGGCGAAGCCTATGGACCGATGTAGTCTACACTCACTAGCGGCTTCGGACTTAGCCTACGCACTCATTCCACGATACAAACCTACAGCATTCAAACTTTATTCAGTTCAGCAAAAGAACCCATGTTGCGTAAACGTTTGACACTGGAGCACGAAAAAGTGTTCTGAAATGGTATTGGAAATTTGAGAATGTGTCCGAAGTCCAGCGGCAATGGATCCGGGAATTTGGTACAAAGCCACCGACACGTCTCACCATTACAAGCAGCGTGACAAGTTTGAGGCAGAGGGATCTGCTCAAGATATGCACAAGCGAAGATCTGACGACGCAAATCAAGTGCGAGTGATGAAAACTCCGTTTTAGTGTTGCAAAATTAATCGATCACCACAGAAATCAGTTAGGCAATGCGCCCGTGAGACCGGAATCAGCAAATCAGGTGTTCACCGGATTTTAAAGTCGGCAAAATGAAAAGTACATTCCAAGTCTGTTACACGCCATGACTGAAGTGACCCTGATCGCAGACTCGATTTTGTGAATGGTTTCAGTCAATGGAAGCCGAAAGACGTACAGTTTGCCAACAAAATCGTGTGGTCTGATGAAGTACCTTCAAACTGAATGGCACAGTAAATCGACACAACTGCAGGTACTGGTCACTGATAATCCACACGTTTATGTGGATAAACATGTTAATTTACCAGGATTAACAGCATGGTGTGGTTTATCATCCAGGGGTTTGGTTGGACCATTTTTCTTTAATGGGACAGTTACCGGTGCCGCATATCTCGAAATGCTGCGGACAAAAATTATACCTGCAGTTCGGAAGTTGTTTGGAAACGACGACTTTTACTTTCAACAAGATGGAGCCCCCCCTCATTATCATTGTGATGTCAGAAGGTACCTCGATGAAACGTTGCCTAACCGTTGGATAGGACGAAGAGGAAGCGTTGAGTATCCTCCACGTTCACCGGACTTGACTCCACTTGATTTTTACTTGTGGGGCTACCTGAAGGATGCAGTTTATGGTACAAGACCCGCAACACTCGAACACCTTAAGGATGCAATTAGGGAAAAGTGCGGGACCATCACAGCATCCACATTAGTCCATGTCTGCGAATCAGTTAGTCGAAGCATTCAAAAGTGCATTCATGCCGCCGGAGAACATTTTGAGCACTTGGCGTAGTTAATTAAATTTTATATGCAAACAACTCGCTATAACATTTTGATCACTTAGATTACTAATTTACCTTTCATTGGCAATTGCTATTACAATATATTGTTTGTTTTTTTAAATTATAAAATATATGATGCTATAAAGAGTATATAGTTTTTTTGGGGACACCATATATATATATATATATATATATATATATATATATATATATATATATATATATATATATATATATGTTTGTTTTTTTAAATTATAAAATATATGATGCTATAAAGAGTATATATATATATATATATATATATATATATATATATATATATATATATATATATATATATATATATACTCTTTATAGCATCATATATTTTATAATTTAAAAAAACAAACAATATATTGTTATAGCAATTGCCAATGAAAGGTAAATTAGTAATCTAAGTGATCAAAATTATGGAGCCTACAAATAATAAGGTCAGTCTTCGTTTAATTGATTATATATATATATATATATATATATATATATATATATAACCTTACAAAGGTTCCACGTGATGATTTCTCATTTCGCGAAGGTCAAGCGTGTCGCCCCTCCTCTCGAGTTGGCCTGGTGAAGTAGTGAGTTGGATTCTTGCGCTCTCCACCTCACATAGCCAGGTACGCCCGGCTCATCGGGGATTGTTCTGAGCCAGGCGTCAAGTCTTCTTTTGAAGATTTCCACTGCAACTCCCTTCGTGTTTCTTAGGTCTTTGGGCAGCTGATTAAATAGTTTTGGTCCTCTCACTACAAAACTATTTTCTTTCAGGGTTAAGGATGTTCCCTGTCTCGCCTTCAATTTGGGAATACGACACAGTCTACCGTTTCTACCTTCCACCGTTGTTTGGGGAGTTATGGGATTCAGAGTAAGATTAGGACTAGTTTCTCCATTATTTTCCAAGTGTAAATAATGGTGTATCTCTCTCTTCTCCTTTCCAGTGAATATAGGTTTATTTCTCGTAACCTTTCCCAGTAATTTAGTTCTTTGCACCCATTGATCTTGGCTGTGAAACTTCTTTGAATCCCCTCCATCTGTCTGATGGAGGGGATATATATATATATATATATAATCAATTAAACGAAGACTGACCTTATTATTTGTAGGCTCCATAATTTTTGTTGTATGCATCATACACAAACCATGATCAAATGGAGCTTGACATAATCTCTGAAGCAGTTTTCATAAGAACTTGTTACGAACCGGATTTCTTATTGTTTTCTAATATATGTATAATCTTATCTCTAATCTGTCCGAACATTTTTTACTTCTCTATGTTTGTGTCGAAGCAGCTAAGGAAGGTAATTTATAACAGTATGTAAACCTCTTTTCTTGAGAAAATGTTGGATTTTGAAAAATCTACTGTATAAAAGCAAGTTGTGTGTGATTCTATCTGTCCGTCCGTCTGTCTATCTCTCTGTCCGTTTGTTAACTTTTGGGGGTCTCTAAAAAAAGGGCTGAATTAGCTAAACAGTAATTGGGGAACCGCAGTAATTGGGGAACCGCAGATCCCCCAATTATTGTCGGTTCAATTATTTGGTCAATAAAACTATAGAAAAGAACGTAGCCATGAAAATCTTGAGCTTCAAATTTAATACAATCAGCCCACCCCAAACAAGTGCTGGGCATAACAGCCATAGAAATGGCTTTACAAAACTAAAATTACCTCCAGAAAAAACAAAAATACTAAAAACAACTTGATTATCTAACATATAAGCCTAACAGCGCGGGCAAAAGCAGCTAGTATTCATATAAAATAGGGGTATTTCAGCTTTAGAAATGATATCTGGATCATTTTAAATAACTAATTAGGCAGGATTGGATGAAATACATATAAAACTTAAAGTAATTATATCTGTCTTGCGTTGCAGGATCGTCGTATCCACGAAATTATCAAAGTTGCACGAAAATATATTTAAAATCAAAGATATAACCAATTCATTCGAGCTACATCGTGGGTATGTCGCGCATCGCTTCCCGTAGATCAGTGAATTTAAGCGATATTGGGTCTGAGTAGTAGTTGTATGGGTAACGTCTCTTCATTCAAATGATGTATCGACCCGTGATTCGGATCCCACGTAAAGCTATAGGTCCCCTCCGTCACATGACCTTTGATGTTATAAAGGAGGTTAAACAACCCCCCCAAAACCAACTATCAAACAGAGGATATACAGAAACCTGTATTGCCTGTTTCATTTTAACAGTACTTATATCGTTTATTCTTTTTTTTAATATCTTCAAAATGTACTGGATTTTTTCTTTGATGCAGTTCACAATTTTGCTTCTGTTCCAGAATTAGGCATATAGAGAGAATAATTCTTTAAATTTCAATGAAAGCATCTAGCGAAAGTTTAGAGCGACTAAAGCAAGGATCCCCAGCCAACAGCCCACCACACGTATACAAATTTACATTTGACCAAATAGTAAAAAATCCACGACGCTTTTGCCTGGTAGATGTAAGACGGTAACTGCAGTACAATATTTACACACTACACTAGCCACTACACTTCTTCCCTTAACATTCTTGGTATTTTCTCATGATCTTTCCTAGAAAGATCATGTATACTCTCTTTCTAAAACAGTTTCTAAGAGGTTACGAGTTATGTGCCGTTCCGCAGTTTCTTCACCCTCATTCAACTGCTGTCTTTGTACAGGGATCTTGTTCGCCCCTGTATGGAGTGCGTTAATTATGTGTGGGGTGGCTCAACCCACACAGCTCTACTTGACAGGGTGGAATCAAAGGCTTTTCGTCTCATCACTTCCACGACTCTGACTGACTGTCAAACCCAAACCCAAAAACCCAAGACCATTTACTTCTCATAAACTTATTTTTAACTTGGCATTTTTTATAATGTGGTTATGCAGTTTTATATATTAACAACTATAAACTATAATTAATGTGATAAGGCCAATATAAACTAAAATTTCCAGAAACTATTTATTTGACATGTTTCATTATGAACCTTATATCTAATACTGTATCTAATTTATCTATCTTCTAATTGGCTACCTATATCTAAAAATAAATTATGTTTCTTTTCAGCTTTATAATTTAAATAATTTAAGTGGTTATGTTCAGCATCTTTTGACCTTAGGTGGCGGTAGATTCGAATCAACATTTCTGCCTTTTCTTTCCCTAACCTATTTCGCATTTTACTCCATACCAAGCCAAACGTTGAAAAAAATCTTTCCA
The DNA here is from genome assembly GCA_023014485.1 of Bathynomus jamesi. Lineage (NCBI taxonomy): Eukaryota > Metazoa > Arthropoda > Malacostraca > Isopoda > Cirolanidae > Bathynomus > Bathynomus jamesi. Next base: position 180,255 of record JAJOZX010000606.1, read on the forward strand.
ATGATCCGGAACTGGTCGGACAACTATGAATAGATCTCATAAATTTAGCAAAACCTAATGGTAACCTGGTCTCTTTTTTTTTCTTTCAATTCAACAATTTTCCACCAATTACTAGCTGATGTAGAGCTCACTCTACTATCTTTGAATAAATAAGGAGGAAAAATTTGTGCGTCTTTTAAGCGGAATGCATAATATCCTGCCATGTATTCTGAATTTACAGTATTTCAATCAGCCATTCTTCAGTCTCTTCCTCTTGAACTCTATTCAGTTTTTGTCCTGAAAAATAATAGAACTGTGTGGAAACAAAAATAAAGCTAATAATATAGATTATATAATTTATGTTATGGTATCTAATTTATGCTAATTGTTATCTAATATGGCAATGCCAGATGATTTGATTCAGATTAGAGAAAACTCTTCTGCCCATACAGTTGAGTTACCTATGTTTTATATATTGATGGCAGTTAAGCATTTAGGTCATATTTACCTTCATACTTTGGGTCAGTTATATTTGCCAAAAGATGACATGGCTCCATAGCTTTTTTAAATCTCTTAATAATATCTTCTTTTTATGGAGCTAATTTTTCATCTTGGATTAAATTGAGCCAAATGTCAACAGCATCAGATAATGTATTAAATTATCAGCCTGCAACTGTAACAAAAAAAATAAAAACTATAAAGTTATATATGGCTGAATGAAAACATCTGTAAACATTTAGAATCATGCAGTTAGAATTTATTTTTTGGTGTTACAAGTTACAACACATATAAAATGAAGTGTATTTTAATTATTTATTAGTAGTGCTTTAGTACCGGATTCTAGAAATAAAATGTGCACTATAAGTCTATAAAATATCTTGAAATTAATATTGGTATTTAAAGTTAAGTAATTTTAACTGCATAATGTAAACACACCTCATCTAGAGCATTTCCAACAAGTAAGAGTTGTGATTGTAAACTGAGTGCCTCTCTCTGTATAGATAAGTTATAGGTTTTTATGCATTCTAACTGAGAATTCCATCTGGTTTCATTTGGTAGTTGCGGCATCATACCTCCTTTCTCCATTAACCAACCCTAAAATAAAAAATTTTATTACAAATATTGCTGGATTTGACAGCATAAATAAATAGCCTATGCAACTTATTAATGAGTCGTGAATTAGGATTCACACTGGTGACAGTGCTAATGCATAAAAGTAAAGCTGACAGTAGCTAATTTATTGGATTTGTTTTTGGCTTACATGAGGTTGGTGATGGTTTCGGAAATATTTGTTAATTTCTAAATGCTTGAGAACTGATTTTGGGGAGACATCTTTTTCTACCAAGTTTAGATGGTGTGCTGAACAGCCATAAGTAATAAGACTGTAGTTGGACTACTTCATCATTAACTTTTATTAACAGATCAGATGCCAACCTTTTCCTGTTTGGTGATTCATATCCTGATCATAGATCTTTGATTAATTTTATAAATTCTTTATTTTCTAAAACGTTGAAGGGTATGTTAGCTGAAAAAAAAACCTTGCAACTTGTAAATCTAATTCTTCCTTTTGGTCCACAGTCGTTCTTACCACAAATGGTGTAATTGATCTTTGCCTTTTATGCTTTATTGGTGTTGAATGACAGAGTGTTGATGATGAAGAACCTACACTGGTGTCACTCATTTCAGCACATTTTCACTTATAATCTTTGGATCATCTTTGCCAGAAGCCAAAGTCGGAGGAAGTGTATCAGTTTCAATTGATGCTCCAAATTCGAGTCTCGGCATACATCTTGCCTCATTTTCAAAACATTCCACTTTTCTTTTACTGCATTTCTCTAGATGATGTTTCACTCTCTCAATTTTTCGAGTGATACTTTCTTTGCAATAATTGTATAGTACTCTAGTAGGCTGATCACTTAATAAAGTCACCTCGTCCCATTCGCTAGCTTTAGATCTTCCACCTCTATAACTCTTTGAGTTTGGCATCTTAAAAATTTAAATTTGAGTTAGGTCTAAATAAAGCTGAAATCTGCTGTTAAGAAATAAAGGAAAGATCTAAAATTAAAATGGAGAAAATTCTATGTCATCATTATCTCTCATATCTGAACTTTCTGTGAAATAAAGATGTCTTTTTAATATATACTATATTGTAGATTAGATAAATAAAGTAATAAAATAATAGATATATTAGGCATTACATAATTATCGAACCTTTCTAAAAAAAATTCAACCCATCAAAAAACCAAAAACCTCAAAACCCAGCAAAAACCCAAAAACCCAGTTGGGTTGGGGGTTTTGTCAACCCTGCTTCAATCCCTCTCTCTTCGCCGCAATGTTGCCTCACTCTCTCTTTACTATCGCCATTATAATGGACATTGCTCTTCTGAAATCTTTAACTGCATGCCTCTTCCTTTAAGGAGAGCTTGCAGTACCAGACTTTCAACACATTCCCATCCCTTTTCTGTCCAATTCTCTAACGCATGGGTTAATCAGTATTCTCAACTTTTCATCTACTCGATCAACAACCTTCCTCAATCTATCTTTGCCTCCGTCTATGACCTCCACTCTTTCAAATACAGAGTGTCCAGGCATCTCGAAAACTTTGGACCTTGATTTCGGCTCTCTTCTTCTCCTCATTCTCCAACCAAGAAGGAAAATTGTAATTGTGGATAGGATGGTGCTCGTCCAAAAATTAACAAAGAAACCTTCAACAGTTGTTACAGTCAATTATCTCAGTGGTGTTTCAATGACAAACTGTTGAATCTAGCAAGAGACTTTGACGAGGTTATTCTCATGTTTGACACATACAGGCCAGGTTTCTTAAAGAGTACCACAAGAGAGAGAAGACATTATGGGAGGGATCCTATCCAATACCAAGTGAAAGATGATACTGAAATCAAATACATCAGCATGAGTCAATTCCTGTCTCAGGATCAGACCTACAACGACTTAACCAAGTACCTGGCAAAGAAGACAATAGTTTACAACAAAGCCTTCCCCAAGCTGATTATCGTATCAGCTTGTCACAAAACAAGGAGCAACAGTGGCCTACAGGTTGAAGAAACAAACACGAGGAGGCTGACATATTGATGGTCTGGTTAGCAATAATTGCTTCACAACAAAATGACAGAAATGCTACACTGACATTTTTCTCTTTAGACACAAATGTACTGCTACTAGTTATAGAAAATTGCCACCTGCTGCTCTCAGACAAATCTGTGGATATGATATTGGGCAATGTTAAAGTACAACCAGTTAGTACAGCTCTAGGAGCAGGGCAAGTTAAAGCATTGCCTGCCTTTCATACTTTCGCAGGTGCTGATAATACTGAGAGGTTTGCTCGATTTTGGAAGTCAACGTGGTTTCATCTTTACTTGAAAGCAGATAATGATGTTATCAGTACCCTCCACAGACTCACAGGATCCTTGCACTGAATTGACAGAAGATCTGACCAACACTTTGGCCACATTTGTGTGTCATGTGTACTGTCCTAAGAGCATAAACACTGTAAGTATCCGAGAGCTACGGTGTTATATATTTTGGAAGCATATGATAGAAAGTGAACGACACCTACACTTTGCACACTGAAGCAACACTTTCTGAGGGTTCACATTCAGGCAAGCATATTGCGTCAAGCCAGCATTCATCAGCAGGTGTCTCTGGACCCATTTAAGAATGGCCACTTCAAGGATAGTGGTAATCAGCTTAAAGATGCAACAACGGATGTTCTCCCAGCACCAAAGGACATCATTGAGATGGTGATGTGCCAATGTAAAACTGGATGTACTTCACACTATGTGAAAATGGTGATGACACCTACATTGAGGAGCATAAAGGAATTGACAGTGATGAAAATGATAATGAAATGTAGATGCTTGCTTTTGGCAATACTGACACATGTAATTTCGAAGGTCAACAGTGGTTGGACTTATTTCCTTTTACACAACCATTAATATACCTTCAGTTTAACTGTGCAAATAAGTTTGTCTGACAGATGTCATTTTCGTGAATTAAAATTTGTACTATTCATGTATCTAAGATGGCTGCCGAAGAGGTATCAGAAAAAAAATTTAAACATTGGTTTGTAAAATCACCCGACTCCAAAGTTTCGAAAAATATCTAGGTTTGCAAATCTCCAATAAATTTGAACTTACTCTTATATTTATACATAACAACTAGGGTTTCTTGTTTTCAGGGGTTTTCACTATCCTAGTTTTCCTGGAAAGAATCGACTATCGTCTCGGGATCCGGGAATTTCCCGGTTTATAAAAAATAATGACAATAAAGTCTTAAAATTTTCAGCATTAGATTAATCTAGATTAGTTAGTTAATATTAAATATAAATATATAACTATTTTAACACAATAGAGGAGGAAGATTATAGATACCAATCGACCAGGGAAGTACTCCGGGGGTGACGTTAGACAGAAGATAGGGAGTGCTGGAACTCCCGTGTCTCCTGTCACTGTCCTCTTTAGCTATTCTTTTTCCGTGTCTCATCTACCCTGTGAGCAGTCCAGCATGCTCTCAAACACACACTTCTCTCCCTATTCCTCACAACATACACATGCATCTTACACACTACATAATCTTTTCAAAATTTAAAAAAAAAAATGGCATCAACTTCAAGAACCTCGGAGTCCACTGGGGAGGGGACCATAAATGTCCCCACTTCTGGCGACCCGCCTGCCTATACCTGGAACGCAGACCTGGGCAACGGGGCTCGATCTGCTACTGCCCATTCGAGATGTTCTGGACCTCTGTCTGATTCACTTTTCTTAAACTTCTGCAACATTTGCGGCCTTTTCTCAAATTTTCAATCTGTTGAACACCACCTTTCCTCCTCTAAACCTCATCTTCGTTTCCTCACTGAAATTCAGGTGTTTGGAACGACTGACAGCAACCCCTTTTCTGTACCCTCTTACTTTATCTATACTCAGTTTCACTCCAAAGATGAATGTGGTGTATATGTACGCAATGACCTAACTTGGTCACGTATTTCCGAACTCGAATCCGACAAATTCTATACCCTTTTGCTACGGCTTACATGCCATTCTCAAACTAAATACATCTGCGCTGTTTACATTTCTCCTAATTCTACTGACTATCCAAAATTCTTTGACTACCTCACTTCCAAAGTGGAATACATTCTTTTCCGCTCTTCCTTTGCTGAAATCTCCATTTTAGATTTCATTGTTCACCATCACCTTTGGCTTTCCTCCCATTTCACTGACATCTCTGGTGAACTAGATTACAACTATTGTATCCTAAATGACCTAAAACAAATTGTACAGCACCCTACTCATATCCCCGATCACCTTGGAGATAGGCCCAACATTCTGAATTTATTTCTTACCTCTCATCCTTCTTTTTACTCTGTGAAACTTTTCTCTCCGTTGGGCTCCTCCAATCACAATCTTATATCTGTTTCCTGTCCTATCGCTCCAATTCGGCCTTTGGATTCTCCCAAGAGGAGGCGCCTTTGGCACTTCGGGGCCGCTGATTGGGAGGCCCTTAGGCAGTACTTCTCTGATTTCCAATGGAATGATTACTGCTTCCATAGTTGGGGCCTTTCTGAGTATACTGAGCGCATCATGAGGGTGATTCTCTCGGGCATGGAGGCGTACATTCTATATTCTGTTCCTACTACTAATGCAAAAAAACCTTGGTTTAACTTTACTTGTTCTGATGATAACCGCAACAGAGAGGAGTCTTTCAGAAGGTACCGTCGCTATCCAACTCCTGACTCTCACTCAGCTTATATTTCTGCCCGGAATCGTGCAAAATCTGTTCTTCGACTCGCCAAAAATTCCTTCATCCGACAAAAATGTGAAAATCTATCCAATTCTAATTCTTCTCACTCTTTCTGGCATTTAGCTAAGAACCTCTTCAATAACTTTACTTCCTCTTCTTTCCCTCCTCTTTTCCACTCCGACGGCACAGTTGCCGTCTATTCTCCTGACAAAGCTGAACTGTTCGCTCAAACTTTCGCTTACAATTGGACGATTCCGGTGTTGTTCCTCCATCTACTCCCCCCTCTGACTTTATTATGTCTGAAATTAGAATCTCTTCTAGAGATGTTTTTCTGCCGTATCTAGGCTCAACTCTAGGAAGGCATACGGTCCTGATGGTGTTCCTCCTGTTGTTCTTAAGAACCGTGCTTCTGTGCTGACATCCTACCTAGGCAAACTCTTTCGTCTTTGTCTGTCATCTAGTACTTTTCCTTCCTGTTGAAAGTTCGCTTTCATTCAGCCTGTCCCAAAGAAGGGTGACCGTTCTCAACCCTCCAACCATCGTCCAATTGCTTTGATTTCTTGCCTTTTCAAAGTTTTTTAATCTATCCTCAATAGGAAGATTCTTAAACACCTTTCTTCTTACAATTTTCCTTCAGATCGTATCTGGCAACTCAACCATCATCTATATAAGACCCCCTTGGCTTCGGAGCTGGTAGTTTGATGCGAACTTCGGCCGAATAAAGAACTCTCTCCTTCCCTTCTTAGGTTAAGACTTAGCTTAGTTTCCCTTTGGGGGGTTAGGACATCCCACCTTGTCCCCCCAAAGTCCTCCTCTGTCTATCCTTTCACTCTTAGGCTAAGGCAACCCCTTTGGGGGGAGGTCATCCTCCCTTCTCCCCCCTTCAGGTGTACCCCTCCCCCCCTTGGCTCCTTCTAAGCCAACTGGTTGATTAAGCCAACTGGCTGATTAGGAGTCTATAAGACAACGGCCACTCGGCTGAAGTCTTATTATGCACTTGGCTCCTGCCAGGTGAACGCCTCTCTTCCTTTCTCTCCTTCTCCTCTCTTTCTCTTGGGGGATAACGCCTCCTCCAAGTTTCATGACCCCTTGTTGCACCTGCAGCATCCCCCACCCCCCTGTGCAACATTGAGTTGTTGCATATCCCCGCCCCTTTGCAACATTGAGTTGTTGCAACCACCACCCCCTTTGCAGCATTTGCTCATTATCTCTTGCAACATTGCAACATTCCTGCACTCTAACCTTTTGCGGCTATACTACTGTAAACAAAGAACTCGACACAAAATACCAACATTTGACACAAATCAAAACTCAATTTATAACAAAATGGAGAGAAGAATACTTAACAAGTCTTAAAGAAAGACATAAACAATTAACAAAACAAAATTAGAATGATTCAGTCAAAACTGGGGACATTGTGTTGATACATGACAAGACTCCAAGACAACACTGGTCAATGGAAAAAGTTTTAGAACTCAAAAGTAGTGAAGACGAAATTACCAGGGTTGTAAAACTGAAAAGAACAACTGGTGAAACCACCAGAGATATCCCATTACTATATCCTTTGGAGTGTGGGGCTAAGTTAGAACCATTACCCCAAAGGATGGATCAGGATACTGTTGGGGAGGAATCTCTCAATGTACCTGATGTAACTCAAACTAAACCAGACAGGCCTCAAAGAAAGACTGCTTTGAAAGCCAGAAAACTTTTACAAGAAAAAATTAAGACTGATGACTTATAAACCTTACACAAATTGAGCAAAGTTAAGATGCTTAATAACTTTACTTTAATTCCATTAATTTCCTATACCTAAGGGGAGTCAAACTGATTGACATAACTTTAACTAAACTTGAGAAGTTGGCCTCTTGAACTTTTATATTTAAATAAGTCTTGAGTAACCTTTCTCTTTCTAAGTTCCTACTTTATTCCTTTTAACTCATTTCACATGGTTTAAAACACACTGTTTATTAAAAAAAAATTTAATGTATAACATACAAATTTTTCCTTCGGGCTCCCCCAGTATATGGAAAACTATACATGTTTACAATATGGTATCGTATGTCATACCTTTATTTCATAATTAAATACAAATTATTAATTTATTGTATTAAATAACTTCAAAATTGCCTCGGGATTGACGACATAGCCTATTGGGAATGAAATTAATTACCATACATAGAACCCCATATGTAGGCCTTGGGACTTGCATGACAACAAGAAAACCAAATTTATTATTTCGTATTCAACATTTTCCATTGCTGACTCATGAAAATTACATCAAGAGAAGAGTCAACGAACTTTGAAGAATCAGCAGATTCCTAACGATTTATACTGGCGGCACTCTGAGCTGCTTATGTTACAGCGATGCTTTAAGCAAGGAAGATGTACTTTATCTTCCTATAATTTCTGAGTGAAATCCTCATAATATAAAACCTAATAACTATAAAAAGGATAGGCCTATTCCTTCAGTTATTTAAGTGTAGTGAATGCCTATAGCAAATAAACCGAGAGAGATCGTCGCGCCCTACGAACAAAAGTGAAGCCCAACGAAATAATAAGGTGAGGTAATTTCTTTGTTTACCATTAGGCAGCGCAAATACCGAAGGCAAATAAACATAAAGAGGTCCTTTGAAGACCTATATATATACATAACTCTCTAACGAAAAAGCGTAGGGCTTTTGTCGTTAACTCTCCACTGTAATCTGCTGGAAATTTTCAACGGATGAGGGTATCAGGCAATCAACCCATAGCCCTATATAGTTTTTTCATAGAACACAACACAACATCACTAGTGCGCTGAACCTCGGCTAACCAACAACAACAAAAATAAATTATATTATAGTGTAGTTTATACAGGGCCGTTTCTAGCCATTAGGGGGCCCTAAGCAGTATACCCATTTGAGGCCCCACCCCTCCATCCACCAACTCAAGCCTTACTACATCACCTCAGCACACACATACAAAAAATGGCTGTGTTAATAAAAAACAATTATGAAACAATTTTAATGAAACATTTATGTCCAAAACAACAAATATGTACTTTCAGAAGACAAACAGAAAAAATACTCTTCATGAAATTCCTAAAAATTAGCTTATACATTATTTAGAATAAATGACAGAACTATGTATAAAAAAATAATGCAATTATCAACTACCAAACAATTACTAACTCTACAATACAATCGTGTACGTGTAATAGCTAACAGTTATACAGAACAGTTTGTATCTTCAAAATTTTTGCCTCCTAGATTTTTTCTGGGCGAAATCATCAATAACATCATCATATGAAATCTCCCTGCCAACGTCCTGGTTTATGCTAATGATTCCAAGTCCACTGAGGCGATCCTGCCCCATTGATGATTTGAGGTAGTTCTTGATTAGCTTCATCTTAGAGAAGCTCCTCTCGGCTGACGCTACTGTCACAGGCAGAGTGCAGGCAATTCTTAGTGCAACCCAGAGATTGGGGTATAGTTCCTCCTCTCTTTTAGGGAATGTGAAATCTGGACTGATTTGAAATGGTCCTCGAGACCCCAGATCTGTCTTCAAGGCATCTGACAAGACAACTGGCCAGTCATACGGATCAAGCGGTGGAGCAGATCTTGGTTCTTGTTGCTCAGTAGAAATGCCTGTGTGGTGTTTGAAGCTGAACAGAAGATGGGCCACTTGTTGGTTCATCAGGCTCTACTTCTACTGGTGTTTGAGGTTGCATAGAGGATGGTCGTGCTGTTGGTTCATGATGCTCATCAGGCTTTGCTGAGGATGGTTTTTCCAAATATTTCAGTAGTGCTCCTGAGAAGAACATAACATTACATATTCTGTTAGATTTTGCTAAAATACTCTTTCTTATCTTGTTTGATAATTCACTGGGCAACACGTATTTTATTGAATGATATCTGACACTTGATTCTAGGTAATTTGGGTGCGCTGAATACGAATTTCAACTCGGTTTGGCTCTATCAGGTCCTGATTCTTGTCGACAGCCTATGTGCCATTTTCCAGATTTTTCAAATTAGGACTAAAAAATTAAGTCATGTGTTAAATTTTTTTTCAAGTTTCATGAATACAAGCAGTTCAAACTACAGTAAAATTACATTATAACGATAGAAATGACTTAAAATAAAAAAACAAACAGATATGAAGCTTTCACTGTGGCAAAAATTTTCTTTTGTAAGACTTTCTAGCGTATTTGCTTGTTGATGGCAGGTCTCTTTTCAAGCACCAGCAGTAATCAGCCATCATGTGGGAATCCCAGCGGCCTTGGTACCGTTCCTCCATAATTTTGATATCTTGGTGGAATCTCTCCCCTTGTTCGTCACTTACATCACCTAAATTACTTGGAAATTGGTCAAGATGGCTATTCAAAAAATGCATTTTTATGCTCATATTGCAACCTAACTCTTTGTAGTCCCTTAAAAGTTTTTTTACGATTTCTTCGTAGTTATCTGCCCTATAATTGCCTAAAAAGTTTTTTATCAAGTCCACGAATGAGAACCAGCCATTTTTTTCGCGTTCATTCATGACATTAGGAAAATTGCTGTCTTTAATCATTGTTCTTATTTGTGGACCGTCGAAAATTCCCGCCTTGATTTTTTCATAACTTAAACTTGGAAATTTTGAAGTTATGTATTTGAAACACTCGCCGTTCGTATCTAAAGCTTTTACATATTGTTTAATGAGGCCTAGTTTTATATGCAGAGGAGGAAATATGATTTTATCTCTGCTCACTAAAGGTGGATTAATTACGTTTTTTTCTCCGACAGTAAGTGATGTTCGTGCTGGCCAGATTTGTTTGAAATAATGTTCTTCCTTGGCTCTGCTGTCCCATAAGCAAAGGAAGCAGGGATATTTAGTATACCCTCCTTGTTGTCCTAGCAGAAAATTAACCATTTTTAAGTCAACACATATGATCCACTCGTGCTCCCTATATTTGATAAGATTTAAAACCTTTTCTATATGTTCATACTTTTCTTTTAATTTTGTTGAGTGCCCAATCGGTATCGAGCCGTATAGATTGCCATTATGCAACAACACACACTTAAGACTTCTTTTCGAACTGTCTAAAAACAAGCGCCAATCATTTGCATCGTAAGACTCAACCCCCATCTTCTTTAACAAACCAACTATGTCGCAGCAATATACTAAACTATCCTCTGTTCTAAAATATTTAACAAGTTCTTCTTCTCTTTTTCTGTAAAATGAAATATATGTGTTTGAAGTAAGCAAGTTTTTCTCTTTAAGTCTTGAAGCTAAAATTTCCGTAGCCTTTTTTGGCAAATTTAGATCCCTTACAAGATCATTCAACTCGGCCTGGTTAAACTTTTGCGGATCGTTTTGACTTTCAAATACGCTGGGGTCAAAATCGGTGTCTGACTCCTCAAAGTGCATAACAATATTTTCAGGAACATCTTCAACTAATTCTTGAGTTGGCAGACCCTTAAATTTTGGAAAGGGGATCTCATTTGAATGTAGTACAGGTCGTATCGCGGTGTCGAAATTTGGGTACTCGATACAATGTTTATTTTTCTTAGTGAAGCCCGAAGTCTTGACAAAGCAAAGGTAGCAATCGGTCTCGTGGTTAGTAGGCTCTCGCCACACCTGATATGGAAAAAAAATTGTAAAGCGTTAACAAAAGCGACGAGAGACTTGTTTTTATGAATTTTATCAAAAGTTATCACCCAAACATTTAACATTTCTATGTGTTTCAACCTTATGCAATATTTGAGATTCTTATAAACATTTTCTGTAAATTTTTGTTTATGTACCTAAGTTACAATTACATTTAGGTAAGTTACAGTATACTAGTGATTAAATTACGTAGTTTTATGAAATCATAAACTTACCATCGGAACTCCAAAAGGTATTTTTGAATCCGAACCCTTCGTCCAATGTCGCAGTCTTTCAATGCATATAGTGCAGGCTTTATGTGGAGCCCACGATTTATCTTGGTCCCCCAGTTTTATGCCAAAATAAGCTAAGTAAGCTCTTTTTACGAAGTCAGTTATATTTGCTCGTTGATGTGGAAGTGTAAAATTTCCACATATATAACAGAAGGAATCAGGGTTGTTTTTGCATTTGAACTTTCTAGTGCTTGATGACATATTGCTTGATTGTTCTGCCAATTTGTAAAGGTATTTAAAGCCCTTAATTCATATAAATTTAAGAAAATCTGAAATATAAACACAAAAATTAGTTTAAATAGGTACTTATTATGAAATAGGTACTTACAATCTATGAAATTAAACTAGAAACACGGATGAGTAGGTACAATATAAATTACGTCTAATTAAATCAACTATATTAAATCACGATGACAAAATTACTCACTAAATCATATGCCAATTCAAAATTATGTTAATGCCCAAACTTAATTAACTAACTCAACTGACTGACTGACTGACTGACTGATTGAATTGACTGATTAACTCTGAAAACGAGTCGCTTTTATATATTTTAGTTGTCCCTCTAGAATACTCTACAGAGAACAGGAACGCTCGAGAAAATTTTAGAATTCTATGATATTTTTAGCTTAATTTACTAATATTAAAATGGGTTAAAAATGACAAAATTAAAAATATTTTTAGGGTGTTACATATAAAAATATACATAATACAACAATACCATAACAATAGGTACAAATACCTAGATAAAAACCTAGTTGCATAATGTGTAACTGCAAAAAGACAGCGAGTATTGAGAAAAAAACCTTTTTATGAATACGACGAAAGAGGAGGGGTGTTGAGCAAAATCAGGACCTGATAGAGCAAAACCGAGTAAACATTCGTGCTCAGCGCACCCAAATTACCTAGAACTAACTGTCAAATCTAATTCAATAGACAAAAAGTTGAAATTTGTTCCCCAGTGATATAATTGATCTGTGTGAACAGAATTTGAGGTGATGTGATCCATTAAATTTCACATTTCGAAATATTATAAATATTACAGAGAGTACTTGCTCTACACGATTCCTGAGCACTTGCCTAGCTTGATGGTCTACCTAACCTAGTTGCCTGAACTGTAATCATAAGAATATACAAGTGGCACATCTCACCTGTGCTACTGGAAAGCTTCTCCTCTTCTATTTTCTTCTTTTTCTGTTTTTCAGCTCCTCATGGATAATGTCGTTTCATTTTCCAAGATGCACGAAGTCACATCTAGTTAACCACAACTAATCTGCTAAATAATAATAATCATGATAATAATGATGATGATAATAATAATAATAATGTTTTACAATACTAGAAAAATTAAGCATTTAGGAAAGTATAAGCATATAGTAAGAATAAAGTTAAATAATATAGAAATAAGATCTCACAATAGTTATTTACACATAACGACCAAAACGTTTCGTTTGTCTCCGTTTTATCACATTTGTCTCGTACAAAAACTTTAATTAATACGACAATAATAATAATAATAATAATAATAAGGATAATAATAATAACAATAATATTAATAATAACCAGCTATATTCCTATTCTTGCCCACTGAGCTATGACCTGGGAGCCTGTCTAAGGGCCCCCTAGTAGCGGCGGGGCCCTAAGCGGCCGCTTAGTCTGCTTATGCCAGGAAACGGCCCTGAGTTTATACGAACACAACACCTTTTACTGTATATACTTCTAACTAAATTTTAGTGAAAAAAATATCAACAGAAAAGGTGTGCCACTGAATTGAAAATAATAACCGAAATTAAAATCCACTAAAACACAAAATGTTCGATTCAGGGAAATCAAATGACTGGCTCTCAGTCCGAGTCAATCATCAAACATACCAGTCATATTACACATGCATAACATCATACAGGGCATATTATAGGCACTATTCGAGTTGTACAACGCAACGTGATTCGTGCTATTATAAATTTGTCATCATAGTCTTTATTTTTGTATTTTCTAGATACAATAGCAAATTAACGTAAAACTATTTGAAATAACGTTTTTAGAATACTTTGTAAAACCTGGGAAATCTCGGGATTTGCTGCGCTTGTCCTGGGATTTAAGGTTATCATTTTCCACCCAGGATCCCAGTTGAGAAACCCTAAGAGCAACCTTGATTACAAGGTCGCTTCGGGACCTTGCTAGAAATGTTTGTATATTAAAACTTAAGATAATTACCGCATGGCACATAAAACATATTTGTTTTCACAAGTATTATATCATATTACAGAATGAATTTTAAGTTACGACTACATAGTCTCATTTCTTATTTATTTCAATAATATACAGAAATAAGGGCAAAATCAATTCAGTCATTCGAACAACACAGGCTTATATAAATGGGACGTTTGAAATTGTAAATAATCTGGGTCTTTGTTCACTCTGTGTAGAGCAAACCTGAGGTGATATGAATGTATGTATAATTAAAACGGGTGCATTTGTGTTATTTCAGAGAGAAACGCAAGCTTGCGGTGCATTTCCTTCCTGATGAATCATGCACCCGGACCTTAAAGCCGAAAGTATCTTCAATACAAAATAACGACACACACACACACACATCTCTCTCTCTCTCTCTCTCTCTCTCTCTCTCTCTCTCTCTATATATATATATATATATATATATATATATATATATATACTGTGTGTGTGTGTGTGTGTGTGTATATATATATATATATATATATATATCTTTGGTTTTCTTCCGTCCGAATTGTTCATTCTGACAAAGGTCAAGCTTTTCACTCCACCTTAGACCTACAGTTTAACGTGGAATCCGAACCACGCCCCACCAGCAGCCCAGCGTCTTAATCACTAGGCCACCCAGGGTATCCATTTATCTACCAAACACTTTCTTTATTGTGTGGAAGGATGAACAGCTGGGTTTTGATGCGCGTCGCCTGCTGTCACCGAGTCTCGATCCCGGGGCCGATGTACACCACCGAGGCGCATCAACTCATGAAATATATATATATGGAAAGAGAGAGAGAGAGAGAGAGAGAGAGAGAGAGAGAGAGAGAGAGAGAGAGAGAGAGAAGAAAAAGAAGTTCCCAATTTTTTTTAAAAAATCCAGAAATTTAACTTTGACGTGTCAACCTGACCAACCTAATTTAACCGATAACCACACTCAGCCTTACCTAAATCGAATTAAACTAGTCTAATTCAACCTATATAATAACCTATATTCTGAAATAAACAACCTTAAGTTGACCTAAACTAATCTAACAACCTCATACGATCTGAACTAATCTAGCTCGACCTAGTCTAACCTAAACTAAGATGATCTCAGCTAACTTAACCTTTTTTCACCTGAACCCCCAAGTTAAGCCTCTAATTTGACCTACACTAACCTAACATACCTTCTATCTTCACATGACACTGCTCAGAGTGACCTAAACGCGACTTTCCATCCTCTAACCTTCTGACGTAATCCTTCTAAACATATTCCAAGTAACATCGCTATTTGATGAGTTGACCTAAACACGACTTGGAGTAAATGAATTTAATCTAAATTATGACCTAACATAACGGAACATAAGTAACCCAATCTAACCGAACTTTGCCTATCGTAATCACCTAATCCGCATAAAACAAATAACCAAAGTAAAAAAATATATTTGAAGAAAGATTTTGGCCATCCCTTCCGATTTTATCATTTTTACAGTTGTCTCCATCCATTTTGATTGACATTTTTCCTTTCAAATCTGCGTTAAATAGTCATACCACAAAAACTACAAATACTGTAGAATTTCATATACTCTTGTAAAACTGAGGAAAAAACCATTCCATCAATAAATATACAAAAAAACACAGCCATCAAAATTGTGAGTTTCACATCCAAAGCCAATAAGTAAAAATTGTGAAGCTGCATTAAAACGTAGATGACGGTAAATTTCCATTGCTTTAAAATTTTCTGTTTAAAATCTTTTGAATGAAATTATTTACATGTCATACTGGGAGCGTGGACTGACTGGGCATCAATCAGTGCAAAGGGATGTAACATACCTTGTGGAACAAAAGTAAGGCATAAATTTGGAACTTAAATTGTTGTGTTGTTGTTGTTGTTGTTGTTCTGTTGTTGTTGTTGTTGTTGTTGTTGTTGTTTGTTGTTGTTGTTGTTGTTGTTGTTGTTGTTTAGCCGATCAGCCCACCCTAATCGAGCAAGCCGGCGACACGCAGGTAACCGATCGCCCTCTCCGGAGTTGACCAGAGGTTCAGTGCACTAGTGATGTTGTGTTGTGTTCGCAAGGGCGCCGGAAGTGGCTGGGCAGGGTGGGCGCTCGCCCCCCAAAAAGTTGTTAAGGGTAAGGTGTACGCCCCTACATCATACATATGCCCCCCATGAGATGTAGGAATTGTATTGTTTTTACAGATGAATTGTATTGTTTTTTTCAGATGAAACGCCGTGCATCTGGTGCTGAATGCAACGCATTTACTATTTTGAAGTAATCTTATTCTTATGTTACATGTAAATAAAAGTATGTCGATGGTTTATTTCATCTGCTTTCATTTTCTTTACTACATAGGTGCATATGGATGATAAAACTTAAAACTTTATATTGAAAAAAAACGCCCCTTACTGAGATTGCCCCCCAATATCAAATTGCTTCCGGCGTCCCTGTGTGTTCGTTGTTGTGCTAGAGCGGTACAGTCTATCATAATGTGTTCAATTGTTTGTGGTGTGTCCTGGCACAAGTGGCAGGTGTCGTCTGTGGAGTTGTCGAGTCTGTGTTTATATGTCCGTAAGTTGGGATGATGTCCACACTCCACATCGGAATCGTGCTAAGTTAACTCGATCCGATCTGCTCAGGCTGATCTCTGACCTGTCAATGGGTAGCGGTTTCGCACCTAGGACAGCATTCGGACCGAGTAGTGTCAGTGCTTTGTGGGTTAGGTGTGTGTGTATGTGTTTTCTGTGCTGTATGATGTCTGTGGGGCGTGGTATGGAATGGAGTATTTGGTTATAATGTCTCTCTGGTGTTACCTAAATGGTGCGAGGTGTCGGTGCATGATTGTACATGTAGTGGCAAGGGTGTTGTGGGTTAGTTGTCGCTGCTGTCATGAATTGTGTTCCCCTCATGTTTAAATGTTCCCTAACTTTCAGTATTTTTGTCTCTGTGTGCAGGTGTTCTATTGGTGTTATTTGAGTGCATCCTGTAATGATACAAAGTGCGTTGTTTTGTATTGTCTGTAAGGTGTTTATGTGTGTGTTTGAGATAATGGGTGCCCAGCATGGGCTAGCATAGTCCAAAACTGAGCGAATACAGGGTGTTTCAGGAGGAAAGGTCAATACTTCGGGAGGTGATCGTATCGGTCATTGTGAGAAAAAAAGTTCATATGAACATGTATCTAATTCTGAATGGTTACGGAGATAGAGCTGTTTGAATCTGATGCGCGCGCAGCTCTTCCTCCCCCCCGCGGTGGTCCCATTCAATGGCCACCAAGGTCCCCAGAGCTCTCTCCGTTAGATTATTGTTTGTGGGGGTGGATGAAAAGTCAAGTTTACAAAAGAAAGGTGGATACACGAGAAGAATTGCTCGCGCGCATTTTGGATGCTGCTGCCCGCATAAAGGAACGTCAAGATCAACTCAGACGAACAACACGCGATCTTCGCACACGAGTTGCAAAGTGCATTGAGGTTGACGGTGGGATTTTCGAAAACGTATTGTAAACTGTAACAAATTTGTCATTTCTGTATCTGATACCATTCAAAATGCCAATGTTTAAACATTAAATGTTAGAAAGAGTAATTGGTTTCTCTTTCTTGATTACCATTAACAATGCTTTTGTATTTGTAGATTCAAACAGCTCTATCTCCGTAACTATTCAGAATTAGACACATGTTCATATGAACTTTTTCTCACAATGACCGATACTATCACCTCCCGAATTATTGACCTTTCCTCCTGAAACACCCTGTATATTGTTTGTATATGAGTGATGTTGTTTCCTGCTGGTGTCCAAAGTTTGTGCCTGTTAGTACCCTAAGCGTGTTAAGTCTTGACGAACATTTGTTTTTAATGTCCTGAATGTGGTTTGCAAAAGATAATGATGTGTTGTATGCAGAGCTGGGCACCGCAAACTCAAAATCACTTCCGCAATCGCAAATCCGCAAACTCAACCCTTACCTTCCGCAACCGCAAATCCGCAAACGCAAACCATATTTCCAATTTTTACAGTGCTGGGCACTTCCGCAAACACTTCCGCAAACCGCAAATTCCGCAATCACAATTTTAACTATAAAAAGTATCCAGAACATTAAAGAGGTATAAAAAGTTTTTATATCTTTTTAATGTTTAATGTTTTAGCCTTGTTTTTATTAAAAACAAGGCTAAATAATTTATTACAATAAATCACTATTGTAGAAGAAATAAAAATACTACATATATTGATATATTATATTGAACAAAAACACCTCCTGCAAGTAAATAGTAAATAAATTAAATAATAAATTTAATCATTTGAATTTCATAAATTTTGAGACTTAGACACGTTAGAGAAGACTGTACTGTAACTGTAGTAACTGTACACACATTACATTACACAAGTTAAATTAAGTTAACACTGTGACTGTACACAACTTGAACTCACTGTACAACTCAACCCCTCTAGCCTCTACAAGTGTACGCCTCTGGCTTTGTCAACAAGTTCAGTCGTCCTCCTCCAGTAACTGAGCCAAATCCAGTTTTAATAAGTCCATGTTCCCCTTCATGAACACGAGACGTTCGAAGTTGTCAGAGGTCAGGCTGGCCCTTTTGGGAAATTTGCGGAAAGATTTGCGTTTGCGGTCTTAGTTCCGCAACGCAAATTCACTAATTTGCGATGATTTTGCCGCAAACGCAAATCCGCAAACGAAAAACATACTTCCGCAATTGCGGAATTTGCGGTTTGCGGAAGTGTTTGCGGAAGTGCCCAACTCTGGTTGTATGTGACCCCAAGTATTTTGGCCCTGTAAGTGTGTGGGATGTTGGTGTTGTTTAGTGTAAGCTGTGGAGTTATCTGGTGTTCTTTTGTATTGCTTGTAAGCAAAGTGATGGTTGATTTTGTGGGCGCTACTTTGAGTCTATTGTGTGTGAGCCAGTCTTGTACACTGTTTATGTATGTTTGTAGGTTATTTGTAGCGGTGTCAATGTTGTTGTGGGTGGATGTTAGAGTGATGTCATCTGCATATGATGATAAGGTAAGCTTGTTATCTATGGGTGTTGGAATGTCATGCATGTATAAGTTGAACAGTGTTGGTGAGAGAACAGAGCCTTGATGGACCCCGTTCGGAAAAAGCTTGTTTTTGGATGACTTGCCATTAAATATGACATGTGAGTATCTTCCTGAAAGATAGTTGCTCAGCCATCTTTTAGTGTTATTGTGCATGTTTGTGTTGAGTATTTTGTTTATGAGAGGGAAGCGTGGGATAGCATCAAATGCTTTACTAATGTCTATTGTTGCTAGTAGTGTACGTTGAGCTGGTCGTCTGGAGTTGATGCCATCCATGATGTGCTGCGTGGTTGAGTGGTGAGGTCTGAATCCATGTTGAGTAGGCGATAGTGGTATGTGTGGGTTGGTGATTTGTAAGATTAGTCTTTCTGTTACTTTGGAAGGTATGCATAGTAAAGTAACGGGTTTATAGGAAGCTGGTTCTGTTGGATTTTTGTTTGGTTTGAGTAGTGTAATAATTTTACCTTGTTTCCATATGTCAGGAATAATACAGTGTTGGTATGAATATGTGCTGATATTTGTGGGAACTAGTATTCCCTGTGGGCCCAAGTGTTTAAGGTGTATGTTAGATATGTTGTCTGGTCCAGTAGCCTTCGAATTCTTAATGTTTTTGATGATCTTGATGGTCTGGTTTGTATTGAAGGGTGTAATGGTCGTGTCGAGTGTGTAGGTTTTCTTGTGTCTGGCTGTTTGTCTGTCTGCGTGTTTCTGGTTGTTGTCTCTGTTTAAGTGACTTATCTTTGCGTAGTGATTAACTAGAATGTTAGCTTGTCGTGTATATGTTCGGATATTATTTTGGCTGCGACAGATAGCCGCGTGTGAGGTGTGAATGCCGCTGTTAGAGTGGGTAATGTTGTTTATAGTCTTGCATAGCCTGGATGTATCTGTGGAGTGGTTTAGTGTTGTTATGAATTCCCTAAATGTTTCTGTTTGTTTTTCTTTGAGTTTGTTGCTTATTTCTGTGTTGAGCTGTTGTATTTGCTGTTTTATGGTTTCTGTGTGTGGTGTTTGTAGCTGACCACTGTGCAATGATGTGCACTATCAACTGTTATGAGGCAGCATGTAAAGTAAATCAGCAAAAGGAAAAAAATGATAGTAGGAAAAGGACTAAAGAAATTTAATAGATTAACTCAGGGGGCGGGCCTCATAAAAATTGTATCATTAAACAAAAATCTACAAGAAATGTATAATATGCGGGAAAACAAAATTCAAGAAATAATGGAAGAATGTAAGACAATTATTAAGTGGAAGAGAGTACCAGAAAATGTAATTGTAAAGAAATTAAAAAAGATAAAAAGAATTTATAAGAAAAGAAGTTATGACTGGAATAATAGTGAAGAAGAAAAGAAGAAAGCGAGAACGCGAGTGAGTTTGATAGAGGAATGGATGATAGAGGAGGAAAAAATAAAAAATAAAAGAAAATAATTAAGACAATGGAACGGTTAAAAGGAAGAGGAGGACTGAATAATGGAGCATCTTGGAAATTTAAAAAGGATATGGACAGAAATACAAAGGTGAAACGAGGGGCTATGAAAACCGGAGAAGGAAAAATTGTAGAAGAAACTAGTGAAGTATTGAGAGTATATGAAGATTTTTACCATGATCTACTTATTACAAATAAAGCAGAAAATAAGGAAGAGAAAAAAGCTGAAGAAATTAATAAACTACACCTGGAAACTATTAAAGCTGTAGTAGAGGATAGACATACCATAAATACCATTACAAATGAGGATGTTGAAAATGCTATTATTATAGAAAGTTAAAAAATAAGAAGTCAACTGACCAACAAAGATGGAGCAATAGTATAATGAAGAATGCTGGATGGGATGTAATAAGAAGTCTGACAAAACTATTCAATGTAATTCTTAAGACTTACAATATCCCAGAACAGTGGAACAATATGAAAGTGATATCAATTTACAAAAGTGGTGATAGAATGGATATAGGTAATAGGAAGGGGATATTCATAACAAGTATAGTTAGTAAATTTTTGAGAAAGTTAGACTAAATAAGAAGAGGAGTGACTGGAATCGGGGATTAAGTATGTACCAATGTGAAGGAATAGAAAGGAAATCAACAATGACGACATATTAACGTTGAATGCAATAACTGACTATAATAAATATCTAGGTAACAAATACATATGTTTGGTTAGGGGATAAATGTTTTGAGAAGCTAGAGTTGAAAGACTGCATCAAAGAAGCATCAAAAGTAGTAGGCTCGGAAGAAGCACTACTAATATACAACTTAAAAAAAATGGCACAATACAAATAAAAACTCCTTTACGTGACACAAGACCAAGAAATATAGAAGAGGTAGTCAAACAAGGCACGTATCTGGGACCCAGACTGTGCTCAGTGGACACCGATAGAGAAAATAATATGGGTAAATGCCTGACGAAAATAAGGGAAATAGAAATTCAACAATGTATATTTATTGATGATATAATACGGGCATCAAGTAACTTAGGAGTATTAGAAAAAGCAATTAGTAATTGTTGATCAATGGAGATACTAAAAAAATTTACATTTAATAATAAAAAAGAGAAATCAGCAATGACAATAAATGTGATGAGAAGAAAAGTACCTGAAATGAGAACAATTAACAAAGTGAAAATGGGAAGTACAGAACAAGTGCAAGAATACAAGTATTTGGGACAATGGTTCAATAGCAGAGGTGAACACCAAACACATAAGAAAAGAAGAAAAGTAAGATAAATTTCATGATAGCAGATCTAAAGAGATATGGAGATCCAGCTACAGTGGGCCATTGGTCAATGAAGGTGAAAATAAAATTGTATGAAACCATAATAGTACCTACAATATTTTATGGAATGGAAACATGGACGAGAACAAGGCCAAAGGATATTGAAGAAGTGGAACAAACGCAGGGAAGAATTCTAAGGGAAATAACAGGAGTGAAATGTAGTACCCCATATTGGGGATTATTAGCTGAATTAGGAGTGTGGCCAGTCAAAGAAAAAATTGGATACAAGAAGATAATGCTAATGAACAATATATTGAACTCAAATGAGGATGGATTAATTAAAATGATAACCGAAGATCAGTTGAAAAATCCATACCCAGGATGTCGGGCGGAGGAAGTGGCAGAAATGTGTAAATTACATATATAAAGTAACATTAGAGGACTTGAAAATGATGAAAAAAGTGAATTAAAGAAAAGTGTAGGACAAAAAAATTAATGAACATTAGTAGTATAGCCGAAAAAGGGGAGAGTGCAACAATGTTGCAAGTTATTATGTAATGTTGCAAAGGGGGTGGGGTTGTTGCAAGGGGGTGGGGTTGTTGCAAAAAATAAAAAATAAAAAAAATAAAAAAAAATTCCCCCAAAGGGGGAGTGCTGCAGGTGCAACAAGGAAAACTTGGAGGCGGAGTTCTCCCCAAAGCTATTCCCCCCAAAGGGCCAGAAAGGAGAGAAAGGAGGAGAGAAAGGAGGAGAGGTGTTCACCTGGCAGGAGCCAAGTGCATATTAAGACTTCAGCCGAGTAGGCGTTGTTTTATAGGCTCCTAATCAGCCAGTTGGCTTAGAAGGCGTAAATGGCTTGAGTTGCCAGATACCACTTTTTAGCGAGACCATTGTATACACTTATAGACTCCTAATCAGCCAGTTGGCTTAGAAGGCGTAAATGACTTGAGTTGCCAGATACCACTTTTTAGCGATACCATTGTATACATTATTATATTTCTTAAAAGTTGGTTTAGAATACCGGTAGTAGGTTTAGAAGGAGTAACATGATATAATTAAGTAAAACAACATTGCATCATTCTGTTTATTATAAATATATAGAAAATAAATATAAATTTCAATAATAATTGAGGAATATGTATATAATCATAACAGTACAGGAAATATATACACACAATTATGGATATATATAAAATAAATATACATTTCAAATAGAAATAAATATACATTTCAATAATAATAGAAATATGCATATAATCATAACAGTACACGGGAAATATCACGCAAAATATACATAAATACATTTCAATAATAATAGAAAATATGCATATAATCATAACAGTACAGGGGAAATATCACGCAAAATATATAAATACAATTCAATAATAATAGAAATATGCATATAATCATAACAGTACAGGAGAAATATCAAGCAAAATATATAAATACATTTCACTTTTTTTCAAAATACTAAACTCGGTCTTAATCGAGTTTACAATTACATCATTATTGCTCTGCATTACGCAGTATATGCGGCTTAATAATATTTCACCGCTTAAAGTATAGGGAAACCTGTATTCGATATGAAGGGCTTTCATATCGTTCAGTACTATTTTTGTTCCCACTTTACAACCGGTTGGTAAGTCATCTTTAAATACGTCTAGAATACAATCAAAAGCACGCACAAAGAGTTCATCGTTAGCTACATTATTAAACACAAGTTTATAAGCACGCTTTTCCAATCGAGGGTTTATTTCTACCGACTCGAGCTTTTCAATCGTGAACTCACTCAACATAGCGGCAATTGAAATAATCTTCTAAATCGTTACGACAACTGCGCGTTATATAAAGAAATAGTTCTTCAGGGTGAACGGTGTAGGTGAGCTCAGCCTTGTGCCGATCAATTGTTTTGTACCAAAGTTCATGGTATTTCAAAGAGTCTAAACTTTTTAAATAAACATCCAGCACTAGACCATTCTCACCAGCCCTACACTCGGTAAACCCATCGAGCAGAGCGGTGTAGGCGTATTCAAGTACTGTATCAAAATAAAGCATGTCCGTAACACGCGCGTCTAATATAAGTTTCAGCTTGCGGAATCCGACGATTTCAAACATTCTGTCGAGGATGAAACGGTTTCGCGTAGGAACAAGAGCGTTTTTATCAGAAGCATTCTTCCACATCAGCGGTATATCAATGCACGGCCGATCGTTATTTATACACAACGTACATACAACGGCGTATGAGGGTGCGTCACTAATCTGCTCTCTTCTTGTACCTACGTTAGCATGTATTTTATAACGATCTTCACTCCACTTCTCAACTATCACGAAGATTCTATTCATCTCCTCGACACTTAAATAAACCCGTTTGTTTTTTGTCTACATTCCGTTTCCAGTACATAGCTAATGGTACCGGAATTACGCCTGAACACGCGCAACGATTTCGTCACGGACACATCGTACGAGGCGTTGAGAATGCTGCTCAAAGGAAGTTCCATCGTATTCGAGGAGCGCACGTCCACTCGGTTCAAGCTCTGAGATAACTATGAGCCGTGTGAGGCACGCAGGTAGGCAGGAACGGTTCGACGGGCGGCTGACTCGATGATACGTGAATGGGCTTGTTCGTATGATCCGCGAGTCGTACCGAATTGTTGTACATATTTGTTTTTTGGTACAAGAATTAATTTCATCACTACCAGCCTACGCACCAGACATTTTACCTCAGGATAAGAACTAGGAACATTTTATGCTTTACTAAACATCTTCACACTCCGGCGCACTATTTGAGAGGAACATATGCTCATATTTTTCCTTTCTGCCCATCAAACGATACTCGTCTCTAAAGTCTGTTAAAAATTCACGCAGGGCACTAGCCACAACCTCACTACGAAACTCATCATGATATACATTAATATAGTGATAAAAATACTTAAGAATGTCCATGATCACGAGATTCACATTTTCAGTCGTAGGGTATGAGTAATCGACATGGTGTAGCATGACGTAATACCGCTTGTCACACCACCCATCCGCAAGACTCATTATCCATACCTGCTGCTTCTCTTCTGCACGCGTTGTTTCTTTTACTTCACGGTGTATGTAAGACTTTATAAAGTTTAGCTCTGCAGTATACTTCAGCACATCGTTTGTGCAACGAAAGCCTTCAACGGTCTCACCAGAACATCCGTAGAGTATTTGTACATCTTGGAACTTCGCACAATCCAATGTGTTTTTAAAAGAGGTATAGGTGGGAGGAATAGGAAGTTTTTCGGTATCCACCACATCCTGACACTTTGCTGAATACCATTTCATAAACGTTGTACAAGCAATATTAAAGGTAGCCATTTGAATACACGTCTGATCTGAATACATGTCTGATCTCTCGGGCTTACTGCAGTCGACTGACCACGCAGGGACTCCCAGATAGTAGCATGACTCACGGTCTTACAGTGGGCGGAGCTTAGAACTTTCACCTGCGCACACACACACACACACACACACACACAAACGAGAAAGTGAAACGCTAATTGAAACATGATTTATTTAATAAACGAGATATTCAAGTTATATATATTTACAAATACGATTTAATAAACGAGATATTCAAGTTATATATATATTTACAAATACGTGTAATAAATCAATAGATACTTTACAAATACAATTTAATAAATGAGATATTCAAGTTATATATATATTTACAAATACGTGTAATAAATCAATAGATACGATTATATACAAGACAAATACGTGTGAGTTAACAATAGAAGCATCATACGTTTTGGTATCCAAGGGGTACGGTATCATAGGTACCAGGTAACTGGTAACGTTTTCTATAGGTGTTACGGCACACCTTCGTACCCCTAAGTTCCTTCACGCCCCCCAGCTTCTGCGCCCGAAAATTGTGGGTGCCTACAATTAGTTGGGGAGGTTGTTCGCCCT
Source organism: Bathynomus jamesi (assembly GCA_023014485.1). Classification (NCBI taxonomy): domain Eukaryota; kingdom Metazoa; phylum Arthropoda; class Malacostraca; order Isopoda; family Cirolanidae; genus Bathynomus; species Bathynomus jamesi. Next base: position 205,778 of record JAJOZX010000606.1, read on the forward strand.
CATCATCGTCCAAACATACTAGATCCTTCAACGATTCAAAGTTAACAACCCGCCGATTCGCATGGTTGAGCGTAATACCCTTTGCCTTCACGATATATTTAATTTCCTCCCCCACCCTGACCCGTACCCAATAAGTCTTAGGTCCTGTTGAGACAAAAGAGTCGGCGTAAGCGTTGTCCCCATACTCGTCCTTGATCTCATCACTGAGCTCGCCGAGGTACTCCCTAATAGCGGGCATGTATTCACCCTCCCTCTCTGTGAATATCACGCTATCTGTATCGGCATACAATACTCTCCGCCCAAGAGAATGCAATAGACCCCAAAGTTTTATACGGGCGTAGGCTGTTGTGAAGCTGGCCACAGGTATGTTTGTAACCCTTGAGGTATCTGTGGCAAATTCAGTGTTGTTGTATTTTATTATGTAAGTATTACCTACATTCACGATCTCCATGACCTCTTTATCGGGAGCATTGGCATAATCCCAGACATCGCTATAACTTTGTGCCAAATGAATGCTCCCTCTGCCGGTATTCTGCGCAAATTTTCCCCATAGACTGTTTAGACACAACTTTGCACTAAAGCGCTTGCCAGGATTCTTTACAATTTGGACACGATCAAGTTGTATACCTTCGCGGTCGGCGGTAACGTTGAATATAGGCAGACTTTTCATCTTCGGTATCAACTCCTCGCGGATACCCTGATGCCTCAACCTTATCCTTCAAAAAGGCGTTTATATATGGTGTGAAAAGGTTGGGTTGCTTCTGAAACCTCCACACCTCATGTATCTTCAGTATTCTATAACCATGGCGTACGGCTAGGGCCAGCTCAGGACTTGTATATACGCCTCTGATCTTACGCTGGAGGGGTATATGGCTACATTCGCCGTTATCCTCTTCCGCGCACTTCACGCACAGGGGAAACATGAGCTTGTCGTCGATAACGACAGGTAAGATCGGCATCCATAAATTGCGTGGGGGGAGTACGTCTACGAAAGAGGGCCCAAAGTAACGATCATTCAAATTTTTTGAAAATTCATTGATGGAGGGTAGGCTAGGTCCCACCAGTTTCTCAGGAGCGCCCACGGGGTACGGATTGCTCTTCATCACGTATGGGTATAAAGAACAGAAATCGTAGTAATGGAGCTTCACGCCCTCCGTAGGTGGAAAGTATAGTCTGAAAGGATTTGTACGTCCTCCAAACAAGCTATCACCACATTTGAGAGGATCCAGCACCATTGAACGCTTGATCGTGTTTATTTCCTCACGGTACACCTCGTCTGTCTCCATCCGTGCATCATATTCATGCTCCCAGAAGACTTTGTGAGTGAACTGTGATCCTATAAGTTGATCGCGGGTGCGGGTCGATGCAAGACAGTCGGCAGGAGACCTACCGTGGATATTCCGGCGATTCCGCACTCAGGACGGGGGCATCCATGCCACCAGCAACCGTTAAAGGAGTACACAGTCTTCACACCAGTGACACGGTTTTCACTTAACCCATCAACCCAAAAAACACGTCCATTAATCTTAATGGGTACTTCACCCGTGTTGCGGGCGTGCTTTATGTATACACCTGTCTGTTGCTGTAGGTGTATGAGCCAGTAAATAGCCTTGTGTCCGTAACTGCGGGGGTTGTTTCGGTGAATAATGGCTAAGGTGTCTTTAGGCATGAAGTTATTCTTGAACACCGTAAAACATAATGATGCGATGGTGGTTGCGACTTGCAGTGGATCGCATTGAAACGGGCTATGTACATCCTTCTAAAGGCCTGGAAACATACTCTAAGCACGCGCACATCATTCACGCAATAACGCTCACATTCATCAGCTATATTATAAGGGTTACTTTCATTAAAACTGTCGTAGTATCGATCAAAGTCTTCACGTTCATCCATACAGTCAAAATAATGTTTGGGGGGTGGTGGGCCTACGTAGTTTAAAGTCTCGCTGGTGAGGAAAGTGTAAGGGAAGTATCCTTTGGAAACTTCAGCTGCTACTCCCATCACCTTGGGTAGCTTTGCTAATTTACAAGGTGTGAATAATAAAGTATCTTTAAATTGTACATTGCCTCTTATCTGCATCTGTATTAATTTGTTGCCTCTTTTCAATGGATCACCTGTAAATATCTCAGAGGATTCGTGTTCAAGCAACTCCTTATAAAGGAACTGCGTGTCAAACTTTGCCCCGTTATGGGCGAGAATATACACAGTCATTTTTTTGAACTTGTCGGCTAACTTGACAATATAGGACACAAATAGTTTCACAGGACTATCGCGGACATTCGTTTTAAAAACGTTTGTCCGTTTACCGCATTTGGGGCACTCGTCACATTCGATACCCATACACTCATCACAGATGGTCTGGCTCACAATTAAATGTGGAATTACCTCTTTGGTTTCAGCGTTCGTATATGTTTCTATATCGTAGTATACAGTTATACAAGGGTTATTTTTAGGCTTAGCATCTTTCATATAACACACATGCTTTACTCCATCCGCCTTATATTCCTCCTGGCATGTAGGACAGTGAATTACGTCAAACTTGTGCTTCAATTTCCCCCAATTATCCATTGTGTGAAACATACCACATTCACAGATTCTCATTTTCCTACACGTGCCAATTGATTTATGGAAATCAAAACAGCTATTATTGAAAAATGTGCGTCTACACACATCACAGTCTCTCTTCTGAGCTTCAACTACACGGCTTTCACATTTGGTGCTTTTACACTGCTCACATACCATGTGACATTCTTTACAATGTCTCACTATATCATCCGCAAACTCGAGGCACCCCTTACACAAATCATGATGTCTCCCATATTTTCGACTTTTGTCATAACTCGCGTAAAGCCACCTTATATTACGGATGGGGAGATACGTTGTCCCTGACAATCCTAAAATAAGTAGGGTCTTGTACGATCTCTCACACAGCTTTTAAAAACATACACAGTCCTACGACGATCATCCAACCCAAATACAACTATGCGGACATTCATTTCCTGTTCTACCCTTCTCAGCTCTTCAGGACCCATATTACAGTCAAATTCAAGTTCACACTCTACAGCTAGTTTACGGGCACGCTCCACGACCGTAGGCAGCCAAATTTTTTGAGTCCGTGTATTTTGTACAGTAAACATACGTGCTAAGAGTACTGCTATAAAGCCGCAACCACGATCGACGTTTATATGCTTTCGGTAAATAGTCGGAGAATTGAAGTTTAGAGTGTACGGTATGGCACTATGACCCGCAACACGGAATACACGGTCAATATTTACCGTGAAGTTGTCCATATTAAAGGCTATACTACTTTGGGAGGCTTGCATTATACGTCCTAATATATATTCTACATCTTCAGCCGCAAAACGTCTAAATGGCACTATCACCCAATAATCGTCTACATCACCGTCATCTGACCCGAATCCAAAGGACAGACTCGTCCTGACTTCACGCTCGTCACGATTCTGAAGAGCAAACTCTACAATACGCTGTACAACCCGGCGTAGCCCGCGCTCAATTCCATTGCTATACATGGCTCTAGGGTCGACCCTGACTCTATACCGATTTCTAGTCAAGGCTGGGGTGGGGGGCCGGATCGCACCAATTCGAGCGTTATAGCATCCTCAACAGAACGGGGGGCGGCAGATGAATTAGGGGGTATATTAGCGGAAGGTGTTGCTGATGGGGGCCTGTTGCGTAGGAGGTTGAGGGTTGGGGATCTATTATTGTAGACTTAACAGAACGGGGCGGCGGATGAATAAGGGGATATATTAGCGGGAGGTGCTGCTGGGGGGCTTGTTGCGTAAGAGGTTGAGGGTTGGGGATCTATTACCGCTGCAACAGGCGCGTATTTCGGGCGCTTTATACCTGACGTGGGGTTCTCACACCTCCGCTTTGGACGTGCTACCGGTATCGCTGGTGAGGGTTCGTTGGCAGGGGAGGAGATCACAACTACACTGTCGTCGAGGTCGTCCGTAATGTCAATGATGAGGTGCTCTACCTCATCGTCATTCACGGTTCTGTGGGAGAAGAAAGCAAAATATAAGGAACAGCACTCAAAATTTGTAATATTTTGTAAATGACCCGCTTAGGAGTGTGACGTGTTAGAAATGGACTCTGTAGAAAAATTCAGATTCACGAGCCCATCCACATGTATTATATCTGGACCTACAGGATGCGGTAAAACTGTGTTTATGCTTAAAATCATTAAAGAAAAGGGAGAGATGTTCTCTAAATTTGTGCATAAAGTTATATGGTGCTATTCGACGTATCAATCAGTGTTCAACGAGTACCAAGATGATATTTTGTTCCACAAATGCGTATATGACGTTAATTCGTTAAAGGGAAATGAACATACAATCATTGTAATTGACGATCTCATGTTGGAGATGGATAAAACGTTTGCCGAGACATTTACAGTATTCTCCCACCATCTTAACATAAGCGTGTTCTTCATCAATCAGAATCTATTTTTCAAAAATAGATACATGCGCGATGTGTCGTTAAATACGCAATATCTAGTTTTATTCGCGCAACGTAGAGATGTATCACAAATTGGGTTATTAGCCAATCAAATGTTCCCGAATCAGCGTAAGGAGTTTTTGGAAGTTTATAAAGAAGCTATAAGCACGCGTTACGGATATTTGCTTTGCGACCTTCATCCGCGAAACACGTTTAGAGTGCTTCTGCGAACGAATATATTTCCAAACGAGCCTGAAACGGTGTATATTCCAGAATGACAAAGAGACTAAAGAAATACCGTGAATTAATAAAAATCTATCATCGACTGCCCCAGGCAATGCAGCAGATGTTTATTAAAAATATCGACGCCGACTTTTTAAAATGCATCTATGAAATCTGTCTTAACGTTATAAATTGCAATGTATCAATGAAAACCCCTCAGAAGGCTCGCCAACGCCGCTACAAGAACATAATACGTGCACTCGCTCGTAAAACTCAAACTGTAGCGAAGGAAAAACGAATTATTGTACAAACAGGAGGGTCATTTCTCCCCATCTTATTTTCAGTTTTGGGTCCTTTACTGACTAGATTAATATAATGAAGAAAGTGGTAGTGATTCCCCACGAGGTGTACGCTTCACTGCAAAGGAATCCAGACACGGATCTAGATCCCCGTAAAAGCAGACTTTAAAGAATGGAAAGCGAATTGCTAGCTCTATTAAACAGTGAAAAAACACCTGATGAGAAAAGAATCTTATACCAAGAAGCTCTGCAGAAATTTCTTCACGAGTACGAAAATTATAAGAGCCCTACAGAGATTCCTGTGGTTATTAGGCACAGCACGGGGGACGATGGACATGGCGACATAGGATCTGTGCCCGACGATACAGCTGACCAACCAAAAAGATTAGCCACACAACATATCGAACATGTATTAAAAAGCACCCTCCCACATACATTGAGGAATAAAGGCTTAAGTCTTTATAATCTATTGAATGAGGATCCCGCCATACAATGGACCGATACAGGCGAGCTCATTGTGGAAGGATCAAAGGTACAGGGATCGAATATCGTAGACATTGTCCATGTGTGACGTAATTCACTGTCCTACATGCCAGGAGGAATATAAGGCGGATGGAGTAAAGCAAGTGTGTTATATGAAAGATGCTAAGCCTAAAAATAACCCTTGTATAACTGTATACTACGATATAGAAACATATACGAACGCTGAAACCAAAGAGGTAATTCCACATTTAATTGTGAGCCAGACCATCTGTGATGAGTGTATGGGTATCGAATGTGACGAGTGCCCCAAATGCGGTAAACGGACAAACGTTTTTAAAACGAATGTCCGCGATAGTCCTGTGAAACTATTTGTGTCCTATATTGTCAAGTTAGCCGACAAGTTCAAAAAATGACTGTGTATATTCTCGCCCATAACGGGGCAAAGTTTGACACGCAGTTCCTTTATAAGGAGTTGCTTGAACACGAATCCTCTGAGATATTTACAGGTGATCCATTGAAAAGAGGCAACAAATTAATACAGATGCAGATAAGAGGCAATGTACAATTTAAAGATACTTTATTATTCACACCTTGTAAATTAGCAAAGCTACCCAAGGTGATGGGAGTAGCAGCTGAAGTTTCCAAAGGATACTTCCCTTACACTTTCCTCACCAGCGAGACTTTAAACTACGTAGGCCCACCACCCCCCAAACATTATTTTGACTGTATGGATGAACGTGAAGACTTTGATCGATACTACGACAGTTTTAATGAAAGTAACCCTTATAATATAGCTGATGAATGTGAGCGTTATTGCGTGAATGATGTGCGCGTGCTTAGAGTATGTTTCCAGGCCTTTAGAAGGATGTACATAGCCCGTTTCTAATGCGATCCACTGCAAGTCGCAACCACCATCGCATCATTATGTTTTACGGTGTTCAAGAATAACTTCATGCCTAAAGACACCTTAGCCATTATTCACCGAAACAACCCCCGCAGTTACGGACACAAGGCTATTTACTGGCTCATACACCTACAGCAACAGACAGGTGTATACATAAAGCACGCCCGCAACACGGGTGAAGTACCCATTAAGATTAATGGACGTGTTTTTTGGGTTGATGGGTTAAGTGAAAACCGTGTCACTGGTGTGAAGACTGTGTACTCCTTTAACGGTTGCTGGTGGCATGGATGCCCCCGTCCTGAGTGCGGAATCGCCGGAGATATCCACGGTAGGTCTCCTGCCGACTGTCTTGCATCGACCCGCACCCGCGATCAACTTATAGGATCACAGTTCACTCACAAAGTCTTCTGGGAGCATGAATATGATGCACGGATGGAGACAGACGAGGTGTACCGTGAGGAAATAAACACGATCAAGCGTTCAATGGTGCTGGATCCTCTCAAATGTGGTGATAGCTTGTTTGGAGGACGTACAAATCCTTTCAGACTATACTTTCCACCTACGGAGGGCGTGAAGCTCCATTACTACGATTTCTGTTCTTTATACCCATACGTGATGAAGAGCAATCCGTACCCCGTGGGCGCTCCTGAGAAACTGGTGGGACCTAGCCCACCCTCCATCAATGAATTTTCAAAAAATTTGAATGATCGTTACTTTGGGCACTCTTTCGTAGACGTACTCCCCCCACGCAATTTATGGATGCCGATCTTACCTGTCGTTATCGACGACAAGCTCATGTTTCCCCTGTGCGTGAAGTGCGCGGAAGAGGATAACGGCGAATGTAGCCATATACCCCACCAGCGTAAGATCAGAGGCGTATATACAAGTCCTGAGCTGGCCCTAGCCGTACGCCATGGTTATAGAATACTGAAGATACATGAGGTGTGGAGGTTTCAGAAGCAACCCAACCTTTTCACACCATATATAAACGCCTTTTTGAAGGATAAGGTTGAGGCATCAGGGTATCCGCGAGGAGTTGATACCGAAGATGAAAAGTCTGCCTATATTCAACGTTACCCCCGACCGCGAAGGTATACAACTTGATCGTGTCCAAATTGTAAAGAATCCTGGCAAGCGCTTTAGTGCAAAGTTGTGTCTAAACAGTCTATGGGGAAAATTTGCGCAGAATACCGGCAGAGGGAGCATTCATTTGGCACAAAGTTATAGCGATGTCTGGGATTATGCCAATGCTCCCGATAAAGAGGTCATGGAGATCGTTAATGTAGGTAATACTTACATAATAAAATACAACAACACTGAATTTGCCACAGATACCTCAAGGGTTAGAAACATACCTGTGGCCAGCTTCACAACAGCCTACGCCCGTATAAAACTTTGGGGTCTATTGCATTCTCTTGGGCGGAGAGTATTGTATGCCGATACAGATAGCGTGATATTCACAGAGAGGGAGGGTGAATACATGCCCACTATTGGGGAGTTCCTCTGCGAGCTCACTGATGAGATCAAGGACGAGTATGGGGACAACGCTTACGCCGACTCTTTTGTCTCAACAGGACCTAAGACTTATGGGGTACGGGTCAGGGTGGGGGAGGAAATTAAATATATCGTGAAGGCAAAGGGTATTACGCTCAACCATGCGAATCGGCGGGTTGTTAACTTTGAATCGTTGAAGGATCTAGTATGTTTGGACGATGATGAGGGCGAACAACCTCCCCAACTAATTGTAGGCACCCAAAATTTTCGGGCGCAGAAGCTGGGGGGCGTGAAGGAACTTAGGGGTACGAAGGTGTGCCGTAACACCTATAGGAAACGTTACCAGTTACCTGGTACCTATGATACCGTACCCTTTGGATACCAAAACGTATGATGCTTCTATTCTTAACTCACACGTATTTGTCTTGTATATAATCGTATCTATTGATTTATTACACGTATTTGTAAATATATATATAACTTGAATATCTCATTTATTAAATCGTATTTGTAAAGTATCTATTGATTTATTACACGTATTTGTAAATATATATATAACTTGAATATCTCGTTTATTAAATCGTATTTGTAAATATATATAACTTGAATATCTCGTTTATTAAATAAATCATGTTTCAATTAGCGTTTCACTTTCTCCTTTGTGTGTGTGTGTGTGTGTGTGTGTGTGTGTGTGTGCGCGCAGGTGAAAGCTCTAAGCTCCGCCAACTGTAAGACCGTGAGTCATGCTACTATCTGGGAGTCCCTGCGTGGTCAGTCGACTGCAGTAAGCCCGAGAGATGTTCTGGTGAGACCGTTGAAGGCTTTCGTTGCACAAACGATATGCTGAAGTATACTGCAGAGCTAAACTTTATAAAGTCTTACATACACCGTGAAGTAAAAGAAACAACGCGGCAGAAGAGAAGCAGCAGGTATGGATAATGAGTCTTGCGGATGGGTGGTGTGACAAGCGGTATTACGTCATGCTACACCATGTCGATTACTCATACCCTACGACTGAAAATGTGAATCTCGTGATCATGGACAATCTTAAGTATTTTTATCACTATATTAATGTATATCATGATGAGTTTCGTAGTGAGGTTGTGGCTAGTGCCCTGCGTGAATTTTTAACAGACTTTAGAGACGAGTATCGTTTGATGGGCAGAAAGGAAAAATATGAGCATATGTTCCTCTCAAATAGTGCGCCGGAGTGTGAAGATGTTTAGTAAAGCATAAAATGTTCCTAGTTCTTATCCTGAGGTAAAATGTCTGGTGCGTAGGCTGGTAGTGATGAAATTAATTCTTGTACCGGAAAAACAAATATGTACAACAATTCGGTACGACACGCGGATCATACGAACAAGCCCATTCACGTATCATCGAGTCAGCCGCCCGTCGAACCGTTCCTGCCTACCTGCGTGCCTCACACGGCTCATAGTTATCTCAGAGCTTGAACCGAGTGGACGTGCGCTCCTCGAATACGATGGAACTTCCTTTGAGCAGCATTCTCAACGCCTCGTACGATGTGTCCGTGACGAAATCGTTGCGCATGTTCAGGCGTAATTCCGGTACCATTAGCTATGTACTGGAAACGGAATGTAGACAAACAAACAAACGGGTTTATTTAAGTGTCGAGGAGATGAATAGAATCTTCGTGATAGTTGAGAAGTGGAGTGAAGATCGTTATAAAATACATGCTAACGTAGGTACAAGAAGAGAGCAGATTAGTGACGCACCCTCATACGCCGTTGTATGTACGTTGTGTATAAATAACGATCGGCCGTGCATTGATATACCGCTGATGTGGAAGAATGCTTCTGATAAAAACGCTCTTGTTCCTACGCGAAACCGTTTCATCCTCGACAGAATGTTTGAAATCGTCGGATTCCGCAAGCTGAAACTTATATTAGACGCGCGTGTTACGGACATGCTTTATTTTGATACAGTACTTGAATACGCCTACACCGCTCTGCTCGATGGGTTTACCGAGTGTAGGGCTGGTGAGAATGGTCTAGTGCTGGATGTTTATTTAAAAAGTTTAGACTCTTTGAAATACCATGAACTTTGGTACAAAACAATTGATCGGCACAAGGCTGAGCTCACCTACACCGTTCACCCTGAAGAACTATTTCTTTATATAACGCGCAGTTGTCGTAACGATTTAGAAGATTATTTCAATTGCCGCTATGTTGAGTGAGTTCACGATTGAAAAGCTCGAGTCGGTAGAAATAAACCCTCGATTGGAAAAGCGTGCTTATAAACTTGTGTTTAATAATGTAGCTAACGATGAACTCTTTGTGCGTGCTTTTGATTGTATTCTAGACGTATTTAAAGATGACTTACCAACCGGTTGTAAAGTGGGAACAAAAATAGTACTGAACGATATGAAAGCCCTTCATATCGAATACAGGTTTCCCTATACTTTAAGCGGTGAAATATTATTAAGCCGCATATACTGCGTAATGCAGAGCAATAATGATGTAATTGTAAACTCGATTAAGACCGAGTTTAGTATTTTGAAAAAAAGTGAAATGTATTTATATATTTTGCTTGATATTTCTCCTGTACTGTTATGATTATATGCATATTTCTATTATTATTGAAATGTATTTATATATTTTGCGTGATATTTCCCCTGTACTGTTATGATTATATGCATATTTTCTATTATTATTGAAATGCATTTATATATATTTTGCGTGATATTTCCCCTGTACTGTTATGATTATATGCATATTTCTATTATTATTGAAATGTATATTTATTTTTATTTGAAATGTATATTTATTTTATATATACCCATAATTGTGTGTATATATTTCCTGTACTGTTATGATTATATGCATATTCCTCAATTATTATTGAAATGTATATTTATTTTCTATATATTTATAATAACCAGAATGATGCAATGTTGTTTTACTTAATTATATCATGTTACGCCTTCTAAACCTACTACCGGTATTCTAAACCAACTTTTAAGAAATATAATAATGTATACAATGGTATCGCTAAAAAGTGGTATCTGGCAACTTAAGTCATTTACGCCTTCTAAGCCAACTGGCTGATTAGGAGTCTATAATAGTGTATACAATGGTATCGCTAAAAAGTGGTATCTGGCAACTCAAGCCATTTACGCCTTCTAAGCCAACTGGCTGATTAGGAGTCTATAATAATGTATACAATAGTATCGCTAGAAAGTGGTATCTGGCAACTCAGTCTTCGATTAGAATTAAATGAATACATGGCGCTATCTGGCAACTCAAGCCATTTACGCCTTCTAAGCCAACTGGCTGATTAGGAGTCTATAATAATGTATACAATGGTATCGCTAAAAAGTGGTATCTGGCAACTCAGTCTTCGATTAGAATTAAATGAATACATGGCGCTATCTGGCAACTCAAGCCATTTACGCCTTCTAAGCCAACTGGCTGATTAGGAGCCTATAAAACAACGCCTACTCGGCTGAAGTCTTAATATGCACTTGGCTCCTGCCAGGTGAACACCTCTCCTCCTTTCTCTCCTCCTTTCTCTCCTTTCTGGCCCTTTGGGGGGAATAGCTTCGGGGAGAACTCCGCCTCCAAGTTTTCCTTGTTGCACCTGCAGCACCCCCCCTTTGGGGGATTTTTTTTTTTTTTTTTTTTTTTTTTTTTTTTTTTTGCAACACCCCCCACCCCCCTTACAACAACCCCCACCCCCTTTGCAACATTCTTGCACTCTCCCCTTTTGCGGCTATACTACTAACATTTCCAGGAAGAACTAATAAAGAGGAAAACTAAAATGAAAAACTAAGATTCATTGATGAATTTAAAAGAAAATCATATATTGAAAATATGAAAGAAAAGGATATGAAGATTATAATGGAAATCCGATTAAATATGGTAGTGATGAAAGAAAGCTATAAAGGAAAATATAAGGACATGAAGTGTGAAGTATGCAGGAGAGAGAATGATACGACAGAACACTCGTTTCATTGTGAAAAAATAAGAAACAGTGGGGGAGATGATGGGAGTAGAGAATATAAAAAAAAACAGAAAGTATCAAAAAGTATATTGTAAAAATAATGGAAATTAGAAGAAGACGTTGTTGACAGTAAAGGTTTAAGTACATAAGAGGAGATACAGTGTAGAGGCTCTGCAAAGAAAACGTGTGCTGATCTGCAGGATCAAGTGAGCAATTTCTGGAACCTGGAACCTGGAACCTGAGGACGAACTCATATGACATTATCACTCGCATTTTTCTTCTTTTCCAAGAAAACCAAAGAAATTTATACGTAAAGCTTCAGTATTTTCTTATATATATATATATATATATATATATATATATATATATATATATATATATATATATATATATATATATATATATATATTAAATAAGAACACGAATGAACAGATATTTTCATCAAGTTACTTGAACAAATATCGTGACATCCATCGAGAAGTGGTGTGGCGTCACTACGAGCATTGTTTCTTAAGCCGCATTTACACGGGTAAATTTATTAGTTAACATGCTGGCTGACATGTAAACTAACAAATTTACACCAGTGTAAACATTTAACATGGCCAAAAACATGTTATCTAACGTGCTAGCTTAACCTGTTTTATGAACGCTCCGGAGCGAAAAATATTTTGTTAATATGACATGTTGTAAGGCAATATTGTCATACGCGAGGTTGCCAACCTATTACAATAAAAATTTCGGCAAAAATAGAAAAATGTACAGTATCGCCAAATTTTGCCATATATATATATATATAATTTAGTGGTGGACCGCATGTCAGTTTTTCAATATCTGCGGATGCGGATTTTTAATTTCAATATCCGCGGATGCGGATGCGGATATTTAGTCAATCTATCAATATAATATAGAATTATGAATATATGACATAATTTTTCAAATTTTGTGTTATTACTATTATGGCAGGCAATGCATAAGAATTAAAATTAATATTAATGTTTTCATTAGGATAAAAATAATAACTTTCTCAAGAGTTTCAGCCACAGAAAATTCAATGAAACAAGTTTCATTCAATTTTCTGTTACCAGGTATTTATATTTTGAGGTTTATATATTTGTTTGTTCATTAATAATTAATATTTTACATGAAATGTGCATGACTGGGCCATATAAGCTACTTTATAAGCTAATTTAATTGGAAACTGCATAATTTATTAGAGGTAAGTAGTATAGCCGAAAAAGGGGAGAGTGCAAGAATGTTGCAAGTTATTATGTAATGTTGCAAAGGGGGTGGGGTTGTTGCAAAGGGGGTGGGGTGTTGCAAAAAAAGAACAAAAAATACCCCAAAGGGCCCTTTGTTGCCAACCTAGGTTGCAAGGGGCATGTAACTTGGAGGCGGAGTTCTCCCCCAAGCTATTCCCCCCAAAGGGCCAGAGAGAAAGGAGGAGAGGTGTTCACCTGGCAGGAGCCAAGTGCATATTAAGACTTCAGCCGAGTAGGCGTTGTTTTATAGGCTCCTAATCAGCCAGTTGGCTGAATCAGCCAGTTGGCTGAGCCAAGGGGGAGGGGTATACCTGAAGGAGAGAGAGACACCTGAAGGAGAGAGAGAGAGAGAGTAGTGGCCTTTGATTGCAAGGCATGCAACTTCGAGGCGGAGTTCTCCCCCAAGTTATTTTCGTTTACCTAACCTAAGAGGCCTCTAAGAGGTTTTCCCAAAGGGCCAGAAAGAGAAGGACCAGAGGTCCTTGCTCGGCTGGGAGCCGAGCTGGAATGACTCCGTCAGTCGTCTCTCGGTCTTTTATAAACCTCTATTCTGGCTGAGTTGCCAGATAGCACAATGTATTCCAGATAGCGCCATGTGTCCCAGAAAACCATATATTAATCATCCATTTAAATAGTGTACCACAATATATATGACGGTAGTTAATCCAATTAAATTCTGTTTATTAAATAAATAATTTTTACACACTCAATCTTTATTATTATTAAACCTGGAATTGCATACCTTTCCAGTTTTTTTTTGCAATGATCGGATTGCTCTTGCTAGATATATATTATTATGCTTATATATATATATATATATATATATATACATTCTTTTAAACATCTTATGTTAGGTATATGTAAATATATATATATATATATATATATATATATATATATATATATATATATAAAATTTATTTTTCATATTATAACATTTAATTTTATTTTAGTGTTTAACGAATAGAAACAAATATAACTAACTTGAACTTCATTAAACTTGAAGTTAAACTTTTCGAAACAAATAACGTAGTTAGCCACACATAATTCAACCATAGAAAACTTAATAATAGAAAATAATTAATTTTATGGTTAACTATTTTATTTCGACATAAGTTTACTATAATTATATATACAGTCTTTTAAACATCTTATGATATATATATATATATATATATATATATATATATATATATATATATATCTGAACTCTTTCAGCTAAAGAAGCCTTATGTATAGAATTGGTTGTGTAATAGCTGATATTAAACTCTGTCAACATGTTCTGAAAAGCACGGCCTATAAATTCCTTCCCCATATCCGTACAAAAATAGCTATATATATATAGTGTTTCACTATGGATGTATAAATGTATATAGGGTTTTACAATAGATGTATATAGTGTTTAACGAATAAAAAAATATAACATTAACTTGAACTTCATTAAACTTAGTTAAACTTTTCGAAACAAATAACGTAGCTAGCCACACATAATTCAACCATAGAAAACTTAATAATAGAAAATAATTAATTTTATGGTTAACTATTTTATTTCGACATAAGTTTACTATAATTATATATATACAGTCTTTTAAACATCTTATGATAGATATATATATATATATATATATATATATATATATATATATATATATATGAACTCTTTCAGCTAAAGAAGCCTTATGTATAGAATTGGTTGTGTAATAGCTGATATTAAACTCTGTCAACATGTTCTGAAAAGCACGGCCTATAAATTCCTTCCCCATATCCGTACAAAAATAGCTATATATATATATAGTGTTTCACTATGGATGTATAAATGTATATAGGGTTTTACAATAGATGTATATAGTGTTTAACGAATAGAAACAAATATAACATTAACTTGAACTTCATTAAACTTAGTTAAACTTTTCGAAACAAATAACGTAGCTAGCCACACATAATTCAACCATAGAAAACTTAATAATAGAAAATAATTAATTTTATGGTTAACTATTTTATTTCGACATAAGTTTACTATAATTATATATATACAGTCTTTTAAACATCTTATGATAGATATAGATATATATAATATATATATATATATATATATATATATATGAACTCTTTCAGCTAAAGAAGCCTTATGTATAGAATTGGTTGTGTAATAGCTGATATTAAACTCTGTCAACATGTTCTGAAAAGCACGGCCTATAAATTCCTTCCCCATATCCGTACAAAAATAGCTATATATATATATGTTTCACTATGGATGTATAAATGTATATAGGGTTTTACAATAGATGTATATAGTGTTTAACGAATAGAAACAAATATAACATTAACTTGAACTTCATTAAACTTAGTTAAACTTTTCGAAACAAATAACGTAGCTAGCCACACATAATTCAACCATAGAAAACTTAATAATAGAAAATATTAATTTTATGGTTAACTATTTTATTTCGACATAAGTTTACTATAATATATATATACAGTCTTTTAAACATCTTATGATAGATATAGATATATATATATATATATATATATATATATATATATATATATATCTGAACTCTTTCAGCTAAAGAAGCCTTATGTATAGAATTGGTTGTGTAATAGCTGATATTAAACTCTGTCAACATGTTCTGAAAAGCACGGCCTGTAAATTCCTTCCCCATATCCGTACAGAAATAGCTATATATATATATATAGTGTTTCACTATAGATGTATAGATGTATATAGGGTTTTACAATAGATGTATATAGTGTTTAACGAATAGAAACAAATATAACATTAACTTGAACTTCATTAAACTTAGTTATACTTTTCGAAACAAATAACGTAGCTAGTCACACATAATTCAACCATAGAAAACTTAATAATAGAAAATAATTAATTTTATGGTTAACTAGTTTATTTCGACATAAGTTTACTATAATTATATATATACAGTCTTTTAAACATCTTATGATACATATATATATATATATATTATATATAATATATATATATATCTGAAGTCTTTCAGCTAAAGAAGCCTTATGTATAGAATTAGTTGTGTAATAGCTGATATTAAACTCTGTCAACATGTTCTGAAAAGCACGGCCTATAAATTCCTTCCCCATATCCGTACAAAAATAGCTATATATATATATATAGTGTTTCACTATAGATGTATAGATGTATATAGGGTTTTACAATAGATGTATATAGTGTTTAACGAATAGAAACAAATATAACATTAACTTGAACTTCATTAAACTTAGTTAAACTTTTCGAAACAAATAATGTAGTTAGCCACACATAATTCAACCATAGAAAACTTAATAATAGAAAATAATTAATTTTATGGGTAACTAGTTTATTTCGACATAGGTTTACTATAATTATATATATACAGTCTTTTAAACAGCTTATGATAGGTATATATATATATATATATATATATATATATACAGGGTGGGGCACGGGAACCAAGTGTTTTTGGAATAATCAGGAAAATGATATTTATTTTTGTAAAGAAAATATATTGGTAGAACAACATTCGTAAGAACATAGCATTTCATGTCATAATAATCATGTACCGAAAATTATATCTGGCATATGATGTCCTTGGCCGTCGACGCATTGTTGAAGGTGTTTACGAAAATTGGCCTCCACTCTTCCCAGCAGGTCTCTGTTGATTTGGATGATTTGTTGACGGATCGCTTCCTTCAATGCATCTAATGTACGGGGCTTGTCCTCGTAGACACGTGACTTGAGGTACCCCCATAGAAAGAAGTCACATGTGGACAAGTCAGGGGACCGAGGGGGCCATGCAATGTCACCAAATCTCGAAATGAGATGGTTGGGAAACAGGGGGCGAAGAACAGCCATTGACGCTCTGGCGGTGTGTGGCGTGGCCCCATCTTGCTGAAACCACAAATGTCGACGAGCAATACGCCTTCTTCGTAACTCAGGGATGAAAAAGGTGTTCACCATCTCAATGTAACGCCCAGATGTTATGGTAACGGTAACCCCATTTTGTTCGAAGAAATAGGGACCGATGACGCCAAACTTTCCACCGCGCACCAAACTGTAACCTTAGGGCTATGCAGCGGTTTTTCATGGAGTTGTCGCGGATTTTCAGCAGCCCAATACCGACAGTTTTGATTGTTGACGGCCCCATTAAGGTGGAAATGGGCTTCATCACTCATTACCACCATCATGTTTTCATTCTGCTCATAAAGTGCAAGCATTTCCTGTGCAAAATTCAGTCGTTGGGGGCAATCGTTTACATTCAATTCCTGCACCATCGCTAACTTGTATGGGTGAAAATGTAATTCTTCATGCAAAATCCGTCTAACAGTACGATTGCTGATTCCGAGTGCAGCTGAATGTCTCCGAGCAGAGCGGCCTGGCTTTGCAACATCGCTTGTCTGACCCTTTCAACGTTCTCTGGAGTACGCACAGTGCGTTGCGGCCCCTTCGGTTTTGTTTTCATTATTGAGCCTCCTGTTCGAAGATTGTTAACCCAACGTAAGATTGTGTCACGAGCGGGAACAGAGTCATTTCGATGAATGTTGAATCTGCGGCGAAACGCACGCTGAACTGCTGTCACTGACTCGCCACTCCTAACAAAATGATCATACGCGAACATGCGGTGTTCTAACGTCCACTGCTCCATGATGGCACCTGAAAGATAAAGGTGAGTGTTAGTTAAAGTTAAATGCTATGAACCCAGGAATGGAATGCTACCTACCGCACGCCCCTCCCATTCCTAATGGCCGATTACTAGCTATTCAAAAAACACTTGATTCCCGTGCCCCACCCTGTATATATATATATATATATATATATAAAATTTATTTTTTCATATTATAACATTTAATTTTATTTTAGTGTTTATTTATGCCACGCCACCTTAGACCCACAGTTTAATGTGGAAACCGAATGCTGTTTTAAAAATATAATTAGGCTATATTTCTTTATTATAAAATAAGTTAACAATTATGTTAACACAAGAATTTGTGAAAACAATACTTGTAAGTAAAAATAAAAATATAATATAAGGGAATACCATAGAAATGTAAGTGCCTATAATTCAAGAAACACGATTTTATATATATGTTACTCGTCCGGTCCCGTTATAGCGGATTGGTACACGTCATAGCTCCACCCAGCTACATCGGCAGCCAATCACTACGAACATCTGGTCTTTTGGGCGGAGCTTGGCGATTGTGCATATAAAAGGGGATATTTTTCAGTTGGGAGTAACAGTAGCTATTTTCGCGTCAGTGATTAATCATTCCCTCCACCATGGACCTGTATGTTAGGGCGGAGTGAAAAACTCATTTTTCGAATTTTCAAATTGGCTAGTGTGGAAAATGTGTGGAGTAGTGAGGAAATAAGCTGGTATAAATTTAAAATCATAACATTAATATCTTCAGGTGCCACAATGACCTTCAATATTGAAAAAAATTGAAAAAAGCAGATTTTAACCAATAATTACAGAAGAGTCCACGATGCACAATAGACAAGAATTTATTCACACTTGTATAAAAATAGCTCAGTCAACCTTTAAAAAAAGTTTCTATTCTCTAAAAACAGTTTTCTATAGTCAGCTCACTCAGCTGTCACGTGAGTACCTCGGTTCAGTGTAGCTGTCGCTCTCGTAGCAGGTGGGTGTTCTGTTGTTGGCGTTACTCAGATAGTCTAAACTATATTTCTTATATATTTTGCATTTCTGTATTGTGTTGCCCTAAGTTTGCCATGTACTATTAACTGAAATTAACGTATAATTGATATTAGCTCTTTCTTTTTCAGATTTGTATACTTTCAAAATGTCTCGAGTTTGTGCAAAATCAACCAGGGCCTCAACTGAGTGCCCCATGTTTGGTATGGGGGAAGATTTGTGGCACAGGAATCTTCCTACATACGAAGGAGTTTTTAAATATTACTTGTTTGTAAGAAACGATTTGAAACAGAATACTAATAAAGATCCTTCAATATCTCAAATATTAGAACAAGTTGTTGATAAATTGAAAACAATTTGGGAAAGTGCTTCCGTCCCAATTCTGTCAGACAGGCGAATTGAAACAATGTTCAGAAGCTACCACGAAAAGTATCGTGTCATTATGAAGCCATACCAAAGCAGAAAAAATTCTGAAGCTTACAAAGCAAAGATTGATATGTTCAAAAAAGAAGCACACACGAAACTTTTTGACATTGCAGCGTGCAAGTGCAAAGTACTAACACAATGTTCTTGTCCCAAAGAAAAACGGTTCCAAAGGAAGAAGTGACGTTCCTCTTAGATCAAAGGAGTGAAAGAAAACTGTTTATTGATAGAGTAGATATTACACTATCAAAGAAAAAAGCATCTACGTTGCTAAGAAAGCAAAAAGAAGCTGTGAGGCTCACCAAAGAATCTTTACAGGAGAAATTGCAGGATACAAATGTTGAATTATCATCATCGACATCAAATAGTGAAAGTGAATCTGGCGAAATATCAGACGATACATTTCCAGAGCCAGTTAGCTCGAAGAGAAAGCTCGAACAACCTGAAGAACAATTATTCAAGAAAAGGAAAACTACAAATCTACCTTCAGTGGCTACTGCTTGTGACAGGACTGCAGTTTCAGATCGAGCTGCAGCATTCATTGTTAGTGCAGTATTGCAAGATATTGGAGAAGTTTCTATTGACAATATATCTGAAGTAGTGGATAGGAGTAAAATCAGAAGAGAAAGACAAAAGAAGAGATCAGAAATTATGAAAGATCAAAATCAGGTCCCAATCAGAGGAATCTATTTTGATGGTTGAAAAGATTCTACACTCTTCCAAGAAAAAAAAGAGTCCAAAGTATATCAGAAGAAGGTAACAGAAGAACATATCACTTTAGTGAGAGAACCTGGTTCAGATTATTTGGGCCATTATTCTGTGAATTCTGGATCAGCTGAAGAAATATGTAAAGGAATGTTTGAGTATATTGGAAATAATGACATGAACCTGGAAAACCTTGTTGCCATTGGATGCGATGGTGCAGCAGTCAACACTGGAGAAAAGGGAGGCGTTATAAGGCTTATAGAATTGAAGCTGAAGAAGCCAGTTCAACATTTAGTGTGCCAGCTCCATGCCAATGAATTGCCATTACGCCATTTAGTTGCAAAGCTGGATGGAAAAACATCTGGCCCCCGCGGATTCACCGGTCCTATTGGCAGGGAATTAGAGAACTGTGAGAGTCTTCATATTGTCGAGTTTGAAAGGATTGATGCTGAGGAACCAACTGTAGACTGTGAAGATCTTAGCACCGACCAAAAATATCTAATTGATATTCATCAGGCCATAACAAAGGGATATTGCTCTCTAGATCTTGCTCATCGTAGTCCAGGCAAAATGGCACATTCACGATGGCTGACTACAGCAAATCGTTTGCTTCGCCTATACGTTTCAACTGTAAGTCCATCTGAGAACCTCATGAACATTGCTTCTTTTATAATGAAGGTCTACATCCCAATGTGGTTTTCTATTAAGCAAAGTACGTCTTTTGTCAATGGCTCAAAACATGTTTTCAAAACTATTGAACTAACAAGAACACTGAATGACGAAGTAAAGGATATTGTAAACCCTGTCATACAAAGAAATGCATTTTTTGCAAATCCAGAAAATATTCTAGCATCAATGATTCATGATGACCGCAGCGCCATAAGAGAATTAGCGTGGAGGCGAATAAAGAAAGCAAGGCAAACAAACAAGGAAAAAGTTGTGAGGCGTTTCACAGTACCTGTTATTCAATTTGAAGCTACTGATTATACTGATTTAATTAATTGGCAAAAATGCATTGTCACTGAACCACCTGTGACAAGACACCTGACAGAAAATGAGATTGAAGAATTCATAGAAACAAGAGTACCCCTCCATTCGAGAAATTCCTTGTCATACACAAGTAGTAGAAAGAATGGTAAAATTAGTGACTGAAGCATCATCAAAGTATTTGGATTGAACGCGCGAGATGGCTTCATAAGATCAACACTTCAGTCACGTAAAAAAATGCCATCATTCGAAAGTAAAGCTGAATATAAAGTTTAAATAAAACGTTAATAGAAAAAAACATGCGCAAGGATGGGTGGTTGGGAGGGCATGGGTGGAGCTCGACACGCAGCCACCTCCTCGTGGTGAGTTCTGGATTATTTAGATCATTAATCAAAAGAACATTGATCTAAATAAACTAAGAGCTGCGTAATTCAGTAACTATTTTGGTAATTGGAACACTTAATATATAATAATAACAAGTAAGTTTCAGTTATTGTACTAATGCAGAATATAAGAAAATCATTATATTTCACTTTTTTCGACGGCTTTGTGGCACCTGAAGATATAATTTCGCAGGACTAATATTTATGCACATTCATTATCTGTAGCACCTACATATTTTCCGCACTAGCCATATTTGAATTTCGAAAAAAAGTTTAAAAACCTCATTTTCGATCCGCCCTACTGTACGTCTCCCCAGACTTGTATGAAGAAAGTGACGCTGCAGCATTAACGACAATTAGTCTTTTTAACGCGATTGACCGTGATGAATTATTCCCAACGCAAACCGTAGAAGATATTTGCAGTGACGCTCCTTACAATCCGACGCAAGGGACTACCATAGAAATGTAAGTGTCTATAATTAGATTTTATATATATATAAGGATGGGGTGTAGTATCTCGTCAAATAGATACTCGCCAAATTTTTTTTAATCAATGTTATTTTGTTACCCCATTATGCTAAAATCGAAATTTTTTATGGCGTTCAATGTTATTCCTCGAACCAAAGATATCTTCACATAATGGGGATCTGTCTGTATACTCTGTATATGTTTTAAAAGAATGAACATTATTCCTTTAAGGTCCGATGAGGATTTGACACGTGTTGTACAATCTTTTGAAGAATCTCGGAATACGGGGGATATACTGAACAGTCAACAATGTCACACATCCTCCACCATGGACCTGTACGTCTCCCCGGAATTGTATGAAGAACGTGATACTGCAGCATTAACCGCAATTAGTCTTTTCAATGCGATTGACCGTGGCGAATTATTTTCAACGCAAACCGTAGAAGATATTTGCAGTGACGCTCCTTACAATCCGACGCAAGGGACTACCATAGAAATGTAAGTGTCTATAATTAGAATTTTTATATATATATGGAGAGTTGTAGTATCTCGTCAAATAGATACTCGGCAAAATTTTTTTATGTCAATCAATGTTATTTGGTTATCCCCATTATGCTAAAATCGAAATTTTTATGGCATTCAATGTTATTCCTCGAACCAAAGATATCTTCACATAATGGGGATCTGTCTGTATACTCTGTATATGTTTTAAAAGAATGAACATTATTCCTTTAAGGTCCGATGAGGATTTGACACGTGTTGTACAATCTTTTGAAGAATCTCGGAATACGGGGGATATACTGAACAGTCAACAATGTCACACATCCTCCACCATGGACCTGTACGTCTCCCCGGAATTGTATGAAGAACGTGATACTGCAGCATTAACCGCAATTAGTCTTTTCAATGCGATTGACCGTGGCGAATTATTTCAACGCAAACCGTAGAAGATATTTGCAGTGACGCTCCTTACAATCCGACGCAAGGGACTACCATAGAAATGTAAGTGTCTATAATTAGAATTTATATATATATATGGAGAGTTGTAGTATCTCGTCAAATAGATACTCGGCAAAATTTTTTTATGTCAATCAATGTTATTTGGTTATCCCCATTATGCTAAAATCGAAATTTTTATGGCATTCAATGTTATTCCTCGAACCAAAGATATCTTCACATAATGGGGATCTGTCTGTATACTCTGTATATGTTTTAAAAGAATGAACATTATTCCTTTAAGGTCCGATGAGGATTTGACACGTGTTATACAATCTTTTGAAGAATCTCGGAATAGGAGGATATACTGATCAGTCAACAATGTCACACCGAAATAATGTAAGTGTTTTTCGATCTTTTTGGGATAAGAAGACAAATATTTTCATAAATTTATTAAATGAAAGAAATCAGTACAATAAACAACTACAGAATATATCGTTACAAATATACGAACAAAAACATTATAATATACAACGAGTATGTACAATTGGAAAACGGTTTTTTTCTGTCTGCATACCATTTCATCGTTTCGGCGAGTGTGACACGGGTCAAATAAATTTAAAAAATTTATAAATTCTTTATCATTTGACATATGCATGAGAAATGAGACGCAGTACATTCCGCAAACATTAGTAAAATATCCTTGCATGCGAAATGGGGTCCATACAACTTCGGGAATATGTAACTGAGCGAGAAATTTTACAATAATAGGGTCACTCCAGGGTTAGTACCGAGTGAATCAAAATAGTACAGGCGCTGTCTATTTTTAAAATAGACAGCGATCCAGTGAATCCCTTCATTACCGATGATGTCTGTGTTCACAATAAGACTACCGCATTCTCGCGTACTTGGCAAACTCAATGTTTCATTCTTCGCAAACACGCCGATAAATTTGGAACGTGTGACTCGCTCCATTACTTTCTGAAGTGTATTAGCATCCATTTTAAAAGTCAGTGATAACGCTCCTAAATCTATCTACTTCTATTAGGGCTTGCGATTCGAGATATACTAGTACACTAATAGGAGCGTCTATAGGCTTGGCGAATTCCAGCCGCACTGAGATGTTTCCGCTCTGCTGTGGGGTTAAATGGGTATTTACGCTAGCAGATAAGTCAGGTGTAATGTCAAACGGATAAAGGTTAAATTGATCAATGAATTCTTCCTGCGTTACCCCATTACCAAGCTCATCACAATCACCTGCAATATGGGTCAGATTACTATAGGCTCTGGCACAAAGCGGTAACACAGCGTCTGATGAATAGTCCGTACCCATTGTTCCACCCAAAGCAGTGCCATTAACGTATAGAGTTATATTTTTAAGTCCGAAATTCTCGAATTTAAAGGCACTCTTTTCATATTTTCCATTCACCGAAGCGTGGTCCTGCATGCCGATTAATATCCTTTTAGGAAGATTTCCCAGGGCAATGTTTTCTATCTGCTTCGATGCCAACCCTGCAGGAACCGTATATAGTTTGATCTGCACTCTGTTAATAGGATATTTCACTGGAGCGTTTAGTAAATTTTTCTCAATTTCTAGTTGTTTTGGTGAACTTAATTTCACTCGCCGTACGCGGAGGTATGTGTCCATAATGTGAACCACAACGGGCTTTGCACCCTCTTCTTGATCCGCAGCCAGATTTAAGCAGATCTCAGGACTCGTGCGGGTGAGCTTTATTTTCATATCCACCCCGTTCACAAGCAACTTCTCCTGGAAAGTGAAATCTGTGTGCAACCGTCCAAAACACTCGTATATTTTCTTTTTAGAATTTTTAAATTTGTCCTTTATACTATTTTCATCTTTAGTTTGATAATATCCCTCCGCACTTAAAAAGGTAGCCTTCGCTTCTTTGGAAAAGTTGAGGACATTTTCCAGATAGGCTCGTAGATGATAGTACCCCGTGCCTGCCGATATGTTGGTCTGATTTAAATATACGTCACACTGGTTGAATATGGAGTGCAGAAAGTTTGTTTCAGGGTATACAGCATATTTGTCATCGCAGACCGTTCCATCAGAATGGGCTATACGTAGCTTAGCGTACATGTGCACACAGCTTGGATCAAAAAAGTAAGGGCCTGAGCTGGGTATCACGAATTCTATAGGTGCACTCGGGGAACTAATTGTGTTTAAAGGGTTAATTGTAATAAAGTCACTGTGCTCAATAGAAACTTGGGTTGGAGGTAGCTCAAAAAGGGACAGCTCCGATTTACAGCATTGTGAACTACATGGGTGGATGAAGCGTGCCATGGCGAAATAGTGACTCCTCTCTCGACAAGTGGTAAACAAACTATGATTCATGAGATCAATGTCCTTAGCTTATATCAGTCAAAAAAGTGGTCAACCATAGGTTTCATTCGCTTACAGCACTTCTTTTTTGATAGCCTTTTACGTTTAATACCACGTGACCCCTTCTTCCGGGCAGCCCGCGCTTCTTCCCGCCACCACGCATTTTTCTCTTTGCATCTTTGATGATTTCGTCCCGTGTACGCTTTAAATGTTTTTTTAGAGCTTCTTTAGGTTTAGCCCCGGCCAATATGTCTTCTGCAGTGTTAAGGCCTGATTGTAGCGCTTTCCTTCCAAGGTATCTGGCACCCCTCTTCAGCAAAGGAACAGCCGTACGTAGTATGGATGAAAAAATGGACCCAAGTCCACTACCGCGCTGGTATCGCATCCCTCGATAGACGGTGAAAGGCTTTCTATCCATTATAACTCAGTGCGTCGAAAGTGTAGCTTCACTGTTAAGCTCCCGTTACCGAATGGGAAGTTTTCGCCCTCAATCGTTCTTATATATATTGTGATATTGGTTATTAAATTAGTTGCGACATTCACATAATGGGGTCTGTCATATGTAATACTCAAACTCCTTCCTCTATGGTTGGGGATGTGAGCAATGCGCAGCAGGCGTGCCTGGGTATCCCCAACAAACTGGTGCTCCACTATATTACTGTAAATATAGCACATGTCTGGGGACCTTTCAGCCAATTTCTCCATCTTCAATTGATACATTAATCTGGACAAGTCATGCTGTGTCTCGTGAAATGTGTCTCTTTGGAAGACTGCGCTATAGCGGCCATTGGCTAGAATTTGGAACTTTCTATGGTCTTTAATACGTCTGTTAGTCTTTGATTTTAGGATTAGTGTATGTGCAGGGTTGTTTACGATTTCGTATACTAAATCATTCGTAAGGTTTGAGTTTCTTAAACTTACGTTTAAGCCTCTCACAACATCCTCGGCCGAACCATATTGACCCGGCCCTAGTCTTACTTCTGTACTGTAATACCGTGCAATCTTATTCCGAGCGATGCGCATAGTTTCATCCATAGCTACCCCAGCTTTTTCACATTCGTCAATGTCTCTAAGAATCGTAAAAACGGTTTCTTTATGTTCAATATTTTAAAAGACGGTGTCCAGCTGAATTTCGCATATCCCCACCTCATACGAATCACGACCCAATTCAATGTGCCCATGGAGTTCTGTTACAAAGTTGGCTAGTGTGTTGTTAGGGTGTACAGACAGGGACGAGGAGGACGGGAGTGTGACGTAGAAATGGTTAGGAGCCATGTTGCATACTATTTAAGCTTCATTATTGCATCAGCTTTTATATAGGCGTTGAAGCTTTCTGGGTACCCTAGCCATTTCACCAGGTACATTTTTCTCCTTCCTGAACCTTTGCTTCCTAAAATTTTCTCAATTTTAAACACATTTTTTTCTAAATTAAACGCAACTTTCTGCAATTCCTCGCGGTAAAAGCCTCCTAGATTTCTTCCCCATTCAAATCTTCAATGTAATACATCATTATCTCACCTTTAGGTCTCACAGCCCTAACTTTAAAAATCTCGCGTGTCCATCCTTGCTCAAAACCCTTTGCGAATTTATTCCCCGAACGCGACAGCCTTACATAATCATTGATTTTGAAGCGCGCAGAGTGTGGTGGTGGTGGTGATCCATCTCTTCTCGGGAGCGTACCTCTTTCTAAAACTTCGTTAGGTGTTGTCCCAATCGTGCGATGGTGTGAGCGGTTGTAGGATGATGCCAAT
Organism: Bathynomus jamesi; assembly: GCA_023014485.1. NCBI lineage: Eukaryota > Metazoa > Arthropoda > Malacostraca > Isopoda > Cirolanidae > Bathynomus > Bathynomus jamesi. The sequence continues at coordinate 232,517 of JAJOZX010000606.1, forward strand.
GATTCCAGAATGTCTAGAAATCTGTATGTGTTTTTATGTGTAAAATAACGGTGCATGCGTTCCTTTATGGTGCGCTGAACTCTTTCAGCTAAAGAAGCCTTATGTATAGAATTGGTTGTGTAATAGCTGATATTAAACTCTGTCAATATGTTCTGAAAAGCACGGACTATAAATTCCTTCCCCATATCCGTACAAAAATAGCCAGGAACCCTGTTTTCTTTTAACATTAGCGTTTTGGTGGCTTTAGCAACTGTTTCAGGTGATTTATTTTTCAGAGGAACTAGCCACAGATATCTAGAGAATACGTCTATTATGAATAGAATGTAGCGGTAACCATCGTTATACACAGAATATCTTTGCATGTCTGTTAAATCTGCTTGCCAAATAGAATCAATCGAGGAAGCCGTTGTCTTGGCTGTTTTAAACCTTTTTCTCACAGGCTTATGAAGCGTATAAGCGTCCTGCTCCCTCAAAAATCTTTCAACATCTTTTTTTCCTACTCCGTAAACACTTCTGTACAGTCTATCTACGCCGCCGTAAGAGGATGGGGTAGAAATGTCATAATAGCGTTTAGTTAATACGTTAGCCATTTGCGTATTTTAGAGGCACGTGGGTAGGGTTGGTTTAACCTCTTCTTGCTCCTCTTCAAAGTTGTTACTGCCGGGGGTGACGGCGCCTTCAATTGTGTCACAGGCGTTGCATGTTCCATGTCTTTTATCCTGTTCAGATTTCCTATCAACATTTTAGGGACATTTATTTGTTGTAGTCTTGCTTTAATATGCTTCCATCCTGATGGTGATGGCCTATCCCACTTTCTCACCAGATCATGGACAATGTCTACGATATTCGATCCCTGTACCTTTGATCCTTCCACAATGATCTCCCCTGTATCGGTCCATTGTATGGCGGGATCCTCATTCAATAGATTATAAAGACTTAAGCCTTTACTCCTCAATGTAAGTGGGAGGGTATTTTTTAATACATGTTCGATATGTTGTGTGGGTAATCTTTTTGGTTGGTCAGCTGTATCGTCGGGCTCGATCCTATGACGTCATGTCCCCCGTGCTGTGCCTAATAACCACAGGAATCTCTGTAGGGCTCTTATAATTTTCGTACTCGTGAAGAAATTTCTGCAGAGATTCTTGGTATAAGATTCTTTTCTCATCAGGTGTTTTTTCACTGTTTAATAGGGCTAACAATTCGCTTTCCATTCTTTTAAGTCTGCTTTTACGGGGATCTAGATACGTGTCTGGATTCCTTTGCAGTGAAGCGTACACATCGTGGGGAATCACTACCACTTTTTTCATTATATTAATCTAGTCAGTAGAGGACCCAAAACTGAAAATAAGATGGGGAGAAATGACCCTCCTGTTTGTACAATAATTCGTTTTTTCTTCGCTACAGTTTGACTTTTACGAGCGAGTGCACGTATTATGTTCTTGTAGCGGCGTAGGCGAGCCTTCTGATGGGTTTTCATTGATACATTGCAATTTATAACGTTAAGACAGATTTCACAGATGCATTTTAAAAAGTCGGCGTCGATATTTTTAATAAACATCTGCTGCATTGCCCGGGGCAGTCGATGATAGATTTTTATTAATTCACGGTATTTCTTTAGTCTCTTTGTCATTCTGGAATATACACCGTTTCAGGCTCGTTTGGAAATATATTCGTTCGCAGAAGCACTCTAAACGTATTTCGCGGATGAAGGTCGCAAAGCAAATATCTGTAACGCGTGCTTGTAGCTTCTTTATAAACTTCCAAAAACTCCTTACGCTGATTCGGGAACATTTGATTGGCTAATACCCCAATTTGTGATACATCTCTACGTTGCGCGAATAAGACTAGATATTGCGTATTTAACGACACATCGCGCATGTATCTATTTTTGAAAAATAGATTCTGGTTGATGAAGAACACGCTTATGTTAAGATGGTGGGAGAATACTGTAAATGTCTCGGCAAACGTTTTATCCATCTCCAACATGAGATCGTCAATTACAATGATTGTATGTTCATTTCCCTTTAACGAATTAACGTCATATACGCCTTTGTGGAACAAAATATCATCTTGATTGATACGTCGAATAGCACCATATAACTTTATGCGCAAATTTCGAGAACATCTCTCCCTTTTCTTTAATGATTTTAAGCATAAATACAGTTTTACCACATCCTGTAGGTCCGGATATAATACATGTGGATGGACTCGTGAATCTGAATTTTTCTACAGAGTCCATTTCTAACACGTCACACTCCTAAGTGGGTCATTTACAAAATATTACAAATTTTGAGTGCTGTTCCTTATATTTCTTCTCCCACAGAACCGTGAATGACGATGAGGTAGAGCAGCCCATCATTACGGATGACCTCGACGACAGTGTAGTTGTGATCTCCTCCCCTGCCAACGAACCCTCACCAGCGATACCGGTAACACGTCCAAAGCTGAGGTATGAGATACCCACGTCAGGTATAAAGCGACCGAAATACGCGCCTGTTGCACCAGTAATAGATCCCCAACCCTCAACCTCTTACGCAACAACCCCCCCAGCAGCACCTCCCGCTAATATATCCCCTTATTCATCCGCCGCCCCCCGTTCTGTTAAGTCTACAATAATAGAGCCCCAACCATCAACCTCCTACGCAACAGGCCCCCCAGCAGCACCTTCCGCTAATATACCCCCTAATTCATACGCCGCCCCCCGTTCTGTTGAGGAAGGTATAACGCTCGAATTGGTGCGCTCCGCAGCCCCCACCCCAGCCTTGACTAGAAATCGGTATAGAGTCAGGGTCGACCCTAGAGTCATGTATAGCAATGGTATTGAGCGCGGACTACGCCGGGTTGTAGAGCGTATTATAGAGTTTGCTCTTCAGAATCGCGACGAGCGTGAAGTCAGGACGAGTCTGTCCTTTGGATTCGGGTCAGATGACGGTGATGTAGACGATTATTGGGTGATAGTGCCATTTAGACGTTTGGCGGCTGAAGATGTAGAATATATATTAGGACGTATAATGCAAGCCGCCCAAAGTAGTATAGCCTTCAATATGGACAACTTCACGGTAAATATTGACCGTGTATTCCGTGTTGCGGGCCATAGTGCTATACCGTATACTCTTAACCTCAATTCTCAAGCTATTTATAGACGGCATATAAACGTCGATCGTGGTTGCAGCTTTATAGCAGTACTCTTAGCACGTATGTTTACTGTACAAAATACACGAACTCAAAAAATTTGGTTGCCTACAGTCGTGGAGCGTGCCCGTAAACTAGCTGTAGACTGTGAACTTGAATTTGACTGTAATATGGGTCCTGAAGAGCTGAGAAGGGTAGAACAGGAAATGAATGTCCGCATAGTTGTGTTTGGGTTGGATGATCGTCGTAGGACTGTGTATGTTTTTAAAAGCTGTGTGAGAGATCGTAGAAGACCCCTACTTATTTTAGGATTGTCAGGGACAACGTATCTCCCCATCCGTAATATAAGGTGGCTTTACGCGAGTTATGACAAAAGTCGAAAATATGGGAGACATCATGATTTGTGTAAGGGGTGCCTCGAGTTTGCGGATGATATAGTGAGACATTGTAAAGAATGTCACATGGTATGTGAGCAGTGTAAAAGCACCAAATGTGAAAGCCGTGTAGTTGAAGCTGAGAAGAGAGACTGTGATGTGTGTAGACGGACGCACATTTTTCAATAATAGCTGTTTTGATTTCCATAAATCAATTGGCACGTGCAGGAAAATGAGAATCTGTGAATGTGGTATGTTTCACACAATGGATAATTGGGGAAAATTTAAGCACAAGTGTGACGTAATTCACTGTCCTACATGCCAGGAGGAATATAAGGCGGATGGAGTAAAGCATGTGTGTTATATGAAAGATGCTAAGCCTAAAAATAACCCTTGTATAACTGTATACTACGATATAGAAACATATACGAACGCTGAAACCAAAGAGGTAATTCCACATTTACTTGTGAGCCAGACTATCTGCGATGAGTGTATGGATATCGAATGTGACGAGTGCCCCAAATGTGGTAAACGGACAAACGTTTTTAAAACGAATGTCAGCGATAGTCCTGTGAAACTATTTGTGTCCTATATTGTAAAGTTAGCCGACAAGTTCAAAAAAATGACTGTGTATATTCTCGCCCATAACGGGGCAAAGTTTGACACGCAGTTCCTTTATAAGGAGTTGCTTGAACACGAATCCTCTGAGATATTTACAGGTGATCCATTGAAAAGAGGCAACAAATTAATACAGATGCAGATAAGAGGCAATGTACAATTTAAAGATACTTTATTATTCACACCTTGTAAATTAGCAAAGCCACCCAAGGTGATGGGAGTAGCAGCTGAAGTTTCCAAAGGATACTTCCCTTACACTTTCCTCACCAGCGAGACTTTAAACTACGTAGGCCCACCACCCCCCAAACATTATTTTGACTGTATGGATGAACGTGAAGACTTTGATCGATACTATGACAGTTTTAATGAAAGTAACCCTTATAATATAGCTGATGAATGTGAGCGTTATTGCGTGAATGATGTGCGCGTGCTTAGAGTATGTTTCCAGGCCTTTAGAAGGATGTACATAGCCCGTTTCAAATGCGATCCACTGCAAGTCGCAACCACCATCGCATCATTATGTTTTACGGTGTTCAAGAATAACTTCATGCCGAAAGACACCTTAGCCATTATTCACCGAAACAATCCCCGCAGTTACGGGCACAAGGCTATTTACTGGCTCATACACCTACAGCAACAGACAGGTGTATACATAAAGCACGCCCGCAACACGGGTGAAGTACCCATTAAGATTAATGGACGTGTTTTTTGGGTTGATGGGTTAAGTGAAAACCGTGTCACTGGTGTGAAGACTGTGTACTCCTTTAACGGTTGCTGGTGGCATGGATGCCCCCTTCCTGAGTGCGGAATCACCGGAGATATCCACGGTAGGTCTCCTGCCGTCTGTCTCGCATCAACCCGCACCCGCGATCAACTTATAGGATCACAGTTCACTCACAAAGTCTTGTGGGAGCATGAATATGATGCACGGATGGAGACAGACGAGGTGTACCGTGAGGAAATAAAAACGATCAAGCGTTCAATGGTGCTGGATCCTCTCAAATGTGGTGATAGCTTGTTTGGAGGACGTACAAATCCTTTCAGACTATACTTTCCACCTACGGAGGGCGTGAAGCTCCATTACTACGATTTCTGTTCTTTATACCCATACGTGATGAAGAGCAATCCGTACCCCGTGGGCGCTCCTGAGAAACTGGTGGGACCTAGCCTACCCTCCATCAATGAATTTTCAAAAAATTTGAATGATCGTTACTTTGGGCTCTCTTTCGTAGACGTACTCCCCCAACGCAATTTATGGATGCCGATCTTACCTGTCGTTATCGACGACAAGCTCATGTTTCCCCTGTGCGTGAAGTGCGCGGGAGAGGATAACGGCGAATGTAACCATATACCCCACCAGCGTAAGCTCAGAGGCGTATATACAAGTCCTGAGTTGGCCCTAGCCGTACGCCATGGTTATAGAATACTGAAGATACATGAGGTGTGGAGGTTTCAGAAGCTACCCAACCTTTTCACACCATATATAAACACCTTTTTGAAGGATAAGGTTGAGGCATCAGGGTCAGGGCCGGACTTTCACCCGCTGAGGCCCTAAGCTATATGAAATTTGAGGCCCTTCTCTAAAAAAATTCGGGTAAAAAAATTTAAAATAATTATACATTATTATTATTTATTAATGATTACAAAATTAAATTAGTTAGAAAATGTTCCTTTTAACTAATTAATTGATTTATTCCATTTGCCGCATAGAAAATAATTACTGCCCTTAACAATTAGCAAGTATTCAGTACAAATATTTAAACAAAACTAAATTTAATAATAATCCCCTTTTTATTTAAAAAGCTGCTCTGTCACCTTGTCACGACCTCGTGCATTATGAGCTTGAGTGTATCACTTAAACATTGTGTAAGTCTTTAAAACTTAATGTACCATACAGTTGTCGAAGTATTTTACAATTGTTGTCATTATTACTATAATTATTATTTTTTATATTAATGTTAATGATAACGAAAAATAATATATATATATTATATATATATTATATATATATATATAATTTTTGATGAATTAGTGTTAAAGAAATAAAACTAATGATAAAATAAAAATATATTTAAAAAAATGAGGCCCCCGAGGGTGTGTGGCCCTAAGCTATACCTTATTTAGCTTATAGGTAAGTCCAGCACTGATTCAGGGTATCCGCGAGGAGTTGATACCGAAGATGAAAAGTCTGCCTATATTCAACGTTACGGCGACCGCGAAGGTATACAACTTGATCGTGTCCAAATTGTAAAGAATCCTGGCAAGCGCTTTAGTGCAAAGTTGTGTCTAAACAGTCTATGGGGAAAATTTGCGCAGAATACCGGCAGAGGGAGCATTCATTTGGCACAAAGTTATAGCGATGTCTGAGATTATGCCAATGCCCCCGATAAAGAGATCATGGAGATCGTAAATGTAGGTAATACTTACGAAATAAAGTACAACAACACTGAATTTGCCACAGATACCTCAAGGTTAGAAACTACCTGTGGCCAGCTTCACAACAGCCTACGCCCGTATAAAACTTTGGGTCTATTGCATTCTCTTGGGGCGGAGAGTATTGTATGCCGATACAGATAGCGTGATATTCACAGAGAGGGAGGGTGAATACATGCCCACTATTGGGTGTTCCTCGGCGAGCTCACTGATGAGATCAAGGATGAGTATGGGGACAACGCATACGCCGACACTTTTGTCTCAACAGGACCTAAGACTTATGGGGTACGGGTCAGGTTGGGGAGGAAATTAAATATATCGTGAAGGCAAAGGGTATTACGCTCAACCATGCGAATCGGCAGTTGTTAACTTTGAGTCGTTGAAGGATCTAGTATGTTTGGACGATGATGAGGGCGAACAACCTCCCCAACTAATTGAGGCACCCACAATTTTCGGGCCAGAAGCTGGGGGGGCGTGAAGGAACTTAGGGTACGAAGGTGTGCCGTAACACCTATAGGAAACGTTACCAGTTACCTGATACCTATGATACCGTACCCTTTGGATACCAAAACGAATGATGCTTCTATTGTTAACTGACACGTATTGTCTTGTATATAATCGTATCTATTGATTTATTACACGTATTTGTAATATATATATATATAACTTGAATATCTCTTTTATTAAATCGTATTTGTAAAGTATCTATTGATTTATACACGTATTTGTAAATATATATATATATATACTTGAATATCTCGTTTATTAAATCGTATTTGTAAATATATATAACTTGAATATCTCGTTTATTAAATAAATCATGTTTCAATAGCGTTTCACTTTCTCCTTTGTGTGTGTGTGTGTGTGTGTGTGTGTGTGTGTGTGTGTGTGTGTGTGTGCAGGTGAAAGTTCTAAGCTCCGCCCACTGTAAGACCGTGAGTCATGCTACTATCTGGGAGTCCTGCGTGGTCAGTCGACCGCAGTAAGCCCGAGAGATCAGACGTGTATTCAGATCAGACGTGTATTCAAATGGCTACCTTTAATATTGCTTGTATAACGATTATGAAATGGTATTCAGCAAAGTGTCAGGATGTGGGATACCGAAAAAACTTCCTATTCCTCCCTCCTATACCTCTTTTAAAAACACATTGGATTGTGCGAAGTTCCAAGATGTACAAATACTCTACGGATGTTCTGGTGAGATCGTTGAAGGCTTTCGTTGCACAGACGATGTGCTGAAGTATACTGCAGAGCTAAACTTTGTAAAGTCTCACATACACCGTGAAGTAAAAGAAACAACGCGTGCAGAAGAGAAGCAGCAGGTATGGATAATGAGTCTTGCGGATGGGTGGTGTGACAAGCGGTATTACGTCATGCTACACCATGTCGATTACTCATACCCTACGACTGAAAATGTGAATCTCGTGATCATGGACAATCTTAAGTATTTTTATCACTATATTAACGTATATCATGATGAGGTTCGTAGTGAGGTTGTGGCTAGTGCCCTGCGTGAGTTTTTAACAGACTTTAGAGACGAGTATCGTTTGATGGGCAGAATGGAAAAATATGAACATATGTTCCTCTCAAATAGTGCGCCGGAGTGTGAAGATGTTTAGTAAAACATAAAATGTTCCTAGTTCTTATCCTGAGGTAAATGTCTGGTGCGTAGGCTGGTAGTGATGAAATTAATTCTTGTAACGAAATATGTACAACAATTCGACTCGCGGATCATACGAACAAGCCCATTCACGTATCATCGAGTCAGCCGCCTGTCGAACCATTCCTGCCTACCTGCGTGCCTCACACGGCTCATAGTTATCTCAGAGCTTGAACCGAGTGGGCGTGCGCTCCTCGAATACGATGGAACTTCCTTTGAGCAGCATTCTCAACGCCTCGTACGATGTGTCCGTGACGAAATCGTTGCGCGTGTTCAGGCGTAATTCCGGTACCATTAGCTATGTACTGGAAACGGAATGTAGACAAACAAACAAACGGGTTTATTTAAGTGTCGAGGAGATGAATAGAATCTTCGTGATAGTTGAGAAGTGGAGTGAAGATCGTTATAAAATACCTGCTAACGTAGGTACAAGAAGAGAGTAGATTAGTGACGCACCCTCATACGCCGTTGTATGTACGTTGTGTATAAATAACGATCGGCCGTGCATTGATATACGGCTGATGTGGAAGAATGCTTCTGATAATAACGCTCTTGTTCCTACGCGAAACCGTTTCATCCTCGACAGAATGTTTGAAATCGTCGGATTCCGCAAGCTGAAACCTATATTAGACGCGCGTGTTACGGACATGCTTTATTTTGATACAGTACTTGAATACGCCTACACCGCTCTGCTCGATGGGTTTACCGAGTGTAGGGCTGGTGAGAATAGTCTAGTGCTGGATGTTTATTTAAAAAGTTTAGACTCTTTGAAATACCTTGAACTTTGGTACAAAGCAATTGATCGGCACAAGGCTGAGCTCACCTACACCGTTCACCCTGAAGAACTATTTCTTTATATAACGCGCAGTTGTCGTAACGATTTAGAAGATTATTTCAATTGCCGCTATGTTGAGTGAGTTCACGATTGAAAAGCTCGAGTCGGTAGAAATAAACCCTCGATTGGAAAAGCGTGCTTATAAACTTGTGTTTAATAATGTAGCTAACGATGAACTCTTTGTGCGTGCTTTTGATTGTATTCTAGACGTGTTTAAAGATGATTTACCAACCGGTTGTAAAGTGGGAACAAAAATAGTACTGAAAGATATGAAAGCCCTTCATATCGAATACAGGTTTCCCTATACTTTAAGCGGTGAAATATTATTAAGCCGCATATACTGTGTAATGCAGAGCAATAATGATGTAATTGTAAACTCGATTAAGACCGAGTTTAGTATTTTGAAAAAAAAGTGAAAGGTATTTATATATATTTTGCGTGATATTTCCCCTGTACTGTTATATGCATATTTTCTATTATTATTGAAATGTATATTTATTTTATATATATCCATAATTGTGTGTATATATTTCCTGTACTGTTATATGCATATTCCTCAATTGAAATGTATATTTATTTTCTATTTGAAATATATATTTATTTTATATATATCACCATAATTGTGTGTATATATTTCCTGTACTGTTATATGCATATTCCTCAATTGAAATGTATATTTATTTTCTATTTGAAATGTATATTTATTTTATATATATCACCATAATTGTGTGTATATATTTCCTGTAGTGTTATGATTATATGCATATTCTTCAATTGAAATGTATATTTATTTTCTATATATTTATAATAAACAGAATGATGCAATGTTGTTTTACGTAATTATATCATGTTACGGCTTCTAAACCTACTACCGGTATTCTTTTAAGAAATATAATAATGTATATAATGGTATCGCTAAAAAGTGGTATCTAGCAACTCAAGCCATTTACGCCTTCTAAGCCAACTGGCTGATTAGGAGTCTATAATAGTGTATACAATGGTATCGCTAAAAAGTGGTATCTGGCAACTCAAGCCATTTACAGCCAACTGGCTGATTAGGAGCCTATAATAATGTATACAATGGTATCGCTAGAAAGTGGTATCTGGCAACTCAGTCTTCGATTAGAATTAAATGAATACATGGCGCTATCTGGCAACTCAAGCCATTTACAGCCAACTGGCTGATTAGGAGCCTATAAAACAACGCCTACTCGTCTGAAGTCTTAATATGCACTTGGATCCTGCCAGGTGAACACCTTTCCTCCTCCTTTCTCTCCTCCTTCTTTCTCTTGCGGGATAACGCCGCCTCCAAGTTTTCCTTGTTGCACCTGCAGCATCCCCCCTTTGGGGGATTTTTTTTCTTCTTTTTTTGCAACACCCCCCTTGCAACAACCCCATTTGCAACATTACATAATAACTTGCAACATTCTTGCACTCTCCCCTTTTTCGGCTATACTACTGAGGTAATATCCACATAACATCCGCAGTCAGAAGTGCGGATGTTAAAAATTATGCGGATGCGGATATCCGGTCCACCACTAATATATATATATATATATATATATGATGTAAATCCACAAGGAAAAAGAAAAATGATTCCAAGAACTTTCGTGTATTCAGGAGTACACCTCGTCAGGGAATGACGACGTGTATTTCTGAATACATGAAAGGCCTTGAAATCATTTTTCTTTTTCCTTGTGGGTTTACATCATTCATTCATTTCACTTGTTTAATTGTGAAATTCTTCACATATATATATATATATATATATATATATATATATATATATATATATATATATATATATATATATATATATATATATGGCGAAATTTGGCGATACATTTTTCTACATTTGGCGAAATTTTGTTCGTGATAGGTTGCCAACCCTGCTGTCCACTACTCAGTTAGCAGACAAATGTTTGTGGCTTTGTGACGTGCAGTTTCTTTTATATCCAGCAGATGGTATTAGTTGAGTGAACGTGTTAGATAACATGCGTTCCAGCGTAAACGGTGCACATTAACTGCATGTTAGATAACAATGTTAGCTAACATGCTAAGCCAACATGCAGATAAGTTAGCGTCACTGTAGATGCGGCTTCAGGAACATCAATATAGTGCAAGTTATTTTACTAGGAACAAATCCTGCCACAGTATCAACAGACTTTAATTTAAACTTTGTCGGGAAACTCTTAATTGATTCGAGCGGAGCTTCTACAGACGAGTGAAGCGAGTACTCCTAGTTATTACTGGACTACTATTGTTACTGCAGTTTTCCGTGACCTTTTCCAATTTTCGAGTTATTTCTTTCTACTAAAAAAAAATTTCTTCAGAAAAAGACATTTCGAATGATTTCATGTTTAAAGTGAAGCTAATATTAATATTATTATTATTAGTAGTAGTAGTAGTAGTAGTAGTAGTAGTAGTAGGAGTAGGAAATTTAAAGTCAGCTTCGAATTTAATGTGTTTCTGAGATATCTCCCCAAATTTATAAGAGAATTTCTCGCTCATTGAGAAAGTTTCTTCACAACAATTTAAAAACAAAACAAAACTATCGATTTACACCCACGATAGTGTTTGTCATTTACCATATACAGTGTGTCCGTAAAGTCATGGTGGGATTTTAAATAGCTATATTATTGCAACGAAACACGATAATGAGATGAAAAAAAGGCAAATTGAAGAACAACTCTAAAAGAATAACTTTATTTAACGTAGTTCGATATGGGCTCCTCTGGTAGCCCTGCAGACATCTAGGCGGTGATTCAATTCCAGCCACACACGCCCAAGAACATCAGGAGTGACGGATGCGATAGCTTCCGTGATTCGCTCGTGCAAGTGATGAAATATCCCTAATGGGTACACTGTACACGCTTTGCTTGACGTAATCCCACAAATAAAAGTCAAAAGGTGTCAGGTCCGGAGAGCGTGGAGGCCATGGCTTCCATCCTCCTCTTCCTATCCATCTCTGTGGAAATTTTTCATTAAGGAATTCTCGAACAACGTTGTCATAGTGCGGAGGAGCACCATCTTGCTGAAAGATGACATTATTGTCAATAAATTGGGGTACTGCAAAATGTTCCAACATAGCGAGGTAGTTGTGTGACGTCACAGTGGGTTCCGCGAAGAAAAATGGGCCAATCACTCGATCTCGTGCTAGAGCACACCACACATTAACTTTCGGGCTATTACGCTCATGTTCAACATAGGCATGTGGACAGCCTAGACTAACTACGAGATAAAGGTTAAGCTTAGCCTAGAGCCCTAGACTAACTACAAGATACAACTTTGAGAGTTGTTCTTAAATTTGGCATTGTTTCATCTCATTATCATGTTTCGTTGCAATAATATAGCTATTTAAAATCCCACCATGACTTTACGGACACACTGTAGTAGGGGCACTCAATATATTTTGTCCCACCCTTTTTTCTTACCTAAATAATAGGCCATGGGGCTAAAATGTCTTTTGGGCTGTAAGTTTGAACTTTCTGCGCTTCACATAACCGGACTTTTCCAGTTTGAACATCCCCCTCCTTGTATAAAACCGCTTTTAAACGTCCTTATATAAAACCAATGGTTAACGCAGTTTCGAAAATGGCGTCTGACAGTGATGTGCGTCGTAAACAGAGAGCTGCTATCGAGTTTTTAACCGCAGAGAAGGAAACAGTTGGAAATATTCACAAATGTCTACAAAACGTTTACGGAGATGCTGTTGTTGATCGAAGCACAGTTGGACGCTGGTCTAAACGTGTGAGATCATCGGAGAGAGGGGAGAGCCAGCCTCGATGATGAGCCACGCAGTAGTCGCCCGGCGTCGGCTGTGACATCTCACACTGTGCAACGTGCTAACAGCATTATTCGATCAAATCGGCGCGTCACATACAAATAGCTATCACTGGAGCTAGGAATTAGTGAAGGAAGTGTGAATATTTGATAATTCAGCAACTGGGATACTCAAAAGTGTGTTCACAGTTTGTTCCCAGCGAACTAACTGTAGATCACAAAGCCCAAAGAAAAGAAATTGCTTCCGAGTCATTGGTTTGATACGGAACAGAAGGGGATGACTTCCTTTCACGAAATGTGACTGGGGATGAGACTTGGGTACAACACTTTGAACCTGAAACAAAACGCCAATCCATGGAGTGGCATCACGCAGACTCCCCACGCAAGAAAAAGTTCAAAATGGCTCCCTCTGCAGGAAAGGTTATGGCCACCATCTTCTGGGACACGAAAGGGGTGATTCTGGTGGACATTATGAAGAAAGGACAAACAATCAACTCAGAGGCATATATTGCTACCCTACAGAGACGCCAGAGACGTATAAAGCGAGTTCGACCGGAGAGAAAACTGGAAGACGTCCTTCTTTTTGTATAATAACGCAAGACCACACAACAGTTTGCAAACGAGAGAGGCCACCACAAAAATGCGCTTGACTGTGTTACTCCACCCTTCATACAGCCCGGATCTGGCACTTTCAGACTTCTATTTGTTTTGGCCAATGAAGGATGCTATTCGTGGAAGAAAGTTTCAGAGTGACGATGAGGTTGTTGAGGAGGTTAAGAGGTGGCTCCAAGTGAGCCTCCAACGGAACCCAGCGGACTTTTACCAGCAAGGAATAAAGGTCTTTGTTTCGAGGTGGAGGAAGGCCGTAGAAAAAGATGGAGACTATGTGGAAAAATAAAAACTTGAAAAAGGGTATGTAACTACTTGTGTACAAAATTTCTAGAACTTATGAGGAAACTTGGAAAGAAAAAAAAAGGTGGAGCAAAATATATTGAGTGGGCCTCGTGTGTGTATATATATATATATATATATATATATATATATATATATATATATATATATATATATTAGAGGAGTAGATTGTAGACACTAATCAACCAGGGAAGTACTCCGGGGTACGTTAAGCAAAAAACAGGGAGTGCTGGAACTCCCGTTTCTTTTGTCACTGTCAAGAGTTTAGCTGATCTTTTTCCGTGTCTCATCTACCCTCTGAGCAGTCCAGAATGCTCTCAAACACACACTTCTTCCTCTATTCCTCACTACACATGCATGCATTTTACACACTACACAATCTTTTCAAAATTTATTTTTAAAAATAGATAAATAATATGGCATCATGAGCATCATTTTGGCTCTCTCTTCCTTATATAGTGGGGGAGGGGGCCGTTTCTGCGGGCACTATCCCTTGCCCCTTCCTTCCTACATAAAAAGAATATACACCGTCTGCCAAAAAAAAAGGGGTTCACTCTAAAAACATCCATGGAATCAACATTTTTTAAACAATCAGTATGAAACTTATACAAGTAAAAGGTACAGTGCTTACAAGAAGTCTCGCGTCTCTGTCTCGTCCCAAGCTAGTCTGTTAGGTATAAAATCGGCGGTCCTTATGGCAGCGGAGGTGTGTTCGGATTGGTGCACATAATTGCTCTAAACCCATCAATGACGTCCACATTATCATTGTGTTGATCACTCTATCTATTTATATATAGAGACATACTGTATATAGATAGATATATAGAGTATGCAGGGGATAACGTGTCTCAGTCCCAGCTATGGTAGTTGTCTTACAATTAACAGTCCCAAGTGCAAGTTACGTTAAAACCTCCACATAAACTACCCTGGACTAAAATAACATACGTGAAGCCCTTACCCACAAACCATTGAAAAGGTGTGATTTAAAAACTCTCGGTTTCTCTCCGTGTGTGTCTCTCTCTCTCTCTCTCTCTCTCTCTCTCTCTCTCTCTTCTCTCTCTCTCTCTCTCTGATCACACCGCATGGCAATGTATCCATATAACGTTAATAATAACCGAAACTCGAGAAAATATACTCTCTGCCTTCCGCTCTACTCCAAATCCTTTTCTCTTAGTGACCTCTTAATACAAACTAATCTATCATATTTTGCGACTTTTTAACTCTGGTAGGATTCAATTCCATTCCTATAGTGTAAGAGATACTTAAATTCATGTGTGTATTATGCCATATGATGTGCGTAATAAATAATCATTTTTAAATAGTTGGAGCGTTCAAGGTCATCTGTAATAATCTATAGACTTCCCCTCAAGCCCACTCTCAACACTTAGATTCCCCTAAGACACAGGCGTCTTCAAGTAACATGAATGCGTAGAGATCTAAGGTGTTAGATTCCATATTATATAATTTATGTGCTAGGTTTAAGAACGCTGGCATTGAAGGATGGAAGGAAGGGACAGTAAAAGCGATAATAGGTTTAATGAAGGAAGTGGAATGAGGATGGAGGTAAGCGTTGCTATGTCGAAGGAAACGAGGTTGGGTGGGGAATTACGAAGCGAGGAGGAAATGCTAAACACAAACTCAAATATTTATTTTAATGCCCTAGACCTAGAAAGACAAAGAGCAAAATACCTTAAACTAACAATGAATTGACAGAAACAGAAGAGTCTGGTCTTAGACGCACTGATAGGTTTAACGTATGTGGCTAGAGGCCGCCACTCAGAATTACCCTACTACCTAAGTCATAATAAGGTTATTTACTATGACAGAGTAGTCATGAGTAGTTATGGAAATAAAATATGATTATACTGTTGATGGCTGACTATATTCAGTTGGGATATAAACTATTGCTGACAATCTTTGGATTCTTGGCTTTTAAGACGAATTTTTTATGCATATGTTCAACAAAATAGGAAATTGGCTGATTATTATTACCATTCGAAGGGTTGGTACCCTTCACAACCGAAATCAATTTCAGAAGGGGCGCATGGTATCCTCATTTCCTTTATCGTCCCAGCACGCTTCACATAAGCCATTTACACAAAGATGGAAAGGCCGTCTGTGCATCACGAGACGACCCAGGCAATGCGGGGAGAATGGTGACATTGCATGAATATGGTGTGCCAATAAGAGAAATATCAAGACGACTAGACGTTCATCGAAGCACTGTGGAACGGTGGATTCATCGGTATGAAGCAGAAAACTCAATCGCTACTTTGCCGAGGTCTGGTCCTCCGCGTTCAACATCTCAAGAGGAAGATGCTGCGATTGTTAATCATGCCAGAGAGCATCCGTTTGTTCCAGCGACGCATATTTACAGACACCTGAACCTTCGTTGTAGCGCAAATACAGTGAACAACAGACTTCACGAAACGGGGTATTTTTCTCGCCGTCCAGCTATAAAACCTGCATTGACGATTGAGCATAAAGAGGCGCGGATGGGATTTGCCTTGCAATACTTGCCGCAGGAGGAAGAATTCTGGAGAAAAGTTGTGTACTGTGACGAAAAAACATTTTCAACAGATAGTCATGGTTCCCTGCATTGTTGAAGGCAGCGCGGAAAACGCTATGAAGAAGGAAATGTTTTCCCGAGCAAACGTAGTGGTCACATCAATCTCAGTGTGTGGGGCTGGATGTCTGGCTATGGTGTCGGAGAATTGACTCAAGTAGATGGACGCTTTACTGGACAGCAATATTGCCAGATACTGGAAGAGGTGATGCTACCCAGTGTTCGTGCGTATCTGGTTCCAGCACCGGAGCCATTTTACTCAATGGAAGATAACAGTCCCAACTGAGTCCCATTCATAGGAGTAACGTTGTGAGAGCGTGGTACGAAAATCACCCAGAGATTATTAATCTAATTCTGCCACCACGTTCTCCTGATTTGAATCCGATTGAAAACTTTTGGGCAATAATGATTAACGAATGGGAGCAACGCAATGAAAGAACATTTGAAGCACTTTTAGCTCACACGAGGAATACTTGGGAGAGCTTACGCCGAACACCAAACATTCCCTACAATCTGGCCTCTTCTATGCCGCAACGATTGCAAGAAATTATTGATGCTGGAGGAAGCTATACGAAATACTGATGTTAAAGCCATGACGTAAATGTGTATCGAATATACAGTATATTTATGTTAATATAGAATTTTATTATATTTTTATGTTTGACATCTATAAAAGCATATATTGTAACCATGAAAGAACTTTACTTATCCTTAGTTAGAATCTTTTCCTGCAATGTCTACGCTCGTGGAGATGATAATATATGCATTGTTGAAACAAACTGAGAAGGTAATAGTTTCAGGAAAAAAATAAAAACTGGCAACATCGAGGTCATCACATGTTTATGGGAATTGTCATATGATATGCTACCAATAAACTCTTTTATACTACTGTATACAGTATACTATATTACGTAATAATTACGATGAACAAATCAAATGCAAATTTCTCTGTTTCACGGCCCACCAGTCTTGTTTTAAACTAATGACTTTCATAAGATGGAATAGGTTTAACATAGTTCGTTTAATAGATTACCACTTAAAACAATGGATAAACTATCTATTAGTGAGACGACCGTGACTTCCTCGAAATGCGAGCGCGTGAGAGGTTCACTGAGGAATTTGGTCATTAGATTCTTCACGTAGGATATATATCACAAGCAACAATATTGACAACAATTCCCAACAATTACTTAATATCAATAATTGCATTTGAGCAAATAATTTAGATCTGCGTCAAAATAACTTAGGTATCATGCCATGATTTGGGATATTTGCCGAATTAGTCGTTCTCTATAGTCTACACTCTACAGTATATATTGAGACGGTATAATGTAATGCCCAGCTAATATTATGATGACTAGGATTGCTCCATAACCATCCCAACATCCCGAAACTTGCTCCATTCTGCTTCTTAATCATTTGTATTTTAAACACCAAAATGTAGCAGAAGTGACGTAATAATGGACGTCATTGATTGTGTTACAGCAGTTATGTGCACCAATCCGAACACACCTCCGCTGCCATAAGGACCGCCCATTTTATACCTAACAGACTAGCTTGGGACGAGACAGAAGCGTGAGACTTCTTGTAAGCACTGTACATAAAACATCTACCTGTAAACCAAATTTCAGTTCGAAGCTATCAAAAATAACGATTTTTTAAATATTTTTTATAATATGCTCGACTGATGCTTCCTTCACCAGCTGTCCCAAAGCTGGATCCGATCTGCTTTGCAGCTATATTTTTTGGGCCTCTTTGCGAGTGACCCGTTGCCCACGTCGGGCTAACATCCTGAAAAAGAAAAAACTATAGTGTTTGTCATTTACCATTACTTATTCGGACTATAGTGGATTTAATTTTGCCAGAAGAGTTCCTTGTTCCATGCATGGTCTGCGTGTATTATATATATATATATATATATATATATATATATATATATTTTACATTACAACCTTACAAAGGTTCCGCGCGATGATCTCATTTCGCGAAGGTCAAGCTTGTCGCCCCTCCTCTCGAGTTAGCCTGGTGAAGTAGGAGTCTAGTCTTCTTTTGAAGATGTCCACTGCAACTCCCTTCGTGTTTCTTAGGTCTTTGGGCAACTGATTAAACAGTTTCGGTCCTCTCACTACAAAACTATTTTCTTTCAGGGTTAAGGATGTTCCCTGTCTCGCCTTCAATTTGGGAATACGACACAATCTACCGCTTCTACTTTCCACCGTTGTTTGGGGAGTTATGTGATTCAGAGTACGATTAGGGACTAGTTTCTCCATTATTTTCCAAGTGTATATAATGGTGTATCTCTCTCTTCTCCTTTCCAGTGAGTATAGGTCTAGTTCTCGTAACCTTTCCCAGTAATTTAGTCCTTTGCACCCATTGATCTTGGCTGTGAAGCTTCTTTGGATCCCCTCCAGCTGTCTAATGTCTTCTTTTTTATATGGGGATGTTAGGACTGAGCAGTATTCCAATTTGGGTATTATCAGGGTTTTCAGTAGAGGAATCATTACATTCCTATCCCTTCGTTTAAAGGTTCTCAATATCTGACCCGTTATTCTCTTTGCTCTGTTTACTGCTATCTTATTTTGTGTTTCAAATTTCGCATCATCTGTCATTACAACCCCTAAATCTTTTGCTCTGGAATTTCTCTGAATTTCCTGTCCATTTGGGGTATAATATTCCATGGACTTTAGGTCTTCTCTTTTTCCGTACCGTAATAGCTGAAATTTCTCGGTGTTAAACTTCATATTGTTGTCTTCCGTCCACTTGTAGATTTTGTTTATGTCGGTTTGTAGAGATCCTATGTCTTCTGGGTTTCTTATTTTTCTACTGATCTTTGTGTCATCCGCAAAGGATGTTACTGTGCTGTCTCTGGTAACGTCCTCATCTATGTCAGTTAGCATGATTATGAAGAGTAGTGGAGCTAATACTGTTCCTTGTGGTACTGAGCTGAGGACCTCTGATTCTGATGAAGATACTCCTTGTACTGTAACGACTTGCCTCCGCTCACTAAGGAAATTATATATCCATTTCCCTACTTTTCCTGTTATTCCCATATATTTCAGTTTATGTATTATGATTCCGTGGTCACACTTGTCGAACGCTTTAGCAAAGTCTGTGTATAGTACATCATAGTTTTCATTACTTTCAAGTGAATCAATAATGTTGTTGTAGTGTTCCATTAGTTGTGATAGGCATGATCTGCCTGACCGAAACCCGTGTTGGTTATCATTGAATTTTTTCTGAGTTTCCAAAAAGTCATAGATTTTCTGTCTAACTATTCTTTCAAATATTTTAGTGAGATGAGATGTAAGCGACACTGGCCTATAGTTTTTGGCCTCGGATCGATCTCCTCCTTTATATATTGGGACTATGTTCGCGCTCTTCAGGATGCCCGGTATTTCTCCCGTGTCTAATGATCGTCTCCATATCCAGTATAGGGGCTCAGCGATTGCATTCTTGCAGTTTTTGATCAGTGTGGCATTCCATTTATCCGGTCCTGCCGCTGAGTGTGTTTTTAGTTTCCCTATGGCTTGTGTAATATCATCCGTCGTAAAGTCGAAATCCGTTATACTTTCCCCTTGTGGTTCTTCTTCAAAGAACGCGTTTCTATCGCATATCAATTTGTCAGTTTTTGGGATACTGAAAGATGATTCATACTGAGCTTTAATATTTCAGATACTTCTGTTAGATCATCAGATAAATCACTGTTCTCATTTTTTAAAGGTCCGATAGTCGCTTGGTTTTTCGACTTTCTTTTTGCGAAATTATAGAAGTACTTTGAGTTAGCCTTTATCGCTTCTATAGCGTCATCTTCTTTTTCTGTATGCTTCTCGATTTTTCCTGTATGACGACATCGATACTTTGTAGTTTATCATTTAATATTTTTCTGATGTTGTTATCTTTACAATTACTTAATTTTGCAGTCACTCTTTTTCTCTTTCGGAACAATGCCCTCTTTTGTCTTTCGAACCTGCTTCTCTTTCCTCTTTGTTGTATCTTTGGGACATGTTTTTCCACAATTTCTAACGTCTTCTCCTCTAACGTCATTAGCATCTCTTCCGTTGTCTTGGCCTCGAAAATGGTTTTCCAATCTATTACTTCCATGCTGGATGTCACATCTTCCCAGTTTATAGCTTTGGAGTGAAAATTAAAAATTTCGAATTTGCTTCTTCTGTTGTGCGTGTTCTTTCCTTTCCTGTTGCCTTTATATTAGTTGTTATTTCAATGATGTTGTGGTCTGATATCATAGTTGGGGATATTTCTACATTATCAATTAGATTACTGTTGTTTGTGAATACCAAATCTAGGCAGTTGTTTTTTCTTGTGTTTTCTGTTATTTCTTGCGTTAACATAAATTCATCAGCTAAAGCTAGTAGCATTTTTACCTGCTCCTGGTCTTCTCGTGTGCCCCCCTTGTCCTGGTGTATACATATATTTTTTCCTATCCTTTTATATTTCATGAATGGGAAATTAAAATCACCACAGAGAAAAATATTTGGGGTTGGAGAGTGTAGATCTTTTACTAAGTTTCTTACCTCTGTAATGGAATCTGAAAATTTTGAGGTTGGCGTGTTTGGGGGTCTGTACATTACAATTAGTACCATATTTAATTTTTCAATTTTTGCTGCTACACATTCTACGTAGTTGTTTGAGGTACTTATAGCCATTTCTGCTATGTGCCTTTCGCGTGTGTAAATAGCACATCCTCCTTTACGTCTCACTGTTCTGTCGGCTCGGAGGATGTTATAGTTGTCAATTTGTATTTCTTTTTTGTCAATACAGGACTCACAATTTTCACAGTTCGCCTGGCAGTCCTTTAGATGAGTTTCCGTGAGGCATGCAAAGTCTGCTCCGGCTTCTTGCATGAGTCCTTTCAGGTATGCAACTTTGTTCGTGGACTGGTTTGATTTAAGGCCCTGTATGTTGGCTAGGATTATTTTTATTTTTTCTCTTTCTTTTTCGCATACAGGTGGTTCCGATTTGTTTTCCAATGGGGTGCCGGTTTCGTTGCCTTGTGGTCCTCCGAGAATTTACCTCTTTTTATCTTTGTCGGTACCTGTTGTCCCGATAACGCATGAAGTGCCTTTGTTCGTACCTTCTGTCCGGCTCTCGGATTTCTATATTTATATTTGTCAGCTGGTTTTGTAATTGCTGGAGAGTATTTAGCAGCTGAAATGTGTTGGCTGCGTCTAAAAAATTGCCACTCTTCTTTGATGTTCGTTTTTTCTGTTCCCTCGTTGCGTTCCTTTGAGGGTGGTGGTATCGGCATTTTTTTTCGTATTTGCAACTCCCATATCTTTCATAAGTGTTGCAGACCGTAAGATGGTGGAACATGCATTTCTTATCAAACTTGCAATATCCACTTGTGTAATGCATTTTGCATAATGTGGGATGTGCATATATGCATTGCCCATCCCGATATCTGCAGTTTCCTTTCGCGTAGTATTTGCATACGATATTTTCTACGCTTCTGCTTTCTTTCTTATTATTTTCCAAGTTCTTAGTTTTGGCATTATCATTATTTTTCTTTGGCTGTTTATTTTCTACGTTTTTAGTTATTATCTTTTTATCATTTCGCTCGTTGGACCGTTTGTCTACTTCGCCACTTTTACTTATTTCTTTCCTTTCATCTATGTCTTCCTTCCGTATTATATTGTTTATATCGTTATTTGTTATTAAATTGTTGTTCGTTATTATGCTGTTATTCGTTATTTCGTCTTCTCTCTCATCCACCCTGTTTTTCGTTGGGACCATTTCGGACCATGTGTCCCCATTATTTCATTCTTTTTTGTAACTTTCGAGTCTGCTATCTCCATTTCTTTAAAGACCGCGAAAGAATTTACGGTCTGTGTACATGCGCCACATAGAAATTTGATCCCCACGACGTGTTTCGCGTTCGAGACAAGAGTTATTTCCCTCTCATTCCAATTCATGCAGTTAAAGTCGTTTAATCGTTGGCAGAAATCACATCTAATCGCTAGGCTTTCCGTTGTTACTAAATTGCACAAATTACAGATTAAGTGAGAATTTGGACCCATATCCATGCTATTCCTTAATTAGCGTAAGAAGAAATACCCACACAAATTCTTTATTTATTTTTTTATTTTTATTCTGTTTCTTTCCTTTCGATGGTCGAGGGTATTTCGAGGGTTTTCTGACCTTTGCGTTTTATGACCTTTTTCCTGCTTTGTTTCAAACTTTCTCGAATGCCAACCGTATTTCGTTTTGAATATATACGTTAAAATTGGTGATAAATTATGTAAACTGTATTGCACTTTCTTAATTTTAATGAATTCACTTTATAATTTATATGCACGGATTCACTGATACTTTATACACTTTCGGGTGCAAACAGAATAAACCGCCGAGTAGATTATTCCCTTCTAATTTGGGTGTTAAATAGAGAGAGCAAAACAACACGTCCATTCACCACAGGGTACAAGCAACATATATATATATATATATATATATATATATATATATATATATATATATATATATATATATATATATATATATATATTAACGTGTATATACATATATATACTGTATATATATATATTAACGTTTCACTCATACAATTCGACCATCTTCACAAAACTGACTATAATTGTTTTTAAATATAATGTACAAAATGATGAAACTATTGTGTGTAAAATTCAATATTACAAATTTTATAGGTTAACAAGATTTTCCCGAAAGGTCAATGTTCTTTCCTCATTTTGTAGATCCACATTTACTTGAATTTTATCAGTTAAAAATACTGAAGAAACATTCCATTTCGATATGCATGGTGTTCAAAAAGAAACGCATCTCATTGAAGAATGCATATATCATTGTAACCTAACGCTTTTCTTTCTGTTTCGAGTTGCGTTTCTTTTTGAACACCCTGTATTTCATATGTATTTATGGCTTATTTTCTTTAAGCATTAGTGATTCTGCCAATCTCAAACTGTGAAAAACATGTTTTATATAATATTGAAAAAAATTTGCAAATAATGTTAACAAGGATTTTTATGATCCCTTTACAAATGTTTGTGAATTTTGCACAGTTTATACTTGTTCTGAAGTGCTCTGAGGTGCAGTGTGTTATGCTGAACCGCTGTAAGAGAATATAACTTCAATAATATCGCTACACGCACTTTCGTGTTGCAATGAGCTAAGATTATACTAAACATTGTTGCAGTTTCGTAAGATAACGAAACACACACACACACACACGTATATAATATAGACACACACACACACACACACGTATATAATATAGACACACACACACACACACACACAGAGAGGATTGACAAAAGTAATTACTGTAGACACCACGATAATTGTCCTCAAGACCAAATGGCAAAGCTCATCAATGGAATGTCAGAACGTCTGTCAGTTTTATATAATGCAAAGGGGAAAACAACACGATCCTAAACATATTGATTCAATAAGTCTTATTATTTGTTAACTTTTATTACCAAGTCAAAAACTATGGGAAAAAATAAATGTCTACTTACTTTTGCACCCCTCTCTCTCTCTCTCTCCTTGGTTAACCTTGGTTTTGCTTCCGCCCAAATTCATTCCGACGAAAGTCAAGCTTATTGCTCCACCTTAGTCCTACAGCTTAGCGTGGATTCCGAACCACGACTCACCACAGATGGTCTGAAATTATAAAGTCCTCGACCGGACACGATCTCTGAAATTACAAAGTCCTCGACCGGACACAATCTCATGACCTTCCGATCAACAGCCCGGCGTCTTAACCACTAGGCTACCCAGAGTATCCATTTATCTAACAACTAATGATATTGTATGGAAGGATGAACAGCTATATATATATATACTGTATATATATATATATGCGTGTGTGTGTGTGTGTGTGTGTGTGTATGAGCTTACTTCTCAGTGGTGTAGTGGTTAATTATCATCGCTGACTACGAATTCACCGGCCCTGAGTTCGATTCCCGGCGATGGTAGGCGGCGTGCAGTTTGCCCAATTGTTTATCCTTCCATAAAAAATAAAATTGGTTGGTAGATGAATGGGTACCTTGAATAGCCTAGTGGTTAAGACACTAGGCTGCTAATCGGAAGGTCGTGATATCGAATCTGGGCGAGGGCTTCGTAATTTCTGACCATGGCTGGGTTGTGTTCGGATTCTACGTCGAGCCGTAGTCTAAAGTGGGGGCAACAAGCTTGACCTTTGTCAGAATGAACAATTCGGACGGAAGCAAAACCAAGGTTACTAAGGGTTATAATCCAGTGTTATAAATGTAAATGACTTATTTTGCTGTTTTCGAAAAGGATCTTGAAGGAGGAAACCCTCATTGCAGATGTAAAAAAATGTTTTGCGGTAAGAAGATCCTGAACGAGGTTCGAAATGTGAACAAACGGATATGCCTAAGGGAGTTCTTTTCAGGTGTGTGAGTCTGTTTACCTGAGCGCTTAATGACAAAAATCAACTGTCATTTCAGTCCTTTATTCCTTTTCCAAATTTGGATTCGACTTTTGTTTAAAATATACAAAAATAATATTAAAAAATAAATTTTATAGATTAATTTTTCTTTAAATATTGTTAATATGCTTCTTTTATAACCTGTAAGTTTATAATTATTAGTTAACATTTTTTTTGGATCACCTGAAGATCAGGGCCCCCAGCCTTCTCTAGTTAGCCTTATAAGGCTAAGTAACGAAATATCACGACCTAACCTAACCAACCGTTAGGTCAACTGTACGCCCTTGACGATTGGTTAGGTTAGGTCGTGATATTTTCGTTAGTTAGCCTTATAAAGCTAACTAAAGAAGGCTGGGGGCCCTGATCTTCAGGTGATCCTTTTTTTTTATATATGGATGTAAATATTTGTATTGTAACTTTAAAGAAATATATATATATATATATATATATATATATGACAACTTAAATCTATCAATTATATCATTTACTTGGAATTATTTTTACAGTAAGTAACAATAAGAATATGATGTTCTCATATTTAACAAACTTAATTTAAATGTTACTTTATACAGTATATGTTTAATTTATTTTTGTTTCTTTAGCGATTTGACTTATATAAAAAAAAAGGGTGGTAGGATTCAAATGGAAGTGCAGGATGGGAGAAATACGGGGAGGGTGACTACTCAGAACAGCCGTAATCCAGACTCAGTAGTATAAGTGCGGTGGAAGAAGGAGGTTATATAAGCGAGTTTCTGATGGTGGTCAATTAAATATATTTTCGTATATTCTTTGCATTGAAGTGTTAGTGTATCATAGTGTTAACGTGGACCTTTTACTTTGGAATTTCATTTAATCAACGTATATATTAAGGTAAGTTATGTTTTTGTTAATTTTTTAAAGCGTTTTAAACTTTATAACTTTTGGCGGCTTCTGAACTCAAGGAAAGGATACCGGCCATCTGGCTGGCGGGATTTAGAAATTTGAGGACGCTCCGAAACCCATCTCAACCGTTTGAAAATGTCATTTCCAGATTTCTCGTACTATCGCATGCCAAGAAATTTTACGTCTGTTTGCTAGAGGCCCTGGGAACATTGCTAATAAATGAAATAACGTGGTGGGGTTGGGGCCACCCATCCAATAGCAACTTAGTTTTACTGTAGCCTCGAGGCTTATTTGTCGATGGACTCGGGGTCAAAATATTTACTCTGGTTAAATACGGGCAAATCTACATCCAAGCCCAATCACTTAAAACTTATAGGCCTAGGCCTATCGGTTTGTAACCTTTTAACTTTTTAAGTTTACTAGGCTAAAAATTAGTTACGCGAGTTACCGTACCGTAAAATTGGGTATTGCCTTAGGCCTGAAAGACTTTCGACCTACGCAGTTACCCTTTGTGTTTTTGCGGTGTATTGACCAGATTCCGGTTAAACAAGCAATTTTTTTTTTTTTAAAGCTTGTCACTAAGTAGGCCCTAATATTTGGTTTGTAAAATAGCTACGGTATTAGCTACCCAGTGTATTCTGTGACCCCGAGTAAGCTAATAACTTGGAATTTGCTGCCCTAAATTTAATTAATTGTAAATTAGTCTTAGATGAAGGCAACTTCGGCCTTGTGGGGTTTGATTTATAGCTTATCAAACTGTTTTTAATAAGTTAATGTTGGATTTTCATTTAGTTGGGGAACGTAACCTTAACTAGGCGTAGTAGGTACCCCTTTTATACAAATCTTGAATGTTCTTAAAATTTAGGGCTGCCTAATTAAGGATATTTTAACTTGTACAGTGAATGTTAGCCAGGCTATAGGCCTACTTACTCCATGCGTAGTAACACTAGGCCAGGTCTAGACGTATTAGTTTGAATTTGTATACATTTCACTCTAGGCCTAGATATAAAATGTATGTACAAATGGTATCGTGGCCCTACACGTACATGTTGCAATTGGGCACAAGTAGGTCTACGGTGGGTTTGTTGGCATTAGTTTCGTTGAACCTTAAAATTTAGATTAACACTTCTATTTAGTTCTAAATTTTAATTCGTATGATTGTTTTGGGGCATATTCGTTTGTACGTACTAGGTTTCAGCTATATAAGTTTGTGTAGGATGAGCCCTTTACGTTGTTGGGCTTTGTAGAGACCTACTAAAATTTTATCTGGAAAATTTTTAGTGATAGCTGTAGCAAATAAGTGGGGTACTTTTTATCAGTTTATCGGTCTGAGTAGGCCCTACCCGTATGATCTATTTTAAACGTGAACTACGAATGAACGCAAATATAACTGAATTTGCCACAAATTGGAAGAGGCTTTGGTTTTGTCGCAGTAAAAACTATATGTACCATTCCAAAATTTAGCCGATCCTGATGTCATTTCTCTGCCTAGATTTTAAAGTAAATTCCCTCAAATCTTAATCTAATTGAACTGTTTTCATATTTAGATTTCCAATTTGTTCAAATGCTTTTCTGTATATCACACTACAGTATATGGTACCAGAATGTTACTCGTATACCATTACCATAGCTGAAGTGGTTAGTTTTATTACTTGGTAAAATAAAATAATTTTATTAGTTTCATAAATTAAATACCAATATTTCAAGTAATTGGTTTTCTTGTGTTGAAGGCCTTTTCATTAAAATGTCAAGGCTGTGGCCTATTTGAATGAAATTGATATACAAATTAGGGTTATAAAATAAAAGTCGACATAGGATTGTTTAATATAAAAATTATAAAGGACTTAATATAACATTATTAGGGATGTATCGGTGATATCGGTAAATTTTTATCCATATCGTTATCGGCCGATATTTCAAAAGTACAATTTTTCCAAAATTATGAACGAAACTAGTTAGAGGGTGAAATTTCCAATATTTTGTTTTGTCACTTCGTTACTTATTTTTTCACAAGGCTTAAATTCTCGTGGAAAAATAGCAGCTGCTCTGTATATTCAGGAGCCTATTTCTAGCAGCACTGGCAATGTTTAAGTGTAAATCCTTTGAGAAATGGGTATAAAGCCTAGAAAACCAGAGAACTAACTTGTAGTCTTAGTTCACAATACTAACCCAGCTAGATGGTTAAAAACATGTTTACTAAGCCCAACATAGGTCCGCAATCCAATTGTATAACAAACAAAACTGACATCTAATGCAGTGTTGCTATCTTTAATGAAAAGGATTACTGCTTTGTTGCCAAATTTTCAACACGGAAAAAAAAATTATGAATGTTAAATATTAAACTAATAAACCCTAGCTGGGTATCGGTTATCAGCCGATACGGTTTTTAATTATTGGTATCGGCTAAAAGCGATATCGGTACATCCCTAATTATTAATATAGATTGATTGCAATAGTTTATAATTAGATTAGCTAGTTACAGAAAATGTAAATTTATGGGCAACTTAACTTAGCTTTGCATTTTTCGTGACCATAAATTTTTAGTTACCCTTGAAATCGGTATAAATTACCATAGTTGTTTTAGATTTCATGAATCGGTAAGAATCGGCTTAATTTTGGCCGATTATGATTAGTCGGTAGGCTTACACCACTCGTAAAACTTGTAACTTTCAAGATAGGTTAGCTTTCAAAGTCAATTTAGCTTTTAACCGTTATGAAGTTTCGTGAATTTATATTAACGCGAGTGGAGGACTCCTTACTGGCTTCTGAATCTTCTGTTGTGGCTGTGGTCAATGTCGTAACACCGCTTCCCGAAGATCAGCGAAGTTCGGCGACATCGGGTCTTGGTAGTAGTTGGATGGAAGACCGTTCTTCGCGCCCAGATTATACACCGTTATATGACCTTAAATATTGCGAAGGAAGTTACTCCAATAAAAATATTGCTTTTGCAAAGGACCCAAAAGTTATTGCACACTCTTTATCGTACAACAATCTTACTAAAAAAAATTTCTGGCAGTAAAATAAATATATATATATATGATACACACAGACCGTGCATGGAACAAGGAACTCTTCTAGGAAAATTAAATCCACTATAGTCCGAATAATAAGGCTGCTTTAAATCCTAGATCCTGTCCCAAAGCTGGATCCTATTTGCTTTGCAGATAGCTGGTGAGGGAAGCTATATTTTTGGAACCTCTCTGCGAGTGACCCGTTGCCCACGTCGGGCTAGCATCATGAAAAAGAACAAAACTATAGTATTTGTCACTTACCATTACTTATTCGGACTATAGTGGATTTAACTTTCCTAGAAGAGTTCCTTGTTCCATGCACGGTCTGTGTATCAAAAAACACTTCGGGGACCCATTGAGTTCGTTTATATATTATATATATGCCTTGTGTGTGTGCCATAACCATCCTTTATTTTTCTTCTGTCGGGGCCGGGGGAGTAGTCGTATTAGATTAGTGGTTACAACTGTAGTTAAAATTCCCTATATTTACTGAGAGAACGAACAAACGTATTTGAGGTTATTGTAAATTTATAAAAAAATTTTTAACGCAGTCCGCACTGAACCTGACCAAATTTCATCCATTCTTGATCCGTGGAACACGCTCATTTTTTAGAGGTCTGGCGAGCTCTCTCAACACTACTCAATAGAAGTTTTATAGTTTACTTCAAAGGCTTTAAAACAGGTGTTTCAAACGTCTCGTAACTGCATTAGTCATTGCACTTGGCTCATTTTAAAAGGTTTAACTGCTGTAGCCTTGCACGTCTTTTAAAGATTTATTTACGCGACTAACGGAAGTCTAGGCCTAGATCTGCTTGTCTTTTCCCAATTATACAGTACTTAGTTAGGCCTGTAAGGCGTACACATTTGCTAAAGGCAGTTTACAGCTGTATACAGCATCTGTATTTAATGAAATTACTAGTCTATGAAAACGGTACGTATATATATATTTGTAAATAAATATAACCTAGTAAGTCGTGTAGTTTTCTTCAGTAACACTATTCAACGAAACCGCGTTTGCATTGGTGGTCTTTTCATTGGTCAAAAGAGCCCTAATGAACATATAACAAATTAGATTTGTACATACAGCCCTAATTTTACCATGTAGACGAAGTTGGGATTTTTCCGCCAGTGATGATAGGACAGGGCCTAAAAGTGATAGGCCTAAATCTTATTGATATAATAAACGCTTTGTAGATAAGCATTTTGATAAGAGATTAAGCCTATTGATATCCTGAAAGCATATACAGTAGGTTAGTGGCCTCGGGCATTAGTCATTTATTATTGGACTTGGTTGGAACATATGGTACGTATGGCATAGGGCTTAAGCGCACGACGCTACGGTATAGACCATATTGTAAATGATACTTAGAAAATAGGCCAGCCATCCGTTTGCCTATATTGCTCAATTTAGTTGGGTAGAATTTGGGGTACCTAGGCTGCTGTTAGTATAGTTGGTCTGTTCATTATTTGGTTTGCACAGGCTCGGTATCATTAACTTGTGGTAAAAATGAATGGTGTAGGTCTAATTGGTCTGTTTTTGAGAATTTAAATCCAAACTAAAACGTTGTAGTGGAACCGGAAGGTTCCTCTTTTGTTTGATATAGTGAATGAAACTACGACACTGTTACGTCACTGATACTTCAAATATCCTTGACACTTAATTCCTGAGCCGTATGAAGGAATCTGTGCGATAACATAATTTGTATTAATTTCATTTTAGCCTAGGTACTAGGTATGACCTCTGCCGCGTGTAAACGTTTATCTTGGCCTGTTCGTAGGGCACGGTACAGTCTGTGCTCTGTGAACTGCTTTAGGCGTGTTGGTTTGGTCACGTTTTATTTTTACCTAAAAGTATGTGTATGTATATATATATATATATATATATATATATATATATATATATATATATATGTCTCTCTTTGAGAGTAGGATCCGGGCCTATAAAGTTTGATTCCATGATAGTGTAACTGCATTTAGTACAATGGTGTATATATAAATTTTCTTCCAATCGGCCTTTTTTATTTTAGATTCACGATGGGCATTCGGCACTCTAAGAAGAGCGTGGACATCGCCACAGCCACACCGAAGAAGGATGACACTGAACCTACTACAGAAGTGAAGGTGACTGAGCTGCCTCAGGATGGAGAAGTTAAATTAGACACGATAGAGCAGGTGGCGCAGAAAGAGAGCGTTGAGAACGCGGAGGAACCGGCGATAAACGGCGAAGCAGTCACACCAACACAGGAGACTAAGGTCGAGGTAAGTAATAAGATTGCCTACGTTCGTTGTTTGATGGTATGGGCCTCGCGTTTTGATCGTTTTGTTGACTGCTTTGTATTTTGGGTCTCGTCATACCGGTACGTCCATATTTCGAGTTTAAGTTTAGTAGTCGTGTGACAAGGTGCGATTCCATCCAAGCTGCATGTTTCAGACCCGTTCGCTCGTTTGGAACGACCTTTTTAAGTTTTCTTACTATAAATTTTCAGACAACTTGTCGGATTAAAATTGTTTAGAGTTAAAAAAAAGAAAATTGGTTAGGAGAATAGGTTAGAGTAGAGTTTAGACCCATACCTTAAGCATTAAGGTGTCTTGTATAATGTTGCTCAACTTCATTAGTGTGGTGAAAAAATGGATTTTTTAATGTTCAATTTAATCGGCTTATTTAAGAAGGTTGTTAATTACCACTAAAAACCTGTCGCTCGTAACCAGTGGAACGAGAGATTTAAAGAGGCTTTAATCGTAGTCAATTCATTTGCAAGAATTGATTGATGGGGGTCGAATAATACCCCTCAAGTAAATTTTGTGCTTATTAAATCTGAGGCTAAGAATACCGTATTTATCTACATTCCTCCGGTAAAGAGCAAAGTAGTCTGATCATTAGTTGGGGTTTAAAATTTGGCCGTTGTTCAGCCTCTTAAAAGAATAAATCGTGTCGCTAGTATTTCTCAACACTCGCGTGAAGCACCTTCTGGATTCCCTTCAGATATGGAAGAGACGAAGGCCTCAAATCATTTCACCAGAATGGCGATTAGCATAAAATTTCCTGCCTAATAAAACTTGCATCAATCTGATTCTTAAAACGACCTCAGGCAATGAACCCAATTTAAAATATTAAATGCATCTGATGCGTTAAGCCAAGTTAAAGTGCTTTATGTATGACAAATCAGAACATGCATTTCCTGTCGAATGGCCCATTCCTCGCTAGCATAATTGATTGTGTTTTAATATACAATGTTTTTGGTTCTTACGTAGATCTGCGTTTAATATTTTGAGTGAGTGTATTTTGTATGAAAGTGATCTTATAGCCCTAAGTATCTTTTTAAAATTGAAAACCTGCAATACCAAATTAATATTTGACTCGAGCCCTACAAGGCCGCTCAGCTAGCCGGGACAGTTTACGCAGCTTGCGTAACTGGTATTTAATCTATAAATTATTTGAAAATTATGTGAAACTAGTGTTTCACGCTATTAAACATTGTAGAACTGACTATTGTAAAGGTATAATTCTAGGCCTGCCGGGTCCAAAATGGCTACACGCAGGCTTT
Organism: Bathynomus jamesi; assembly: GCA_023014485.1. Taxonomy (NCBI): domain Eukaryota; kingdom Metazoa; phylum Arthropoda; class Malacostraca; order Isopoda; family Cirolanidae; genus Bathynomus; species Bathynomus jamesi. The sequence continues at coordinate 264,708 of JAJOZX010000606.1, forward strand.
CGAATTGTAGTACAGTAAGCTACTTCTCCAAATTGAAAACAGTATGGGTCGTTCTAGTAGTTAAAAATTTCCTTTGTTGAAAATAGTCACTCGGTCTGTAGTTATGAATACTTAAGACTTTGAGTATTATACGTCTGATCAATGTAGCACACCTGTCCACTCGAAGACAAGAATTTCTTGCATTGTTTGGTGGTGACTCATCGGGATCGCCGATTGCACTCAGTATCTCACTGTGGGCCTACTATCAATGTATCTTGTATAGCTTGGAAAGGCAGAGAAATGTAACCTTAAGTTAGGGTTTGTTAAAAAAATCTAAATGTATATATCACTCATATCGCTTATACAAGATGTTGAGCCTTTTGTTCATGCTACTGCTGCTGCTGTGCATTATAGTTTGGTTCTATTATTAATGAGGATCACTCTAACCTCGTGTAGATGTGTATTTGATTACTTTGCTTCATCATATTTCATCACGTGAATTAATGTTCCCTCGAAAGGGTTCCTGAGTATCTCTAAGGAATTTTAGACCAATGAATCACCTCGTCATCTTAGAGCCTTTATACCGATTTCTTTCTACGCCAAAACTTTAGCTCGTACTACTTGCCTCCTTCCAACGAGGACCAACCCTCGCTCGTCCCCCCCCCCCCCCTCGCCTCCACTCCCCTCTCTGCGTATTAAGATCTTTTAATTTCTCAATTGAAAGAGAGAAGTCCTTTATCTACTCGTAGCAAGGCTATCTCGACTCCTCCAAACGCGTCGTAAGTCACCTCGGGAATTTATTGTCCTCGTTGCTGTTGTAAGGCCTACATAATCCTTTCTTTTACCAAGATGCGCCCAAGCCACATTGTACGAAGTTGTCGTATTTATAAAATAGTAACCTATCCTTTTGAAGGTCATTTTGTTCAATGTGAAGTACTGGTAATGACTTTGGAGAAGTTTTCCTCATTTCTGGCAGAGCCTAGAACGGACTTCATCGGATAGAATTTAATAATTAGGTTCGTCAGGGTTAGAAGTAGGTAGGTATGTGGTGGTGAAATGGAGCACATTTTTCTCAGTACAACTGAGAAGGACGTACCGTTAGGTCTGAAAGTACATAAACAAAGATAAGGAGGTCGTGTTTTAGGGCTTCTCTTCGGTCTTTACCCCCGATAGGCTGTACTTTATTTTTAGTTATTTCAAATTATAGATTTTCGTGTAAGATAATTAAACGAATGATTCGTTGCTGCCGTTTAAATTTATTAGTCTGTATATTGTATTAAAGGAATAATGCTACGTTGGAGTCCACTAAGTACGGGCAAGTTTCCTGATGCTCAAAAATTAGGATGGTAATTTCAATCATTCGACTAAATCTCGTGTGCTAGAGCCACTTTGCTATCCTTCCGAAGGTCATTAGGACCCATACATCTGGTCCAAATAAGATCATGCTTACAGTAGACTATTTCATTCTGAATTTTTGAACACTATATTTTCTTACTCTTGTGAAGTGGCAGAGTTGTTACCCTCCGATCAATATAGCGATCCTGTTTTACCCTATGAAATGATCGCAGCAGAAAGGTCACCCTGTGGTTCAATCAATAGTACGCTTATGCCAGTTGTATGTTTTTAAGTATTTAAGCCTAACTTAATTAGGCCTACAGTTGGTTGCGTACTGACAGTTTATGGACTGAATTTTAATGTATGCATGTATGTGAGCGCCATTCTCAGTCTGGAAAAACCCTTGGTAATTTCGTGTCAAGCTCGAGCCAATTCCTTTTGCAAGGAGACTGCTGAAAATGGGCAGAGTTAACGTTTAAACTTCTAGCGTGGTGATAGGCACAGACGTTTTAATTGTTCTGGGGCATGTTCATGGACTTAATTGAGATTAAGTATTAATACACGTTACTGCATACTACTTGTTTAATCTTTTTTAGCCAAAACATCGTTCCTGTTTTAGCCCGTCATCATTTGAAAACGAAACTGCGAACTAAGCCCTTTGTTTTAAGGGATTTTAAATGGAAATTTTGCACTCTTACTATCTACTAAATGCCGACTGTCAACATATGACTAAATTCAGTTTTAAGGAACCTGTTGCTCCTGCCATGAGGCTGGATTTTTAATGAAAGGTGCGCGGTAGAAGCCTCTAGTGAGTGTCCTTGAAATTTTAGTTTTCCCTCCATTCCCCGATCTTCTCTTCCATCTCCGCCACCGTTAAGGAGTTATTTGGCAGTTTCTGGTTGTTGTATCTTACGCCCGGCAGTTGCGCCGAATTTTGTTCTCGTGGTTGTAACTCTGTAAGGCAACTTGGTTACATTGTACACATTGCCAAGCAAGGAAAAACTCGCTCCAAGTCTTGGTTCAAACGATTTATTACCATAATTGTTTAATAACGAATGGAATGTCATTGATTATGGTTTTGTTATGGATTGGAATTGGTTTCAGTACACCCGTCTTATGGTGAAAGATTAAGATTCGTCGCTAACCATTTCACGCTTTGAATAAAAATTTAAAATTGTTAATCAATTAATAGCGGCACTTTTTTGTTATCGAGGTGTAATTTAAAAAAAAAAATTCATTGTTTGGTCTGTTCAGTTTGGGAAAAAAAACTTGTTGAACATTTCCTACGTGACTAATGAATCGATCTTTTAAGGTCACTGGTTTTTCCTTCAGTTATCTTCATAATTTTTTCCACATTAATTAAGCTGGACTGTCCCCTTTTCTTTTGGAGTTAGTCTGGGTTAAAAATCACTATGCTAATAGGCCCCTCCTTTTTTAGTTTTATTGTAATCTTTTGTAAATAGTCCAAGTAAACTTTAATATTGGAGATTTTTATGAATAGATCCTTAGGTTACGCATGTACTTAGAGTATGGTTCGCATTTTCTGAGTAGACCCTAATCTCAAAATCGGTGTAGGAACCACTCTTGTCATTCGTGATTGTACTGAATGAGAACACTAAAATTCCTTTAAAGTTTGTCACTGCACCCTCTGACGTCTTCAGTCTGACGGAATGAGTATGGAGGGTTTTCCCAATTTCCTTTAAAAAGTAAGCATTTTGAACCCCCCCAGAAAATTAGTCACTTGTATTGAACTATATTTTGGTAACGTTACTAAAACTAATGGTTCTTTATCGCAACAGTTTGAGTTTATCTCGCTCGTGTTTAAATTCTGCTGCGTGATAATCCTTAAATAGCCTTCAATACCACTACAACTCGATAAGACCTGATAAAGGCTGATAAGAATTGTGGGAAGAATCAGAGATTAAATACCGCTTCATTTGTAGTAATGTATTAATGTGAAAATTAATAGTTGCACGACAAATTCTCTTGTTTAGAGGCAAAGTAAACTCGTAAATGGTCACTTCCTTTGGTCCAGACGTGTCAAGGTTTCCTCGTACTCGTTCACTTTTCAACTGAATACGCTGAACTGTTAGTTACTGTTCAAGAAAGTTGTGTGTAAATTTAAATTTACTTTTTAAAATCAGTTATGGCGAAGTTCATGAAGGCATTCCGAGACTTCGTTTCAAGGAAGAGGGGCAAGATGGAGATCACGGATCAGGTACGTGTAGGTTTTCCATGGAAAAGATCACGTATATCTGTACAACCTTCTTGAGACCTCTTTCACCATTGGCAGTAAAGCGCAATATAAAATGGAACGATCCCAATCTGGTATCATTACGTAGATTTTTATAAAACGAATTTTTAAAAAATTCATCGATATAGTCCTGTACGTAATTATATATATTGGCGGCAGTAAGCTGAAAGCTAAAAATGCAAACTAGTATAATTCCTATTTATATATCAATAATAATGCCTATAACAGTGAAAGTGACAATGACAACTAAATGTGCTATATGCATTCTTAGCTTTCAACATATTGCCTAGGTATTATCTTAACGCCCGATTTCGCTTATTGCCGCTAACGCGCGCGCGCACAGTCGCTCCATTTTTAAATTCTTATTGCTCCTAAACGAAAAGGGATACGAGAACATTTCTAGCTGAAATGAAGCTTATTTATTAGTTTACTTTGTATTGAAGCTTTTCAATCTTGTAATAAAGTTAGTTCAATGTAGGCTCGAGCATTGTCCACGCTTCTGTAACCCGAGTAGGGGAAAATGCTGGAGAATTCCTCTACATGCAAGATGGGGCTCAACCACATTTTGCATTAATTGTTCGTGCCTGGTTAGATAACCACCGTCCGGAGAAGTAGTTAGGTCGTCCAGGGCCAACGGAATGGCCTGCTCGAAGTCCAGATTTAATGCCATACGACTTTGTGGGTCTGGGCCAAAGAAGTATACAAATCAAAACCAAGGACCATTGATGGACATTAAAAAAATTCGTGATGTTCTTGGTAGTGTACCACGTGACTTCTTAATGTTAAAAATGTACCGGTAAGGTTACAGAAGTGTGAACAGTGCTAGTCTACGTTGAACTTTAAACTTTCTATTAAACTTTTTATTAAAGCTTTTCAATTTTGTAATAAAGTAGACTGTAATAAGCTTCATTTCGGTTAGAAATGTTTTCATATCCCTTTTCGTTTAGGAGAGTAATTTAAAAATAGGGAGACTTTTCAGACACCCTGTATATAAAATGTGTTCATAGCTTCCTGTCTTGCCTAACAGCAGTTGTGTGAAAAAAAAATATATATATGAACGAAATAGATAAGAAATTTTCTTGTAAATGAAAGCACTTTAACTTATTTCCTGTGTTTTAGCCTGCATAAACTCTGAATCAAACCCATGACTCAATGACTGTGTGGAATTTTTTTCCTTGATATCCTACAAGACACTCATTCACTCTGAGTACATGAATCGATGGGCAATTTTCATGCGCAAGACTGTCCTCGCTGAAATTTATAGAGTACTCATGTTTGTGCTCATTTTTGTGAATCACTTTTCTCAACTTTAATATGAATGTGTAGATTGAACCACGGGTCAAGTTCCTTCGTTGATAGGTCTGAGGTGTGACACGTTGAGAAACGTTCGGGCTGGCAGTGTTCGCTTAGTCTTTCCCCAAATGTCTTCTTACGAGGCTGAAATTAGCAATTAATGAAATTTAAATTTCTCTTATCGCATAACGCTTCAGTTTATGGTGTATCTACTGTTGACGTATTAAACTTTTTTTTTTCCTTCCTCCACCAATTCGGCCTGCCTTTCTGAACTCTATTAGCAACGGTTAACTGTTTTAGACTAATCAGGATTTGCATAGGAATATTTAAAGGCCCCGTTCCCGTAAAGATTGTCATGAAGGTTTGTGGAAAAGACTGTTTCGTGGAGGTGTAATTAAGTTTTCCTATTCTCTTGGGCTGAAGATTGATTTTAAGTATTGTACTCTTTTTCCACGAGTCCTGCCATTCATCCTCTAAGGCCTAATCTATGGACTTCTTGGTACGAAAACGTCTGTCTGTAGCTCTACTTAACTTCGACAGTGCAGTATTATTTCTAATCAATTGTATATATTTCTATCCGTAGTATATGAACTGTCATTAAGTCATATGGACTATAGTCTGCCAATAAACCTTTTCATTTCTTTTATACAGGGTGTCCCAGAATTAACTATCTATTTCAATGAAATCGGACATTTTTTAAACTTTTATTTATGTTTTATCATGTTTAATGTGTTAAAATTATGAAAAAAAATTTAGAAATTTATATATTTTTATTTTCATAATTTTTTTCATTATCTGGTCCAATGAAAGACCGTCTGAAGTCATAGAATGGCAAAGAGACTCCAAAAGTTAACGTGTGGCTTGGAATGACCAAATCCAAAATTTATGGCCCATTCTTCTTTGCGGAAGTAACTCTAACAGGTACCGTCTACCTTGATATGCTTCAGCAGTTTCTCGAACCACAGCTTCTTGATGATGGTATTCTTGATAATGTTTCAACAAGATGGAGCACCATAAATTTTGGATTTGGTCATTCCAACCCACGTTAACTTTTGGAGTGTGTCTGCCATTCTATGACTTCAGACGGTCTTTCATTGGACCAGATAATGAAAAAATTATGAAAATAAAATTATGAAAAAAATTTAGAAATTTATACATTTTTAACACACTAAACATGATAAACATATGTTTTTAAAAAATTTATCAGATTTCATTGAAATAGATAGTTAATTCTGGGACACTGTATATAGTGCCTAGCTACTTGAACGATTTGCCAGAATTTAAGTGGCCTAGGCCCAAAGTCGTAAAAGTGCAATCTCATTTTAATAAGATTTCATTCACTGTTAGCCAGTCATTACATTTTACTAATCAGGTCATCCTATAAGTAATGTTTTTTAGATGGGAATTTGAAGGACAAAAAAAAAAAAAAAAAATCTAATCTAAACTTTTTAATCTAGTATATATTTTCCATTGGAATCAGACTGCCAACGTCCTACAAGCTTTTCAATGCCATGTTTATACAATTCAGGCGGTTTTGAGGCAAAAAACGTACAAAGACTGGTGTGCAGGTCATCTAAAGAAGTATACTTTCTCGTCAAGGTAGTTTTGCACTCCTGAAGAGATGATAATCTGAAGGCGCAAGGTCTGGAGGATGAAGTTTTTCCCAACCAAGCTCTTCAATTTTTGCAGGAGTGATCCGAGCGGTATGAGGACGTGCGTTGTGGTGGAACAATATTCTTTTCCGATTAACCAAAGGTGGTCTCTCTCAGTGCAATGTTCAATCGATCCAGTTGTTGACGGTAGACTTGAGCGGTGATTGTTTGGTTGTGTGGTAAGGTTTCAAAGTGTATTACACCACCTTTATCCCACCAAACACTAAGCAACACCTTCCGAGGGTGAAGATTTGGTTTTGAATGTGGTGTCGCTGGTTCTCCGGCACAAACCCACTGTCGACGGCGTTTAACATTCTGGTACAGTATCCACTCTTCATCACCAGTCACTAAACGGTGCAAAAACGGATTTTGGAGTTCACAGGAATGAAGAGCTGTGCTAATGTTTACCCGCACCCTCAGATTGTCGACAGACAATTCATGTGGCACACATTTTCCTAACTTTGGCATTTTTCCCGAGTTGTTGCGAATGTCGATGGATGGTGGACGGGGCTGAATTGAGTTTCTGGGCCAATTCTTCGACAGTTGTTGAAGTCTTCGTGCGGCTAACAGCAGGTTATCATCAAACTCAGCAGGGCGTCCAGAGCGTGCTGCATCTGTCAAACAGCAGTCACCATTGCTAAACTTGAAACCATCTTTGACATTTCCTCACATGCAGAATATCGCTGCCATAAACGTGCTGAATGTTTGGCGTTGCTTCAGTAGCACTATTCCCTTTGTTGAACTCGTGAAGCATTATATACCCGATATGCTCTTCTGATACCGCCATGTTTGAGGGGTTCACATAAAGCAAAACACACGTGTCTTCACTGGTCAAGGTCTGTAAAGTATGTAGCGAAACATTATAGATCTTCTTAGATATAACCTTCGGAAAATTTATGCTTAAACCGAGTAGGACTAGTTTAAACTTAATCTATCGTAAAAAAACGACATTACTTATGGGATGACTTGATAATAAATAAATCACCAACTAATTTCATTTTAAACGGAAAGTGGCAATTACCCCTCAATTTCTACTTGCTGAATGTTTACTGTGTGGTGGACAAGGCTTATTAAATCTAATTTTTCATGGATTTAAATAATTCGAAATCTGAAGTCCTTCCTAACTGAAATAGGACCTACAATAGGCCTACTAGATAGCGTGGGTTGCTATCGCTGATTTACAGAACATCTTTTTAGGAAACTTAAATACTTGTATAGGTTAATTATCGCAGCGTGTACAATAGGGAAGCTTAAGTCCTGACTCATTGTTGGGCCTTTTGAGGATTAAAACCTTAAGCAAGAACCTTATTCTGTTACGAAAGTTTATGAAAAGAACCGGTATTGTATTGGGCAAAAGTATTGTTCTCTTAGGATAAAACGCTTCATTAGACTTAATTGATAAACTGGTTTCAGCGTCTTTATTTCTTTTTTGCAAGTTTATCCCAAATGAGAACTACGCGTACCGTTAAGTGTTCTTAGATTGTTTCTTTTAGATAGTAAGTAGTGATGTAAAGGAGTAATATCGGTCATAGTGCCAATGTGTCGTATAACTTTTAAATTTTCACATTTGGTAATTGTTGGCGTGTTTGAAGCCTCGTTTAAATACTCGTGGCAACTCGGGAGTTACCTACTACACCTTTGTTGGTTAAAAAACCAGTCGCTCAAATTTAGGTTTGGGCTAATATTTACCTAGTTCAGCGTAGCCGAACGCCTCGTTTATAACAGTCGGTGTATTGTACGCAAAACTCTTATTCCTACGCTCATTCCCCATCAGTAGAATATCCATTCAGTGTTAATTGTGAAATTTGTAACTTTTACAGAATTATTTGTGCCGCTTCTTTCAATCTCTTCATCCTCTTCAATTTTGATAAAAATTACGCTTTCTTCCTTCCGTCTTCGGTTTTTATTCCTTATTTTAGGCTTAATTCGCTGGCTTTTATAAACTAAAATTAATTTTAATTCCTTTTACTAAATGCGTTAATATTCGAAGGTTGTCGTCCGAAAGCACTCGGGTAAAAAGTATTTAATCTAACTAAATATTGATTGATAGGTACGAAGTTGCTATAGCTTCTATAGGGATATCTATATTGTATTGGTTTAGCTCTTGCTTCTCAAAAATGGCTCCTACTGGTCGGATAAATGTTAGTTCTTGCGTAATTCCCCCCCCCCCCCCCCCCTGAATCCTGGTAAGGCTGTTAAATTAAGTCCGGTCGGCTTAACCCATTCGACCCAAAATGATTTCGTACGTCATGTTTCGACCGAACTATATTTGGTTATGCTGCGACGAAAGGGCTAGGTAAGATCGTGCGAGGTTTAAGTATAAGCCAATTGTAGTGTTCGGAGAAACGCGCCTCTACGAATCCACCAGCCCCAGCTTCGACCCCGCTGTTCATTTTTCCATAACAAAAATTGACATTGGGCTGCTGCTGCTGCTGCTCCTCCTCCTCCTCCTCCTGAGTCTGGACAAGGACGCTAATTTCTGACTACCCGTGATGAGTCGTGGTTCATATTCCACGTTAAGCTCGTAGGTCTAAGGCGGTACAACAAACTTGACCTTTGTCAGCATGAACAATTTGGGCGGAAGTAAAATATATAGGTGTATAAAATTACACGGTGTCCTTCGTTTTCATCCAGTTGGAAATACATTTATAAAACTAAAATATTCCAAATGTTCCCCATTCGGCTCGTAGCTACATTAATGCGTAGGTCATATTCTGCTTTTCCTTTTCTGTCGTATTTGATTGTATTTTAAAGCGAAATATTTCTTGCAGTGGTAGGTTTTTGCAAAAACCTTTTTCAGAACTTGTTTTCGTGCGAGTTGAAAGTTTTGTTTACTCGATCGTACCATACTTAGATTAATTCATTAAGACCTAGCTAGGCATATTATTCCGTACGTATTTTTAAATATAGCTTTCGTAATTATCAGTTGTCTTTGGTTTCGTAACCATCCGTTTCCCCATGTATTCAGGATAGGAAAGATTTGGTCTTCCCTTTTAAAATGGCTGCGTAAATCGTTCGTCAAAACTGAATCCTCAAGAATTAATTATTTTTTTCCACAACATTTTTAAATACATTAAATCGGCTTCCCCTCCCCCGGAGGTGAAGCTAATTCAGTTATATTATACTGCAAATTACGATGAGACCCAAGACTAAATAACGTGACCTTTCTTTAGGGAAGTTCTCAGCAACGGTTAAATTTATAAGAATTAAGAATGATTTTTTTTCGGTTATCAGCTTTTATAGGAGGAAAATTGAAAACGAATAATTACTTCATTTCTTTGGGAAATGAACCATTTTTGAGAAGTTTTAAAATTGAAAGTTTCTTTGGGAAATGAGCCGTTTGAGAAATTAAGTTCAAATTTGAACAAATCCCACCAAAAAACACCAGAAAAATGTTGGTCCTAACCTAACCTAACCCGCGTTTTTTCGCTATTTCTTACCTTAAATAGCAGCGTTGGGATGTTTGTACAAATCAGCGGCGACCAACAGGAATAAATAGATTTCGCCAGGCCCACCAATTTGAACTTGTTGGCCTAGCCAATGCTCACAGACTTCGAAACAAAAACTCCTCCAATTAACCGCACTCTCGGAAGCCAACGCTAAATAGAACTGCATCTAGCTGTGTCGAACGCTTTGTCAAGAATAACCCAACGTACAATAAGTTTTGCCACAGTTTGAGGTGTGATTAACCGGATTTTTCAACCCACGTTCCTTTTCGACGGGAAACAGAAGGAACACTTTTTCTGCCGCGCTCGTCCCTAGTCAATCTTCTGCAATAATATTCGTCAGCAACTTCTCTCTAATTGCACTCATTACCACACTGCGGATAAATAACGTAGGTAAAACACCGTGACTGGTAAAGAAAACTTCAGCACAGTCCTTTTTTATAAGTAATCCAAATCAAACCCAAGACAAACCATAGCGAAAACCGAACTGAATAAGGATTTTGGAAAGTGTGCGCATTATTGGAGATTCAAAATGCACGTCTCTGATTGGTCGGATAAGGTAACATGAAACAAAAACCAGATTTAATTGGCTGATTGACTAGTTTCCTAATTTTGCCACGAGATGTCTACCCATAAAACTGGAGAGGACGAGGACCGGCAAAATTTTAACAGCGGAAAGAGGGAAACACTCGGTCATTGGCCTATAATGGCTGCTTTTTACATCTAAATATTTTTTTTTCCGTAAAAAATAATTACATTTCCTTGATTTTTATAAATTTCCCTGAGGTTTCAAGGTGTCCTGAATACGAATTTGTTAAATTGTCATAGAATGTCTCCTATCGAAAACGAACGAAGCATTAAAACTAACCCAATTCACACCAGAAATATGAAAATAAAAACCCACTAATACAGTTTATTTCCACAAGTTTCGATGCCCACTGGCATCATCCTCGGGTGGATACAGAAAAACGCATGAACCAAAACAAGAGGGAAACAGTCCAGGGACCGACCGTTAAGAAATTCGCACCTAGGTTAGATCCCATTCTCCCGACACCGGAAGGGCATTTTCATATAAGGGACCCGCTTATAAGTACATTCGCACAAATTAAAACCATCTCCTTGTTCGATACATACAGATTCTAATATTTTGACATAATTACTGCATTTATTATTGCACTTACATTTAACACTATTATTATTACCTTTACCGTAATTATTAAATTTATATTACCTATATTATTACATCTGTTGCATTTATATTTACTTCCTGAGTGGTGTATCAGAAAGGCTATTTTAAAGCCAGAAAATCTTTTTATGCCCCTCGGGAACCTTCAGTTAACCAAAAACAGAGAGTTTGCCTTACATTGCCGGCTTAGAAAAAGTAAAACCGTTGACGAAAGACTTTGTTTGCTTTGGCGTTCAAATATTCGTCTACCGTGGAAAGTAAATTGGTTAGGAATAACGTTGCAAAAGACGAACAAGCCTGTGTTTACAGCATTCTGTAAAAGTTTATTTAGTATACGTGGGAGAAACGAAGAAATATTGAAACAAGTACGGTATTTTATAAATGTAATAATTGTCAAAAGAAAAATAATCTATGTATAGAAAAAGTAGATAATTTTAATATGTGCGAAGGTACTTATAAGCGGGACCCTGTAATAAAATGGCCTTCCGGTGTCGGGAGAACGGTATCTAACCTAGGTGCGAATTGTTTCCTTCTCTCCTTTTTCATTCGTTCTTCGGTTTATAAGTTCTGTATAATAGACAACACTGTAATAACCAATGTAATAAATTTATAATTTCTGTAATAAATAATAATGCAATATTAAATGTAATAAATTTAATAAATGTTAAAAAAAAATAGAATCTGTATGTTTAGAACAGGAAGAGTTTTAAATTTGTGCGAATGTACTTATAAGCGGGTCCCTTTTAATGAAAATGCCCTTCCGGTGTCGCGACAATGGGATCTAAACTAGGTGCGAATTTCTTAACGGTCGGTCCCTGGACTGTTTTTTCCCCTCTTGTTTTGGTTCATTCGTTTTTCTGTATCGACCCGAGGAGGATGCCAGTGGGCATCGAAACTGTTGTGGAAATAGTCTATTAGAGTGGGTTTTTATTTTCATATTTTGACCTTCACGTAGGGAAAAAAAAAGTTTAACACCAGAAAAATGTGTTGGTTCAGAAAGGAGAAAAAGCACTAAAACGAATAATTACCGAAAAATTTAATTTACTAAGAATAGTACGGTGTAAATTCACTCGTTTAGGAAACAATGACGGCTATAACTTAGTAAATGATATTTAACCGACTTAAAAACTTGGATCACCTGAAGATCACGTTTCCCAGCCTTTTCTAGTTAGCTTTATAAGGCTAACTAACGAAAATGACCTAACCTAACCAATCGTTAGGTCAACTGTACGCCCTTGACGATTGGTTAGGTTAGGTCGTGATATTTTCGTTAGTTAGCCTTATAAAGCTAACTAAAGAAGGGTGGGGGCCCTAATCTTCAGGTGATCCAAAAACTTTATGGTTCAAGTTATAGATAAGCTCGGTAATCCTCCTCTTATACCGTAATGTTTTGAATGTTAAGTACCCAAATTTTGAGTTAAAATTAAAGTAGTCTAGAAAATAGTTCTACTTTTAAATCTTGGGGAAAAAATCTTTCAGCCTAATTGCCTCCTAATAAGCTTATTGGAAGCTAAATGCAAAACTTTCTTCTACGTGAAGGTCAAAATATGATAAAAACCCACTCTAATACTGTTTATTTTCACAACAGTTTCGATGCCCACTGGCATCATCCTCGGGTGGATAAAAAAAAAAAAACGAATGAACCAAAAACAAGAGGGAAAACAGTCCAGGGACCATTTACATTCGCACAAATGTAAAACTATCTTGTTCTATACGTAGATTTTTTTTTTACATAATTACTACATTTATTAAATTTATTACATTTAATATTGCATTATTTGAGGTGTCCCGCGTCTTAATGTACCTAAGCGCCAAAATTAAAATTCGTCAGAAATTGCCTCCAAAGTTCAGCAATATTCTGACAATAGTATCTGTTTGAGCTAGAACGTTCATTTTTGGCTAAATTAGAGTTCTAAGTATGCTAATGAAGAGTTTTGGGAATAGATTTTCATATTTTATATATTTTATATATTTTAATTTTTTTATTTTATGCCGAACTTTGGGAACTTTGGGTGAACTTTTGGCTGGCGATAGAGGTGGAAAAAAGTAGTTGGCTTCATAAGGTTTTCAACCATACTTCGTGTCGTAAGGTCATTATAACCCAAACCACGCGATAGAAGGGTGAAAATAGTTATCCATCAAAAACACGTTTTCGCCTGTGGTGGCCCTTAGGTACCTTTAAGACGAGCGACCCCTCATTTATTACAGAAATTATAAATTTATTACATTGTTTATTATACAGAAGTTATAAACCGAAAAACAAATGAAAAAGGCGAGAAGGAAACAATCCAGAGACCATTAAGAAATTCGCACCTAGGCTAGATCCAGTTCCCCCGACCCCAGAAGGGCATTTTTATTAAAGGCTCCCGCTTATAAGTACATTCGCACAAATTAAAACTCCTTGTTCTATACATAGTACATACAGATTCTATTATTTTGACATTACTGCATTTATTGCATTTACGTTTTTTAACATTTATAATTACATTTATTACATTTATATTTATTTCCACATTTATTGCTTCCATTATTACATTTAAACTTTATCGGAAAAAAAACAAACCGAATGAACCAAAAGCGAGTAAGGAAACAATCCAGAGACGCTTAACGCATTCATTAGTGACCCATTAATCACGTGTAACACTATCGGATTAATAATTAATGAAAACTCATTCTATTTCACGTTGCACTTGACATCTGGTAAAAACCTCTCTATTGGACGTATCAAAAATCGTTCAAGTGGCGTCAAAAGGTTTACTGGACTGAATGAAATTACTTCTTAAAATGCAAAAATATCCAGGAGAAACCTGCAGAGCCTAGCTTTGCTCAACCCCGAGGTACACCGCCAGCTGCGGATCCACGGTTCCCGTACAGCTTAGGGATAAACGGGCACCCTGGTTTTGGGGAAAGTGGTAGTCATGATGCTCCTTTCACAGGAGCTTCGTTGCGGAAGGAATAAAATTGGGTACAAAGTCTCGCCCAATTGTGCATAGAATCTGGTCCCTTTAGTTCTTGTGGTAATATGGGGTTGTTTTAAGAAGACTTTCTGTACACTGCTGAGTTTTCTTTGCTCGCAATCCAGGACTGCGGGGCGTTGTTTTAGGTTAGATTTTCCTCGGTGGATCCTATTTGAGGGATACTCAGAACCACGTAAGTAAGGTTAAGCATAAATATTTTTAGCTTTATTTTAGAAGTTAGTCAATGAGTTGGTTCGTTAAGAATGTGTTCTGTCACTCTATCGGATAATTATGGTGGCCACGGTTGTGGGTATCGAATTTGAAACCTTTTTGATACGTTCTGGTTTTTACCGGTTAAGAAAATATCCTAGTTATCCGTCTTGTGACGGAACAGTCGCAGATGCATCCTACGCGACTGTCTATCCTATTTTATGTACGGCATATATATATATATATATAGATATATATATATGCGCCTGTGTATGACTGCAAATTATCCGTAGTCATCATGGTAGAAGCGCCCGAGTGGGGAGGATGTTAGGCAGGAGCCAGTGCTGGAATTTCAGTTTCTCCTGTCACTGTACTTCAGCTCTTTCTCAGCGTCGTCTGTCCAGTGAGCAGTCCAGCCTGCTCTTAAAAAAAACAAGCTTTCTCTCTATTACTACATACACATGCATGTTACACACTACACAATCTTTTCAAAATTAATAAAGTATTGTTTTAAAGCGTAGGAGAGCTTTATTTCGGCCCTTTCCATGGGGGGGGGGGGGGCGCTCGCCCTTGGGCCCCACCTTCGTACATAAAAATCTCTGCTTAAACCAAAGGTAGAATATTTAGTCTTTGTTCCCGCGCTCTGGCAGTCACGTGGTCGGAAATAGTGCATCTCCACCAGCCTGGATGTTAAAATTCACTTCATGAAGTGCCCGAGGTAGTCTATACCCTAGGTCTATTTACTATCTTTACACGGCAAATTTTTTGTCCATGTATTTCACCAGATAATTGAGGCCTTCGATATTTGGTACTTAAGAAATCATCACTGATGATTTAAAAGTAGCGAAACAAAGTACAGCAGCGGTCAGTAAAGCGAACAGTGTTAGGTTTTATAGCTCGGAATTTTGAGTACAAATCGCGCGATATTATAGTTCCTTTATAAATCATTAGTTAGACCCCATTTGGAGTACGCGATCCAATTTTGGAACCCACATATGTAAAAAGATAGACAAACTCGAAAGAGTTCAAAGACGAGCAACTAAGATTCCGTCGCGTCGCTTAGGTCAAAGTCGTACGAGGATAGGCTTAGTTAAAATTGACTACACTCGAGACTAGGAGGCTAAGGGGTGATGTAATCCAGGTTTTCAAAATTATGAATGTGTTCGATAACAGCTTTTTAGAAATATCTCAATATAATAAGACAAGAAATAACTGGTAAGTTGACAAGTAGAAGGTTCGAAACAGCAGTTGCCAACTTTTTTACACATACAATAGTAAATAGCTGGAATAGTTTACCGGCAAAAGTAACTAGTAGCATGTCTATAAACATGTTTAAAAATCGATTAGATGCATATGTTGATAGATTGGGTATAGTTTAAGGCAGTAAAATTAAGGCTTTGTGGTTCGGAACCCACCTAAAATTGTAGGTCTTCTTCGCCACCACGGAGGACATGCACAATACACAATTACGAACACAGTTAGGTCGACCAGCCATGAGTGAATCCTAGGGTCTTTGTTGGTCTGAAACATTATAACGTAACGTAACATAACAAATTACTATGCAATGAAAACATTGTAGGACTTTTCACGGAAGTTAATGAAGTCTGTACGTACAAATTAAATTTGATAGGAACGAGCGAAGGGTTGAGAATTGAGATGTAATTTAAATTGAAACTCATTGTCAGTATGCGAATGATTCAAAATATTCCTTATACTCTACTTACAATACGAAGAATAAAATTAATAACGATCTTCAGTCGGCTAAAATTCGGCCGTGAATAATTTTCATCTAAATGGTTACATTGAGAGATTAAGTATAATGATAAAATCCTTTTAATATCTTTGAATGCCCGCGATGATAGGTCTAAGTGTCGAGAGCGGATGCGGGTCTACCATTCGTCAATTTGACGTTTTTCCGTTTATAATATACTCAGTTGGCTTTCTGGTAGATAACCAATTACGATTAATTAGTGCGGTTGATTTGAGGGTGGTTATGGCCTTACACCTAGAAATACTACCTAATTTCCAAGTAGGCTCGTGACTACCCCAGAAGACGGTGCTCTTATTCCAGTTTAACAATTACTTCGGTTTCTCCTCGAATCCTTAAATTCTTTCTTAAATATAAAATTAAATATTATGGTTTAGTGTGTAATTTGTAATAGTAAGCTAATAATTCACTAAATATCGTTAAAAATTCGTCGTTGTGAGCCGAGGTTGACTGTACTCGCTACTTCCTGTCTACTGAGTGATGCAACTGCGATAGAATATAGTTATTGCGGCGGTTCATGGCAGATGTAAAGTAGTCCCTTTGAATCGCGAGTCTACTGCTAATTACTGTTGTTTAAGGATTTCTTTGTGTCAAATTGAACCTTAATGGACTCTCTAAAGACTACTTACCACCGTAGTAAATTTTATTCTTAGTAGTTTTTTAAATCGCTGAAAGGATTGTATACACGCATTGAGACATTTTAATAAGGCCTATTTCTCTAATTTTGAATTGCTGTTGTGTAGATATTGGGAGTATTAATTGTCCTTAGTACTATCCTAGTTGTGTGTGAATAACATCGTCCTGAAAATTTTTGTGGCAAATTCAAGATTTTAGTTGATACCCTTAAGATATGGTTAATTGTTTATGGAATACAAAATTTAAGTATAAAAATGTCGACTGTAGCAACTTGTGCACTTGCGCAATTATTTTTTATTTTTTATTTTTTTTTTGTAGAAAGTGGACGAAATTAAAGAGAAGGAAGTAAACGAAGAGAAGGAGAAATCGGAAACAGAAACTCAAGCATGCAAAGAAGAAACTCCGGAAGAAAAGAAAGAGAAGCCAAAGAAGAAAAAGAAGTCCTTTAGGTAAAGTGAATTTTAAATTATCAATACGTGACCCACTCCAAAATATATATACTACCTTTAGGCTAACGCAAAATTGAAACATTGGACCATGTTAAACGAGAACCTGCGCAAAAGGTGCTTGCAAATGCGAAGTTGTGAGCATTGCGGGCGAAGGGAATCTAGTTTTATATAGAATTTTTCGCATATTGAACGGGTGGCGGGCACGGTCCATAAATGGTTCAATCCGTGAACCACGTGACATTGTTTTTGAGTGATTAGAAATGAATTTTGGTATAAAAAGTTTTAATGCGATTGGGAGTGCAGTGGTGCTACCGTGACAATGACAAACTAAACGACTAAAATTGACTGACAATCGGAACTGTAACAAATATCGGTAACTATTAGATGCGTCATTAGTTTTATTACCTTTTTAACCCGTAAACTCTCGATATATTGTTGTTGACAGTTTATTTTTACAAATTACAAAACTCGTGAATCTCATTTGCCCACTCGCTTTCGAAACCCTCGAGAGATGCTTAAAACTTGGCATCAAGGGAACTTTGTTGTGTGCTCCCTGGAGTCACCAGGAACATTTGTGAATGATGCCTTGACCTACTTACAGTATATCGGAAGATTGGGAAGATTCATCGCATAAATAAGTTCATGAAAGAATGTTATAAGAATACTTCAGAGTTCAGTTGTAAGAACTTTTGCGAAGGATCTGGGAACTCATACAGTAAACATCTCTACCTTGAACTGTGTTTATTCCGTCTCTTCAATATAAATGATAAATGTTGCCAAAGGATAACTTATTTCGTTGTTAAAAATGTAATAAATACAAATTACCCTAGATTTTTAAAAATTATACTTGACTAAGTAATAATTGGAGGTACTGTACTGACTTTAACTGGTTATGTATCTTATTGAAGCAAATCATCTGACTTTGATCGTCGTATCGTGCGCGTGTCAAGTATTTATATAAATGTTTTAGCAGTAATATAGTAGTTTCCAATTTTTACTGGAGGGAAAAAGTGGGCCTTGGAGGAAACAATAAAAACCAGACTTTTTAAATTTTTTTTTCCTACATAATTATTTCCCTTAATCTTTAAAATCCAATACGCTCTCAATTCGCAGCCATTCTTCTAATAGTAAGTGCAATGTTTTTTGGGGGTTACAATTAAATGTCTTCCTTTAAAGTGAACCCTTAAAGTTTTAAGTTAGCAAATAAAGTAGTTGGGGAAAATTATGATTTAAGATAATGCGTTAACATACGCAATAGAATTGTACAAGATTAACGTGATAAAATGGCTGTGACAAAAACACAAGTGACAGTGCAGAGAGGATGGTACCATCCTTGGAATGGCTCCTGTTCAGCCTGTCATCTTGCTTTGATAGCGTGTGTCGTTCAGGTGTGTGAGCGACTGAATTCATAAGATCATATAGACTGATGAACTAGCGAGTTGCGTAATATACTATAATTTTTCCCCCCTCAGGAGTTTTTCTTTTCTTCGTCGAGAGAAGAAAGTCAAACAAGAAAACACAAATGGAGACATCAAAAAGGATAAAGAGGAGGTGAGTACCCATTTTAGTCCTTACATTTTTACTGCGCGTGAAACTACAAAACGTGGCAGTATTGAACTGTACGAAAGGCGTTCGTTTGAAGAGCATTTCAAGAAGCGGTATATCGTTGCCGTTCATTTCGCTTACGGAATAATTTATAATTTTGATTAGCTCTTGTACAAACTCCTCATAATATCACTATGTAGAACCACATGCCTATACCTATTGACCCTGCTCCTGTTGGACGGGTTTGAATTGAAATAGGTAGTCTCGTAACATGGTTACTTTTCATCGTATATATTGTATACGAAGCCGGAGCTGGAATGAGGTAAAGAGTACACACTGCGTTTTTTAACGAACGAAGAAATTCCGTTATTGTAAGGTAACTTATAAGTAAAAAAAATCTTCATTTGATAATTTCTATTCACACTATGAATTTACTTCGTGCGTGTTCGCATTACCGCTTTATGATCGCGTATCTGTATTTACTTACGTGATCGATTTGATTGACAAGCCATAAAAGTATAATTTTTAAAAAGCATAGAAATATTATCAATAGATCTTAAATTTTACGCGTTTGTGTTTGCGAGATATTTAGTCAGATTCTAAAGTCGATACAGGTGTTTGGTTAGTCTTCAGACCAGAAGAATGGGAGGAATTTGTGCACTTTATCATCAGCTGATCAAGGCCAGATAGGCCGCAGCACCATTTTCTTTTCATCAAAGTTTTTACCCTGGGGCTTTCCTTAAATTTTCTCCAGCATTCCACACTGGCCCGCTTTTGAACAAGTTTTCGTTCTCGTAAAATGCCGAATTTGAACAGTTTGTGGCTGTTATGGGAAAGATTGCTCGTGATCTCTTGGTTTGTACAAGACTATACGTCTATCGTGTATAAACTTTTTAATAATCTTTGCTTTTATAAGTAGGCTAAATGAGTCGTCCGTTCTCTTTAAATCTCATTTAAGTAAGGACGAGTGTCCCTCCAAAAACAATAGTTCATTTTGGTCACCATTTTATGCGAATGGGATGCGTATATACAGTATACCGTATGTACGTTGCAGAAAAAAAAAAAATAAATTTCAATGTATTCCTCCCGCGACTCCCCAAATGAAAACACCACCCTTGACGATATCTAATGCAGTATTTTCAGCTAGTTTTAATAATCGGCGACAGAAGTACTAACTGACGTGCAATTAAATTAATTCTTCATTGTACATACACACCACGACGGCCACTCAATATAATTCCCCCCCCCCTTTTATTTCAGTTTTCTTGCAAATTCCAGAAATTTTGTGCACAAGTAGTTACATACCTTTTTTTTTTTACAAGTTTTTATTTTTCCACACAGTCTCCATCCTTTTCTACGGCTTTCCTCTACCTCGAAACAAAGGCCTTTATTCCTTGCTGGTAAAAGTACGCTGGGTTTGGCTGGAGCCACCTCTTAACCTCCTCAACCTCCTCGTCACTCAAACTTTCTTCCACGAATAGCATCCTTCATTGGCCCAAACAAATGGAAGTCTGAAAGTGCCAGGTTCGGGATGTATGGAGGGTCGGGTAACAGTCGAGCGCATTTTTGTGATGGCCTCTCTTGTTTGCAAACTGTTGTGTAGTCTTGCGTTATCGTGCAAAGGACGTCGTCGTCTTTTCTCTCCGGTCGAACTCGCTTTATACGTCTCTGAAGTCTCCAGGGTAGCAATATATGCCTGAGTGGATTGCTCGTCATTTCTTCGTAATGTCCACCAGAATCACCCCTTTCGTGTCCCAGAAGATGGTGGCCATAACCTTTCCTGCAGAGGCAGCCATTTTGAAATTTTTCTTGCGTAGGGAGTCTGCGTGATGCCACTTCATGGATTGGCGTTTTGTTTCAGGTTCAAAGTGTTGTGCCCAAGTCTCATCCCCCAGTCACAATTCGTGAAAGAAAGTCATCCCCCTTCTGTCTTGTATCGAACTAACGACTCTGAAGCAATTTCTTTAATTTGTGATCTTGTCAGTCAGTTCGCGAGGAACAAACCGTGAACACACTTGAGTATCCCAATTGCTGAATTATCGTATTCAGTCACACTTCCTTCATTAATTCCTAGTTGCTTGTATGTGACTCCGATTTGATCGAATGATGATAGCACGTTGCACAGTGAGAGATGTCACAGCTGATGCCGGGCGACCACTGCGTGGCTCATCGAGGCTGGCTCTCCCCCCTCTCCGATGATCTCGCACGTTTAGACCAGCGTCCAACTGTGCTTCGATCAACAGCATATCTCTAAACGTTTTGTAGATATTTGTGAATATTTCCAGCCGTTTTCTTTGCAGTTAAGAATTCGATACGACGCACCTCGCTGTCAGACGCCATTTTCGAAACTGCGTTAACCATCGGTTTTATACAAGGGCGTTTAAAAGTTTTTATACAAGGAGCGGATATTCAAACTAGGAAAATAATGTGTGAAGCGCAAAAAATTCAAACTTACAGCCCAAAAGATACAAAAGCCCCATTAACTAAAAACGGTGGGGTCAAAATATATTGTGCCCCTAGTAACTAATTACTTAGTAAATTTTTTAATTAAACAATGCTTCAAAAAAGTATGTATCGGCTACGTCGTAGCCAATGTCGTAACACTGCTTTCCGTTGATCAGCGAAGTTACGCGACATTGGGTTGGATGGGAGACCGTCCGTTCCGTCCAGCGTATGTAGCGACCCGTGATTCGGATCCCACGTGAAGATGTAGGTCCCCTCCGTCATGTGACCTTAGATGTTGCGAAGGAGGTTAAACAACCGAAAATTTAAAGTATGCATGTATACATACACGTTTCTTAAATTTTCTAACATTTTATATTTAGATCACTTCCACATGATCATCATTCATCGCTGCAGTATGTATTCCACGCTCTAACTTAATTAGAGCATTAGGAAGATGCTGTTGTGAAATAGTCGATAACTCCTGAATCTTTGACGGAAGTTGTCTGGCACGTGGCGTTGATACTCTTTTAATCCAAAAAGGTTAAGTCGGGTGATCGAGGTGGTCTAATCAACGCTGAAATAAAACATGAACGGGTTTCACCAGAAGTTGACGTTTGGTCTGGTATGTCACTGAACTGCGTAATCGATCCATTTTTTATTGTATCGTGACTGAAGAAAACTATACTTGTTGCATAAATTTTTCCTCCCTAATTGTTGCAATAGCCTATTCCATTCGAGAAGCGTAATCTTTCATGAAGAATGTAGCTACTTTGTAGAAGCAAACTTCCTCGCCGCTAGAAGGCCGTGATGAACCGATAGTATGGCCACTTCAACCATCTTAATTAACCTATTTTTATTTTTGGAGGAGTGTTGAAACAATTTGGTATTGACAAACACAGTAGTAGTACTAGTCTGGCCAAACTCTGTTAGAGGTCACTGGATCCATTTCACAAGAGCATCTTGCTAATGCTCTAATGGAGTTCGAACATAAAATATGCATTGTAATGTCGAGTGACGGTCATCTTGTAAATGTTCTAAATCTAGACAGTTTGGAAATGCTAACTATATATACTGAATGAATAGTGATTAATAAGAAAAATTACCAATTATTTGCACCAATTTTTCTTATCCACTGTATGTACAGCAGCGAGAGTTAATTAGATGTGAGAAAGGGTTATTTTAAATTGTTTAATCACCCTTAGGTTTATATTAAATACTTATGAACGAAGTTTAAAAAACAAAAGAAATGGTATCGTTACATATAATCTAAAACTGGATCTCGCCGGACTAGGCTTCAGAAGGTTGTCCCGACTGGTCCAGACCACCATTTTTATATTTTTGCCAGTCTTTTGCGTGAATTTTAGGTAAAGTAGTTTGCTTTAATAGTAATATGAATAACTAGTTTCTAATGCACTACTTTGATTCTGGACCGGTTCGGACCGTCCAAGGACCTCTGGTTTTATCGCAAATAAAAATTAAACTGCAGTGATCCACCTCGTTATTAAGCTTTTGTAAATTGAAAATGGGGTAAAGTTAATCCTTATCAGTTAATTTCATCCCAGGTGCTTGAAACACCTGGCTCAGTTGTATGAATGCGAAGGTTTAGGAGATACTCTAGACTGTTTTTGTAGGCTTTGCTGTCTTTACGTATGTTACCCTGTACAACGCTAATTTTCAACCTTGCCTCCCTTTTGAAAAGTAAAGGCAGTTTATTGCAACTTCATAAAAGAAAAAAAAAAAAAAAATTATATACAGTATATTATTAATGTTTCGGAAAAAAAAAAAGGAAACGAGGAGACTTTAGTCAGTTCAGTTTTCTCCCAAAAAACTATGTACCCTCGAGGGTACTCCTGGTTGGAAACCTTTGCTGCGCAAGGCACTTTCTATCGTTTCTAGGATTCCCCCTCGTCTGCATTTGAATGCTTACTAATACTTTTTCTATCAAATTGGTCTCGGTATGAGGTTTAGAATTCCATAAATAACAATGGAGAGGAGTTTATTTTCACCTATTTTGTGAATGTTTTTGATATTCCGAAATGCTCACTAAGTATCTTTACAGTAGGACTCCTCAGTGGGTCCTGTTTGTCCTTTTAGTGAAATGACTCTCTTCATAGTGCACTTGGCAAACGCATTGGGAATACAGTGCCGCACATTTCCAATTTAGTTTAAAGCCGTGAACATTGCGTTATGAATGAGATACTTAACTGTATTAAGAGTGTTAGAGCGAGGCACTCGTACAGTATAGGTACAGTTGCCTGATTGATGCGCTGGTATTTGGATTTGAAGTAACTTAAAACAAATTTAATTACTGAATTTTCGTGTCGATAAAAGCCATTAGAGATTCGTTGGCGATTGAGTGGTAAAAGTCGATCAGTTTGATCTTCCTTACCCAAAAATGTTAGGGGTCAGATTGCCTCCACTTCTTTCATCGACAATGTATTTAAATTTCAGTTTGGATGACTGTTCATTCAAATTGCTTATTCCATTCGTGAACACAAACTGCATCAAACGAGGAATTGCTGTAATAGAACGCTAATGATCGGCATGGAGGAATTGATTTCCCGCGCCTCCCCCTCTTCGACCCCCTTCTGTGTTTAGACCATTTCACGAACTTGTTGGAACGAAACGCAATGCCTGATTGGCAGAAAGGCGACTTTTTTTATCAGTTTCATAAAATTATCACTTACCCATATTAAGTGCTTCCAAGATACATATGGTAATAGATTTTTAATACACAAGTAGAGAAAAAAAAAAAAAAAAAAAAAAATTGATCTTGTAAGGTAGCAAAAATTTAAATGGCTGATTTACGGTTGAATGGAGGTGATCCTTACAACTTCATTCATTCCTCATTAAGATCATTGTATAAAAAAGGGGCAATACTATTTCTTCGGCTTAAATTCGTGTTCATAACGGGAGTGTCTTTCCTGCTTCAAAACAGATGTTTCAAAGATGGTTGTCGCCGTCCCTTCTGCGGTGCTACTTAACTGTGTGCGTACCGTGTTCGTGTAGGCTTTAGTCTTTGTTACTGTACGCGCTCCTTCCGTATTGTATAGTCTAAGGTACGAGTAAAAGGATGAAGGATGTGAAGCGGGAATAGGAAATTTCTTAGTTATCGTGGGAATTATCAGGATTTTAAGATATATATAAAAAATTAATTAATTCCCTTTTGGTCGTACAGAGGGAGTGCGTGCTGCAGGGCTTGTTCCTAGAAATATCTGTAATCGAACAGAAGAGTTTATTACTAGTTTATCCTTTTATTTTTTTCTACTTAATAATTAGGCGTTGTTCTAGGAAATTGACGTTATTTGTATTCTTTCTTCCATTGTGCTCGCAAAGATTAGGGGGTAAAAAAAAAAAATTCTTGTCAGCAGATTGGAAGGATGGAAAGAATTTTAAGTAGTTCTTAAATCCTGTTTATATACTACATGGATATGAAGTTAGGGATTTTTTTTTAATTTGTGCACCACAATATCCGGGCTTGAAAAATATTTGCACTGAATGATCATTGGTCACTTTCATAATTCAATTTGTGTATACGAAATAAAGCAAATGTCACCCGAACTACGTGATGCAATGATACGAGAGTTTTGCAGCATTGGTTGGAGGGCTGAAAGTGATTCCTTTTGAGCGGCTTTCCTCAAATTGTATTTGACGATGCGAGAACTAACTGCAAACAAAGATGGGGTCCCCTCGCTCCGTCTTTCCTTTCCCTCGAATGAGGGGCAGACTAAAGTGGGGGAGGGGGGCAATCTCTTGTTGCTAAGGCCATTAGGAAATGGCAAAGGACGGACGATTCGCCTCTTCAGCCCTCCCCCCCCTACATAGTCGTGGTAGACTGACCCATGACGTAACGCTTACTGTCAATATGGCTAAATTATTATTGTATATTAGTAGTGGAGTACAGCTTCCATTTTATTGGTATGTGCGATCTAATCGTGGATTAGTTCATTTACATTGCGAGGCTGTTACCATGCGGTCACTTATTTGCTGGAAGTGGCTTACGGGCTATTTGAAAAAGTTGCCATTCTCGTCCTGTAGTCCCTCTTTTTACTACCGTTTCACTCGTTTCCATCTTCCTTTAGCGTTTAAATTATCTTTAATCATTCTCTCCTTTGGCTAATTCTGACCAGCTGTTCTTATGTCGGCCGTCGAAATGATGGAACGAGCAATCGATAAGCTTCTTCATTAACGATGGAAGCAGTTATTGGGGTTGGCTTTAAAATTACTAATTCGATTTCATAAGAATTAAAATTTGTAAATTATATAGTGTTCGCGAGTTTGTTAGAAGCGTTTCTGTAATTGATAATTTTAATTGTTAAAGGCCTTTATGTATGTATTGTAACGTTGGTATAAGATATTCACCCAGGCATTAGGTCTATATACAGGGTGTTTGAAAACTTTCTGTACAAATTGTAATGGGGGATAGACAACACCAAGACAAACCCTTTTCGTCTATAAGTGTGTGTCCGCTGACGTCACCATTCGGCGCGAGAGGGCGCCGCTGCAATTGGCTAAAAGGTGAAGTGGGCTAGACTCGCGCTTGCCGCGGGCATTCTTAAATCGGACGTAGTACGCGTAACATGGAGCGCTTCGTGACTGCTGAGATGGCTGACATGCATATGGTGTATGGGGTTGCCAATGGAAACGGAAGAGCTGCTGTGAGGTTGTACCGACAGCGCTTCCCAAACAGACGTGTGCCAAACCACCAAACGTTTGCTTATTTGCATCGGCGACTGCGAGAAACTGGAACATTCCATGCAAACATGCATGACACTGGTCGGGAGAGAAACGTGCGCACTCCTGACATGGAAGAAGAAATCCTACGGCGATTTGAGGACAATCCAAGCACGCGAGGTGTTGCACGTATCATCGGTGTGAACCACGACCTGGTCTGGAGTGTTGCACGAGCAGCAGTTACATCCGTTTCTTCCGAGTCCAGGCATTACAAACCCGTGTAGCATGTGGATTTGCGTGAGCCCACGTGAGAATTGTGCATGTTAAACACACCCTCACGTGTGAAACAGGCCTCATCTGAGAACAGCACATAAGTCGGAAAATTAGGCTGCACTGCTGTCTGCTGCAGAAACCAGCGTGCGAATTCCACACGAAGTAATCCCGAGGTTGTAATGCCTGGACACTCTGACGATGAAACGGATGTAACTTCTGCTCGTGCAACACACTCCAGACCAGGTCGTGGTTCACACCGAGGATACGTGCAACACCTCGCGTGCTTGCGCTTGGATTGTCCTCAAATCGCCGTAGGATTTCTTCCATGTCAGGAGTGCGCACGTTTCTCTCCCGACCAGTGTCATGCATGTTTGCATGGAATGTTCCAGTTTCTCGCCGATGCAAATGCGCAAACGTTTGGTGGTTTGGCACACGTCTGTTTGGGAACCGCTGTCGGTACAACCTCACAGCAGCTCTTCCGTTTCCATTGGCAACCCCATACACCATATGCATGTCAGCAGTCGTGAAGCGCTCTATGTTACGCGTATTACGTCCGATTTAAGAATGCCCGCGGCAAGCGCGAGTCTAGCCCACTTCACCTTTTAGCCAATTGCAGCGGCGCCCTCTCGCGCCGAATGGTTACGTCAGCGGACATACACTTATCTACGAAAAGGGTTTGTCTTGGTGTTGCCTATCCCCCATTACAATTTGTACAGAAAGTTTTCAAACACCCTGTATAGTACTACTGAAGTTTCTCGTTTTTGTTTGCTTAACGTAAGAGTGTCCGATGGGTCCTCATGATGATTTCTGAAGTTTATTTCGCACTAGTCTGACTTTTAAGCTGGTATAATCATATTCTCAAGATGAGGGGTCGCGCGTTTTACGGTACCTAAGCGCCACCACCACAGGCGAAAACGTGTTTTTGATGGATATCACTATTTTCACCCTTCTTCTATCGCGTGGTTTGGGTTATGACGACTTTACGACACTAGAAGTAGGGTTGAAAACCTTATGAAGCGAACTACCTTTTTCACCTATCGCCAACCAAAAGTTCACCCATAGTTCGGCATAATAAGAAAATCAAAGTGAAAATATATATAAAATATGAATATTCCAAAAACTCGTCAACATCTTCATTAGCATACTTAAACCTAATTTAGCCAAAAATGAATGTTCTAGCTCAATTAATAACAGATACTATTGCGAGAATATTGCTGAACTTTGGAGGCGATTTCTGGCGAATTTTAATTTTGGCGTTTAGGTACCATACCTTAAGACGCGGGACCCCTCTCAGTTAATTTTTCAGTAGCGTATTTAGACGTTTATTAAAACGTATCGCGTAAATTATAACTCGAGACAGCTGCTGCTTTTGCTGTTTGCTCCCACTAAATTGCATTGGATTGAAGAATTAATGCGAAGAACGGAAGCCTTTTATGTCTATTAGATCAAATTATAGTCGCAACGTTTTCTGTGCTGGAGCATCATCTTTATAGTCTAATAAATAACTGCTCGTTTATAACGGTTAAACGTTTAAGATTTTAGTGTGTGGGAAAGTGTCGAGTGATTTATGGTCTTGTATACATATAAAGTGTACGATATGCCGCTTCTTTTATCTCGTTAAAATATAAAAAAATGGCATTACTTTGAACTGACCTCGTAATTTTATTCACCCATTTTATTCACCCATTCTTACCTTTTACGGAACTGTTAAGTTTTATTTGTGGCAGCTCTTAATGCGAGCCATTTCTTTTTATACTTAATTTAAGTTCGGGTATATGTCGTTCATTTTTATCGTAAATAAGAGTTGCGGATTAGATAAAGATCTCGCGATAGCCGTAATACTTGGTGCAGTTGTACTAATTTTAAAGTATTCCCTTAGCCATAGTGATGCTTCATGACTCGTGTAAGACCATTTTTACCCAAAGTTAACTTCATTATAAGTTGATGTATAGAACTGTTGGTGCGCTTCAAACATTAAATTCATTGTCGAAACTGATTCGTAGTCCCACTAAATTGGTAGATTTCCCTCGTTTTGTGAATCCTTCGTGTTAGCGGTTCCGGCGGCGAGGGAAGGAGATAACGATTATTATAGAGGGGAGAGGGGGTTATGATCAGGAGGAGGTCGGGAGAGTAAGTTCTTCATACAGTTTAGGGAGGACACCATTATCATGCGACTCCACCTCGGTTCTTTCCTTCCCCGTGAGTGGGTTGGGGTATTTGTATGGGGTAACGCCCGTGCAATCCGTGTATGGAAGAACGCGGGGCTGCAGGTTTCCCATTTCGGAAACTCTTCAGTGATAAGCCGATGGAGTTAAAGATTGTGAACGTTGTTTAATGGTAGGTCTTGTCATTGCGTGAAGAAATTAAATTGAAATGGCTGCACGAAAGAATTTGCTAGATTTTGTCGTCAATCGTCTGAACTTATGTTTCGTGCGTTGGTCTCTTCACACGGAGGTGAAGCTGGTGGCCCCGCCTCTAGGTCTGGCCTGGTGGAGGAGCGAGTTCTTGCGCTCTCCACCGTACATAGCCAGGCACGCCCGGCTCATCTGGTATTGTCTTGAACCAGGCATCCAGTCTTTTGTTAAAGACTTTAGCTTTGACCCCCGTTACGTTTCTGAGGTCCTTAGGAAGCTGGTTGAAAAGTCTTGGGCACCTGACAACCAAGCTATTTTCCTTCAGGGTTGAGGTGGTCCCTTTTCGGGCCTTTAATTTGGAAACTACACATTCTGCCTTTCCTATTTTCCAGTGTTTGAATGGTAATTGGGTTGAGTTCTAGGTTTGGTACCAGTTTTTCGATCATTTTCCATGTAGATTATGATGTACCTCTTTCCAGTGAGTATAATTTAGTTTACGCTTTCCCAGTAGTCGAGTTCTTTGCAGCCATCAATCTTGCTGTGAAATGCCTTTGCGTTTCTTCCAGTTTATTAGTTTCTTTTTTATATGGGGACGTCAAAACTGAGCAGTACTAAGTTTTGGTATAATCAGAGTTTTTAGCAGGGGAATCATCATTGTCCTGTCCCTTCTCTTGAACGTTCTCAGTACATGTCCGGCGACTTTTTGCTTTATTTATCGCTATCTGATTTTGTTTCGAATTTCGCATCATCTGTCATTATCCCGAGATCGATCGCTTTCGTGCTTCTCTGACTTGTCTTCTGACCATTTGTACATTTTTAGTGTCCTGCAAGGCCTCCACGTCATGTACATGGCTGATTTTTCTGCTGATCTTTGTATCGTCTGCAAAGGATGTTACTATACTGTTGCTGTTTATTCCGTTCTGTCTGTTAGCATGATAATGAACAGGAGTGGGGCCAGTACTGTCCCTTGTGGTACTGAGCTGCGTACTTCTGATTCTAATGATGTACCTTGAATTTTGATGACCTGCAGACGATCTCTAAGGAAGTTGTAGATCCATATTCCCATATTTAATTTTGTGCTATTATACCATGGTCACATTTATCGAAAGCTTTAGCAAAATGTGTGTATATATAACATAGTAGTTGTCATTGCCTTTAGGATATTGTTTTATTAGTTATGATAGGCACGATCTACCTGATCGGGATCCATGCTGATTTTCGTTGAATCTTTCCCGTGACTCCAGGAAATCATAAATTTTCTTTCAAATACTTTGGTGAGGTGGGACGTCAATGACACTGGTCTATAGTTCTTTGCTCGAGATCTGTCCCCTCCTTTATATATAGGGGACAATGTTTGCTCTTTTCAAGATGCTCGGTATTTCCCCAGTGTCTAGGGATCTTCTCCATATCCAGTATAAAGGTGTAGCTATTTCATTTTTACAGTTTTTAATCAATAATTAGTTCCAATTGTCCGGACCTGCAGCTGAATGTGGTTTCATTTGTTCTATATCTCGCTACATCATCTGGTGTAAAATCAGTGTTATATATACTCCTTGCAATTCCTCTTCAAAGAATACTTTTATGTCGGGTATCGCTTTGTCACTTTTTGGGGTACTGAAAACTGATTCATACTGAGCTCTCAATGTATCAGATATTTGTTTGGATCGTCGGTTAGTTCATTATTTCCCGTCCTTAAGGGCCCAATAGCGGCGCGCGTTTTTGTTTTCTTTTTGCATAGTTATAGAAGTACTTTGGGTTTTCCTTTGCTTCTACCGCCTTTTTCTCTTCCCTCTGTATGGTCCTTAATCAGGGCTTGTATTTCCCTATCGATACCGTCCAGTCTTTCTTTTATTGCTTTCCTGTCATTATCTCCGCAGTTACCTTACTTCGCCTCCACTCTTTCTTTTGCGGAATAGTCTTTCTTTTGCCTCTAGCCAGCTCATCTTTCCTTTTTACTGTTTTCGGAGCATATTTTTCTAAAATTCTCAGCGTTTTTTCTTCCAAGGTTGTTAGCATTTCTCCAGTTTTATTCTCGAAAATTGTTCTCCATTCTATTTGGGCCATGTGCGATCTGATTGCTTCCCAATTTATAGTCTTCGAGTTTAAGTTAAAGGCCCCGAATTTATTTCTTTCCACAATGTGTATTGTCTTTTAATGCTGTCGTCATTTGTTATCTCGATTAAGTTGTGGTCTGAGATAATGGTTGGGGTTACTTTTATATCGGCAATGAAGTTCGTGTTATTCGTGAATTCCAGATCTGAAGTAAAAAATTTTTCTTCATAAATGCATTTTATATTCTCTAAATTCTTTCTAGTCTCTTCCTTAGAGGTTAAAACTCGCAGCGTGAAATATAAAGTAAAATAAAACCCTCCGATTCGCTTTTGTTCTTTACACAACCAAGCATTCCTACAATGCTTGGTTGCCACAACGGTAGCGTGTCGTAATTTCACCCACCACAGTTTGTTTTACACTACGAAATTTTTGTGGCATAACTTTACGGCTAGGGTCAAATTTTGAGTCCCTTAAACTTTTTTAAAGTTTACCGTAATAAAAGAAGCTAAAACGAAATTTGCTCTTTTTTAGTAAAGTTCCGTTAACTTGAAATCCTACCACCACTTCATGGTTTTATTAATGTACTTCTCATTTTTCGTTTTTTGCAAGGTTTTTTCAAATTCAATCAAATCTCTTGAAAAATGCAATTTATGAAAATTACACCCTTCTGAAAAGCTGTCGAACTTTGAACGTCACATTATCGGTAATGAAAATGTCTGGTGTCGATCAGTAGTTTTTGGTAATGCGTATCTTGTTCCGCAAAATTCTAGTGATGCAAAACTTGGACTGCGTCTGAAGGCTTATGTATTAACGTATTCCGTAGTGTACATAAACGCGTAAAGAAGAAAAAACCCAGCTGATTACGCAGGCCCGCAAATTGAAACTTGTAGAATGGGGTTTGTTCTAATGTGATCTTCCATAAGTTTACTACACTGATTTCAAAAGTGAAATCCATTTTCGTGTATCATGGAAAAGGACAAGTTTTACTTGTACAATGTATTTCATATATATCCAAATAACTTGCGTACGTTTTTGAGAAAAAAAATGGACAAGGCTGTTAAAATGAAGAAAATAGGACTAATAATATGATACAAATGTGACCGATTATACTAGAAATATCGGTAACGAGTGGTTTCGAACTTTGTCATGATAAACAATGCGATATCATTTTTGTTCCATTCCGAAACTGAAAAAAAAAAAAACCAGTGAGTTTTGCGAAAAATCTGTAGGTGGAGAAAAAAAAATGGATATAATTTTTGAACTCGACACGCCTTGATTATTACAGGACACGCAATTAGCCAGATCCCAAAACCATTGTAGGCCTGTTATTAAAAATTTAATGCTACATATTCCAAAATGAGCGTTTTCTAAATCCACTTAAAAAAAAAAAAAAAAAGTTAATTTTTATTTGGGTTACGTGTTTAGTACTATTTACAAATAAGTGTGAATGTGAAAATGAGCGAAAAAGTCTTTCAAGCTCTCTTAAAATAAGTTTCGACGTGTTGAAAGTAGTAGCAGCAGCAGCAGCGTGTCGGGTGGGGGTATTAAGTACTAATTTCCGCCAAAAACTGCGCACATAATTAAACTTTGTAAATAAGCGGACAAAACATCGTACAGGTTGGCAAGCTTTAACACTTTGTACGGAGCTTAATTTCACAAATTTAATTTTCATTTTCTTGTACATGAATGACAATTGAATATGCTGCACTTTAAATGTATTCCATTAAGTGATTTTTTACATAAAGTAATTCCTCAGTTATTTCTCCTGACCGCATCTCTATTTTCCCTTTTTAACCAACGTACCCTAACTTTTTTTTTGTTTGGGACAAGTGCTTTTCTCCGCTGCTCTTGCTCGCGCGTAGAGTATCTTGTCTTTGTACCCCTTCCCCTCTTTCCCAAACCATCAGTTGCAAATTTAAAAAAAAATTAAAGTAGTGGAACGGGTTCGCGTGCATGCTTGCTTGCGAAAACCTTTTGCTCTGCAGTGGAAAATCCACTTGCGTATAATGTAACCTTCGGTTAGCTTCCGCCTGAATTGTTGATTCTGACGGTCAAGCTTTTCACTCCACTCTGACGTACAGTTTAACGTGGAATCCGAACCACGCCCCACCAGCAGCCCAGGGTACCCATTTATCTATCAACCACTTTTTGTGTGGAAGGAAGAACAGCTGGGTTTTGCTGCGCGCCGGCTGCCGTCAGCGGGTCTCGAACCCAGGGCCGATGGATTCGTAGTCAGCGACGCTAACTACACCACCGAGGCGCGCATAGTTTTAATATATAAAATTAAAATTTGAACCTATAGGAGGCTACAGCATAGGCTTAACTACTCTTAGCTTCCTATATTTAAAAAATATAGGAAAGTATATAGCGGATAAAATATTTAACGACTTAAAAAAAATGCCCAGCAACCCTGCGATAAAGATTTTATACTATTAGGCCTAGGCCCTAGAGCAGTGGGTCACAAGTTAATTTACCCCGCGGTCCGTATAGTTGATTCTGTAACTTGAATAAGGTTCGCTACGTACACAATTTTTTTCAGTTTTTTTTTTACAGAAAAACTTTGAATAGTTATTTATTTTTAAACTCCCTAATCGAAACAAAATTTAGTCACTGATTTTTATTCTTTAGAGATGTCACTCAGTATTGATTCACCACCCCCTATTTTAATAGTTAGGATCAGCCAGGGACGGGAAAGTATGCCATATTGAAAGTCCTAAGCATACCGTAAGATGTATTGAAATTTAGTTTAATTTATAATTAAAGGAATTAATCATGAAGTGGTTAATACGGTTCTAGGGTATGGCCAGAGATGGTTTTTAAATTTTGATCCCTTTGATGCCTGTATTTTGAGGTATTAAAGTAGTTTCATAATTTTGTATTCACTGGCCAAATTTAGAATGTTTTTAGGGCCATGAATTTATTGAAAGATTCCTAAAAGTAAAAAAGCTTCGCTGTCTTCGGTCATTTTGAGATTTGTGAATACGCTTTTAACACCATTTTAACAATCATTCCCGTGCCCCCAAGCCCTAAAGTATTACGGGTGATGATCGTATGGAAGCGTATTCGTTTCGTACGTTTGAATAACGGAACCACCGCTCGTGTGTCGCGCATCTTACGTGATTCACGGAATGGGTGAAGAATTAAGGATCTTTCATTTATTAGTTTTACTCCCGTTTCAAATATTGAACCTGGAGTATGGTAATAAGGTCTCATCTCGCTGAGAATCCGATCGTATCGTTTCGATGGTGGTAATTCCTCAGTTATAAACCTCATCGAAAATTTATGGGAAGTAGTAAGGGAAAATGAAAAGTAAATCAAATTGAATTGATTTAGAGCATAATTAAAACTGAATCTTAAGGTGACATCACTAAAGTACCTAAATTAAATCTAAAGAATAAAACGCTACTGAAACAAACTTATTAAATAAAAGTTCAAAGACGACTTGCTTCACCGTTTAAATTCTTAAAATAATTTCCCTTTACACTTTAATTTTGTTCATGGCCCGTGTTAAAAATTTTCCAATTACTATTTATATTAAACAAACTTGAATGTTAATATGATCGTAAGATATAGCAGAACGCTTTTTTGTTGGGTCATTTTGATTTAAAATTTGAAATAAAATTACTTTTGAGCAAAATTTTAATGTTTCAAGTCTTAATACTTTTTCGAAAACTCTATCCCTCCCCCAATTGAAATTTCTTTAGTTAAAAAAAAAGTATCCAAAGGAAAAAACTTGGTAATATTTTGCTCTTTAAAATGTTCGTAGACAAACTTTCCAAAATTACATGTACGAGTATGACTGATTTGCATCCAAAAATAGCGACTATTGGAAGGAATTTTGGCTCTGCCCTTTTGGGAATAGGCCTATGCAATATTTAATTCGGAAATTGATGAATATTTTTCATTGTTCAAACTAGAAACGAAGTGTTTTGGAGGAATTAGGGTAGCTTTAGTTTGAAATTTTAGCGTTATCTAGTTTGCGAATTGGAATGCTGCAATCCACACCCGGGATCCACTTTTGGATGACTTCAGTTTTAAATAAAAATTTGCTTGGTCCATTTTTAATACATAGATTTGAATTTTCGATTCTCCGTCGTATTTTGCTTTTCCTTTTATATTTTTTGTTTGGGGGGGGGTGTTAACTTTTGCAGTCAAATTTGTCGTCATTTGGTACTTTCGTTCATCAGTTGCTAAATGTATGTGAAGATTATTTAATAAAGATGCGTCTCTATTCAGTATAGCAGTATTACTTTGCACGCCTGTTTTATTCGCCTCTGATGCAGTTTGCTAAAAATTTTGTTGGACCGATTTCAAAAGCTAGTATTGGTTTCCATTCCAGTGGATAATCATTATTTTGAAGAGGTAACGCCGTTTGTATTACGTATGTTTACGCCTTTCGATGTATTGTTTACACTTTAACTTGCATGAAAGAATGTGGTGATTGTTGCTGGTCTCCCTTCAACTAGAAGGGGACGTGTGGCCTTCATTGATCCTCTGAAGAGTCTGATACGCCGGATAGCTTTTACGATGGATTGAGTGGGATAGCACGCAGTGTCGTTTTAAGTAAATTTTAGACTGAATTGGCACACTTCTAGTTCTCCGATCGAGGATTATCTTTGAGAGTCTTGTTTAATTTCCAAGACATGTTAGAAGCTGCTCTTCTCCCTTAAGGTTCTAATATGAATCTGCATCACTTCATTAGCGCATTTCATACAGTATATCAGGTCATCCCATAAGTAATGTCGTTTTTTACGATAGATTAAGTTTAAACTAGTGCTACTCGGTTTAAGCATAAATTTTCCGGTTATATCTAAAAGATCTATCGTGTTTCGCTACATACTTTACAGACCTTGACCAGTGAAGACGTGTTTTGCTTTGTGAACCCCTCATAAACATGGCGGTATCAGAAGAGCATATCGGGCATATAATGCTTTAAGAGTTCAAAAAAGGGAATAGTGCTACTGAAGCAACGCGAAACATTCAGGACGTTTATGGTAACAATATTCTGCATGTGAGGAAATGTGAAAGATGGTTTCAAAAGTTTAGGAATGGTGACTGCTGTTTGACAGATGCAGCACGCTCTGGACGCCCTGCTGAGTTTGATGACGTGCTGTTAGCCGCACTTGAAGACTGTTCAACAAATGTCGAAGAATTGGCCCAGAAACTCCAATTCATCCCCGTCCACCATCCATCGACATTTGCAACAACTCGGGAAAGTGCCAAAGTTAGGAAAATGGGTGCTACATGAATTGTCGGTCGACAATCTGAGGGTGCGGGTAAACATTCACACAGCTCTTCATTCCAGTGAACTCATCAGTTTTTGCACCGTTAAATGACGTGAAAAGTGGATACTGTAACAGAATGTTAAACGCCGTCGGCAGTGTTTGTGCCGGAGAACCAGCGACACCAGTCAAAACCAAATCTTCACCCTCGGAAGGTGTTGCTTAGTGTTTGGTGGGATAAAGGTGGTGTAATACACTTTGAAACCTTACCACACAACCAATCAATCACCGCTCATCGCTCAAGTCTACTGTCAACAACTGGATCGATTGAACACTACACTAAAAGAAGAGACCTCCTTTGGTTAATCCGAAAGGAATAGTGTTCCACCACGACAACGCACGTCTTCATACCGCTCGGATCACTTCTACAAAAATTGAGGAGCTTGGGTGGGAAAAACTTCCACATCCTCCAGACCTTGCTCCTTCAGATTATCATCTCTTCAGGAGTCTGCAAAACTATCTTGACGAGAAACATACTCTTTAGATGACCTGTACGTTTTTTGCCTCAAAACCGCCTGAATTTTATAAACATGGCATTGAAAAGCTTGTAGGACGTTGGCAGTCATTGATTCCGATGGAAAATATATATTAGATTAAATTTTTTTTTAAATTCCGATCTAAAAAACATTAATTATGGATGACCTGATAAATAAGTCTACACCCAGTTTGGCCCCATTTGTCACTAATTTTGATTTTCACTTTAATAATCGGTTACAAATTTTTCATCCGGCAAATTTTTGTATGTGATTCAGGTTTTGTTGCGTCATGCTCCTTTCAAATGAGCGAAAGATTAAGGTAACACTTCCTGCCCCATTTATGATGGCCCCTTCTATCACTATAATTAGTGGACAATTTAAGTTTTTCCATTCTTTACTCGTGTCCCCGACAAAAAGATTTGGAGGGGCCATATTGGATTGCACTTGTCCGTCCGTCACACTTCGTGTTCCGGCTGTAACTTGAATCACTCAACATAATTTGATAACTTCACACGCGCATGAATCATCACAAGACTGTTTTGAGCAAAACTCGGGTCGTTGCACCAAAGGTCAAGGGAACAGAGAGGAAGGAACAGAGAGGAAGGAACAGAGAGGAAGGAACAGAGAGGAAGGAACAGAGAGGAAGGAACAGAGAGGAAGGAACAGAGAGGAAGGAACAGAGAGGAAGGAACAGAGAGGAAGGAACAGAGAGGAAGGAACAGAGAGGAAGGAACAGAGAGGAAGGAACAGAGTTTCTTGTTCATTCTGTTTGCCAGTTAGCAAATAAGTTTAGCTGTTACAGAAAAAAAAAAAAAAAAATTGTACAACTAATGGAATAGCACTTTTGTTTGCCGAATTAGTAGAGAAATTTTATAAGGTTTTTTCCTTTGCTAATTGATGCCTGAAACAGATGGTACTGTCTAAACTTTTTCACATTTAAATGCCGTGATTGTGTAGAGCAGTGGTACTCATTGCGCGGCTCGCGAGCCAAATGCGCTATATATATATATATATTTGGCTCGCCAGCCGCCTAATGAGTACCACTTGTAGAGTTACAAATTTTTCATTTGATTGCTAATTGAGGGTGGTTCGCTGCGTATGGTGGTGGTTTAACCTTCTTCGCAACATCCAAAGACGAATGACGCCAGGGACCTACCGCTTTGTGGTATTCGAGCCACGAGTTGCATAATCTGGATACGGAGGACGGTTCCCAATATCTCTCAACGTCACTGTTCGACGAGAAGCGGTGTTACGACAGTGGTCACGACTTAGCCTTTGCATACAGTGAATAATGCTATTAACAGCATCGTGCATAAAAAAAAAAAAAAAAATTCGATTTTATTGAAGCTTGCGCATTCCTTAAGCTGTTACATTCGTTGATTTTAGTTAAAAAGAACCGTTCACTTTTCAGAGTTTGGTTCTTAAAATGTGAATGTGAATGAATGTTAATTTTATTTAAGTATGAAGAAGCGGAGAGTTAATACACCAAATTAGTATGTTCTCAAGAAAGCGAATTAAACGAATTTACGAGCAACTTAAGATTGCTACATTAGTGCTAAATTTTAATTTAATAAAATGCTCATTGAAGCCTTTTTCATAACCTTGATTATGAACTTAACCGCATAAAATTTGCTGGTAGCAAAAGCCTTCCTCCTTTGTTGTATAGAGATGTAGAATTAACTTTCCACTATGTTTAAAACAAGAATGTGAACTTTATTAAATTTTGGTCTTGTTTAAGTCGATAAAGAGGTAGACTCGTTTCCCGAGCAAAAATACTGCAACTGCTGTAATGCTTTAAAGATGTAGGCAGCTCGAACCCCCCCCCCCCCCCCCCCCCCCCCCCCCCCAATAACTACAAAAAATAAAAACTAAGCGATTGATCAAGAAAATATTAAAAGATAAGGCGAACGAAGAGAATTTTAATTTTAGAGGCTGAGCAGGATTTTGAAGGAAGTTCGTAAACAAGTAGTAGTAGTAGCAGCAGCATGCTATGGAACTGAATCAGAAAAGGAACAAAAAAAGAATGAGACTAACAAAGATTTCAAATTTAAACGTTAGAAAAAGTAACTTAATTTCTAAAGTTAAACTATAGGGAAAAGTAGTTTTGAAAAAGTTCCTCGAAGTATTTTCCATTCGCTGGAAATTTCATAATTTTCCATCCGTTTTATGAAACGCGTGGTGGTGGTGGTGGTGGTAATGAAACGTAATTTGTGAATAGCTCTAAAGTAATTCAAACATGAAAGGAGGATTGGGCAACTATAATGGGAAATGAAGAGGCTGCGGTTAAAGAACTTGGTGTCAGCACGTTTCGAAGTAAAATAACTTAGTGACGCGAGCATGAACTCTCTGTAAACCGCTAGAAGCCATACTCGCTTTGCTTGTTGGAAAACTATGCAGCGTCACAACTGCCTCCCTACACGTCTCCAATACTTCGGCAATTGCGCGTTCGCGTATCTGGACGAGCGATCCAAAACCGCGGAATTGAAAGAGAGGGACCCCATTCTCTGGTCCCCAAGGGCACCCGAATCTCGTAGATTTTTCTATGGTACTTTGTGGGAGATGATGTTCACCGGGAGGAATGCTGACTAACTTGAGAGTACCTATTTGAAGTGTTGAGCTAAAAGTATACGATACGCAGATTTTGTAATTCCCTAAAGCAACTTTGTAGTTATAACCTTCGTACGTTGTAGCTTTAACGTAACTACTTTAATATATGAAGGCAGGAATGCGCGTGCAGCGCGAGCAAACTCGCGATACAAGAAAGGAAATGATCGCGAATTTGACCACTCGTTTCATTGATAACTCCAGGCATTTTTATTTCCACCAGTGATGAGCCACGTACGGAAGCCTCATTAGTACGTTGACCCTCTACTGTATATACTTCGTCACTGATATTGCGAGTTCCTCGTATCCTGAATGAATGTATGAGCGGAGCGGTCCGTTTAAAGTAAAAACATTTGTTCCATGACTTAACCTCTTAAAATCGTCAGACATTATATATGTACGACGGTGAATTTCAAACTAATTTTACGATTAAACTCGTTATACGAGTGATGCGCACTCGTTAGGAAAAATGAAAAGCTATTCAAAGGTCTTTAGTGTATTCAACAGTACACCTCGCCATTCCCTATGGCTATCTTTTACGTAATTATCACTTTATTCATGGCACATTTCCTAAATAATGAAGATTGTTGTGCGCGCAGCATTGCGAGTAACTACAACATACATAACTCATTGAATTTAATGACGCATATCGAATGAAAGCAATTTTAAATCGTCATAATTATTTTTGCTTGGGTCTTCATTCGCGTCTACAAACTTGAACGCATCACCAAATTCTTTTCTGCTTGCCTACAATATTTTTATAAAGGTTTTATTTTACACGTGTGTTGTGTGTGTGTGTGCGCGTGCGCGCGTGTAGAGAGTTTACTGAAGTTTTGAATTTATTCTCCGAACAAAACTGAATTTTTGGTTCAAAAAACTTAAATCTAAATTTTCCTGTAATGACTCTTTCAAATAAATTTAAAGAATTGTGTGGGGCATTTGATGACCGCTATCGTGTCCGTTGACTTTCGGACAAGGATTGCCTGAGGGCTGACTGCGGTTTTGTGGATTGCTTTGATATTTCGTGACGCGCACATTCTGGAATAGACTTCTTTCACCAGTAAAAGATTAAGAGTAGTTAAATGATAAAGATTGAGGTCTGATATGAATGGTTACGAAGCCATTCCTTCAAAATGCTTGGCTATTTGTCCATAAATTAACCTATTTAATGTTCGAAATCCATAAATTTAATACTATACGGAAAGTGTGGTTTCGTAGGGAACAGACTTAAGTGAAGTCTATCTGATAATTTGTTTAGTATGGTACCAGACAGTACTCTAATTCTTTTAACGTATCAATTAGACCATTAATATGGACGGACGTTTTAATCGACATTTCAGTAACGTTTTACTTATTGTAATTGGTTCATTTAATAATTAGCTATCAGATTGGCCAAATTGATTAAAGTCTTCCGCATCAGTTCCAAAATTAATTATAAATTGCGCGAATCTCGAAAATTTCTTATTGGACTAAAGCCGTTAAGAATGTCAGGTGTCCACAACCGTTCTTAAGCGAGACTTTGAATCCTTCTACAAAATAAACTCTATAATAGTATTTATATCAGTCCCACTAGTCCCGAGTCTAAAGGTGTCCTCGATGCAGTTTGTATTTTCACTGTTCAGCTCCTCTCGTATGAAATCTTGTGTTTATAATCTTTGGAGAAAGTTTTTTAAATAAAAGAACACGATTAGTAAATCCACGAAGTTTTTAGTATCTCTAGCATCACCTACAGTGTTTATCTTCTCGGACACATATTCAAGGTGTGGATACAGCTGTACCTGTTCTTTCGTCAACACATTCCTCACCCCCCCCCTGTCAACCGCGTTCATCCGCGGTAATTAAACTCATTCGCCCTCTTCCGGTGACGGATATTAGAAAAAGGTTTCACTGACGAAGAGATGGCGAAGGGACGTTATTTGAAATGCAGTTTTTATGCAACAGGAAATTGAACAAGACTGACATTCCTCGAGTTTTACCGCATTGGTCAACATCAGTTAATTTTTACCTTCGATTTTACTTACTTTTTATGGTGTTTTCCGTATGAAGATTTGTTTTAAGAGTATTTGACACTTATCAGTGTTGCTTTTACGTTCTTATTCGAGGGAAATTTCAAATGGACCGTCACTTTTTATGCCGACCATATCGCTTTTTTTTCATAATCCGCGCTATAGTAATAGGTTGGTTTATCACAAATAATTGCACGTTTACTTCGAAATGAATTCCACGTTAAGAGATTCTGAGCACTGCTTTCCCGAATGATTGATGCAGTTTAAGGGGTTTTAAGTTTCTACGCACTTTAGAATTCAATCCCAAGTAACGTGATGGTTAATTCTTCGAAGTTAAAATAGTTAGGCTGAAGCTTTGCTAATTTTTTCATCTGCCATCCATCTTGAATTAAACATTAATGTCTTAAATTTGTGTTGAAAGACCGTACCCATGAACCTTTTCCATTGTGAGCGTATTTCGAGGCAGAACAAAGTTTGAATTCAATTCTTAGACGTGATTTCCTATTTATAAATAAAGTACGTTCTTGGTTCGAAAAAAAGTTTACGTGGATTTCTGCTTTATTCGCCTTTGCACGTCTGAGGATGTTGACTCCTTTTGGGGTTCAAGTAAACCGATGTTAACCGCACATCCTGAGCATTAACCCAAATGCAGCACAAAATCCTTCCAAGAAATGGGAAAAGAATTGTGTATGTATGTATTAGTATTATAAATGAAAAATTTATTTTCTAAAGATTTACTTTGGCACCCCTGGGATTAATGAAAAACTGATGTGGACCAATTTTTTTGCCAAATGCATTCAAATTTAGAGGTCGCTACAAAATTTCAACTTTTATCATGTACGTTGTTTGAACCCACTCGAACTTGTTAAAACGGTTTAGTTTGCTATCTCCGTTGAAGTGGGATTAGTTTTGATTCATTTAATTTATTGCTGAAATGGGTTAATAAATACTTAAACTTACTCGTTCTTCTCTTTTCAGATGATCAAACTTTTTGTAAGTTAACCTAACTTTAATTCTTAACCTTTTACACAAAAACAAATATTTAAAGTAAATTTGAATTAGATATTGATCTTTATTATTTGAGGAAACGATAGACTAGGTATTTAGATTTTTGGAAGCCTTGATTAAAGTGGCAAGTTAAAATATATTTTCTTGTGTAATAATGATTGGTTTGAATTCTTGAAAATGAACTGAATAGGTATCATTAATACAGTCCACTTCTTGTATCTTTTTTTTTAGTACCCCCAACTGGAGTTGGAGTATCCAAATCTGTTAGGATTACCTGTGTACTCGTCCTTCACGAAGGGTGAAGCCATTAATTTATATTTTAAACTAAAATTTTTCAGAAAGTTATTTGATGTAACAGACGGAAATACTTTTACCTTCCAGCTTTTGGATTCTGCTTTACAGTGCTTGCTTTTGTTCAAAGGTCCGAAATCAGTAAATCTATCATAGCTAGTTCAAAGCAGACTCGTAAGGCCACGAATATTTAGCTTGTAGGCCGCCTTAGCCGTCCAAAAGAAGTGGCCCCCCCACGCTGAGGCACTAGATGACAATCGAAGAGGACAAGGCCTACATCTTCTCGGAGCGGTGGAGTGGACACCACTTTGGCCAGAAAGTAGGAGGGGGAAAGGAAGTACAGCAACGACGCATCATAGTAGTAGCGTCAGAAAGGTGGTGGTAAAGAGACATTGACCCTGACCAGCTCATCTTAGTACTGATGGGACTGTAATACCGATGACAGACTTCGCTGTTCCTAAGTCATCTGTGCCCCCGAAGCGAGCTCGAACAACCTTTTGTCTTGGATTGGTAGGAACACTGGACCGCACGAAAGTGACCTAAAAGCCACTTTTCTCGCGACTTCAGCCGCGGATAGTTTGGGTCATGACATCTCGGGCTAGAGTTTGAACCGTTCATCGATTCAGAGGCAGCGAGCGAAACTCCA
Organism: Bathynomus jamesi; assembly: GCA_023014485.1. Lineage (NCBI taxonomy): Eukaryota > Metazoa > Arthropoda > Malacostraca > Isopoda > Cirolanidae > Bathynomus > Bathynomus jamesi. Next base: position 307,529 of record JAJOZX010000606.1, read on the forward strand.
GTTGGAAATTACACGGACAATTTAGGAGTCATCTAATCCGACCCATCTCTTGACCATCCACCGACATGTAAAGCTGCTTCCAGAAATGACGGGGAATGAGACTGAATAGACTCTCGACTTGTCTGGAGGAGAGGAGCAACTTCTGGGAGTTCCCCAGCTGAGACGTGAAACTGGTGTGGCGATGGCTACTACAGTGGAGAAGGCAATCTGATACTGGAGGGATACCACGGCTTCCAGTACTAGGAAAACGAATGGAACCAATGTCCTTGAAAAGAAGTTGGAGAAAAGTTGAGCACTTGCTACAAACACGCATCTTCGAGGTGGTGTCCGAGTCAGTCTTCTGAACTTGTCTGGCCCAGCTGATGTCCCTATGCATCTTTGTTAAGCGATTTCGAGATAAGTGGGATTCCTGGACAAAAAGTTCCAAACTGATGGATAACTATACTTCAACTTCCGCCGTCTGATATCCATGACGAGATTATTGCGTTCATTAAAGAAATGCTTCGGACTCGGCAACCCAGAGATGATAAGAGGGAACGCTTGGAGTTCGTGACTATTTCGGAGGGACGCCACTTCGAGGAGCTCGGTGTATGGCTCCAGGAGCGATGCATCGCACCAGGTGGATGGCGAAAGCCATCTACGCTCTGAAGGTCATGTTCCAAGACCAATTTAATTTCACGGTCAAAAAGAAGGGCGCGATGCGAAGAATCAATTTGCATATTGGCATCCACCGCTTACAAGAAAGCATGGTACTGAGCCCCCCCCCCCCTCCCAGTGTCCGCTCCAAGGAACGACCTACAGCCCCTCCAGGTTCAAGCCTACAAGACCCCAGGTCCACGAGTGGCGAACGCCACACTGAAGTTCATTTGCTACTTTTGGTATTTATCTGAGGAGCTCGTCGCGCTCTCCGCCTTCGACGATAGTGTCCATGGATATCGAGTGCCATATGGCCCAAACTGTCAAGCACGAGAATGAGGATTGGCAGAACAGAGCAGCAGTTGAGAAGGACGACTTTGAGACGAAGACCAAAGCACTGGAGAACTTTCACTAACAGCAGCCTCCAGTTTTTCGAAACCATGATCCCCTTCTCTCCAAGGATCCAGGCTAATGAGAACGAGACGGAGTTCTTGAAGGGGAAAAGACGTGCAAACGACTGAGTCGTCAATGACATCGCCTAGTGCGGTGTGGTCCCCATGGAAGAATTCAAACCGCTTCACACCACAGAGGACCAAAAACAGTACCTGGGTAATTCCAGGACAGATCATGGGAGGAAAAAAAAAAAAAATTACACCACATCCCTTCAGATTTTCCTAAAATTTGTTGTATAGCATTGCCTATACCAAAAAACCCGAAATTTAAAGTTTTCGATTGATCGGACTTACGGTTCAAAAGTTATGGCCGTTCCAACTTTGTGGGGTTCTCAGACACCCCCAAATTACAAATTACCATATCTTAGCCCCTAATTGAGATAGAAGAATGATTCAAATTGCATTTGAAAAGTAATTTGTCAAATATTAAATGAGTATAAACATAACAGCTTAGTCGAGTAAAAAAGTTGAGAATTTGTATTAAAGGGGGTTTACCTCCAACCTCGGTGGATTTAAAAAAAAAAAAATTTCGTATCAGATTAAACCCAATTTCTGTAGTGGCATTTAAAAAATTGCTATGCATTTAGGTGTAAACTGTTGGTATTTGAATAGTGATAGCTTCACTGAAAAATATTTAATTTTCATAATTTGTCAACTGGGTGAGTATAATATACTGTACTAAACTTTTATGGCTCCACTAATTTGATCTCTTTCGGATGGAAAGAGTAGACAATTTTAGTACCACGCAGGATATTTGGATTGGACATAGGTTTGTCTTACCCAGCAAATATCTTCCTTCTCTGGAAAATGGTATTTATTCGGGCCTCCTCCAAGATGTTAAAAAACTAATTTGATAATCGGTAAATTCTTCTGAACTGTGATTATTTCAAGCCAGATTTTACTATCATACTTACGAGCAACATATTGGCTAATGATACTCAATATCTTTGTTTATTAGCAGACTGCTTTGCCCCTCACCTTGTTCAACTCTACTTATTCTAAACTAAGTAGGATCTTCTGAATCAGATGTTTGATAAGCCTGTATTTGGTTCCTTGACTCGGGTACAATTCTGTGGAAGCCTCTTGCGCCCTCGATTGATATAGCTTCATTAAACCTTAAACCTATTAGACAAATGTAATTTATTTGATTCAATATCCTGCTTAGTAACGAAGGAAAAAGTTGATTTGAAATGCTTAGTACTAAAATCGTATAAAGCTCAAAGCACTCGCAATAACTGTTTTGAATAGGTTACAGCAACGATAGGTATAGTGACTATAGTCTTTACATTTAGTTGCCATTTTCTCAAAGTACGTACACCTAAATATACGGCAAATTTTTAAATGCCACTTATACAGGTAGTTTGGTCTTAATCTGATATAAAAATTTAAAAAAAAAAATCCATTGGTGGGACGTAAACCCCCCCCCCCCCCCCCCCTTAATAATACAAACGCAACTTTTTTACTCCTGAACTAAGTTGCTATCCATGTCTATACTAGTTTAATATTTGACAAATTACCTTCCTTTCAAATGCAATTTGAATCATTCTTCTATCTCAATTGGGGCTAAGATTTTGTAATTTGGGGGGTCTCTGAGAACCCCACAAAGTTGGAAGGGCCGTAACTTTTCAACCGTAAGTAGGATCAATCAAACTTGAAATTTCAGGTTTTTTGGTATAGGCAGTTATACAACAAATTACAGGAAAATTGGAAGGGGTGTGGTGGTAAGCACTGAATGATCTGTCCTGGAATTACCCACCTTCGTTTGGTGGTCAAGGAACACAGGAAGTTTCCTGATGCAAAAGCACCATCATGAAAGCTGTAGGAGCGAGTGTTTGATTCTGTAATATGGGGCCATACTAGTAGCTTCGAACACTGTTTTCACAAGGTTCTTTAGTAAATTTGTACTTTTTTCCTCCCTTTTCAATGATTGCGAGAGATTTGTATCACGTATGCAGTTTTTGTTTTGGTAGCATCGCTGTATGAGATGTACTGTACAACACGCATCGCGGTGAGGAGAAACTTCAAGGTCTGGTAAGCTACCCCTTAACATGCTTTGATTCCTTTCAAATTTTGTGTACTCGGGTTTGTCAGTCCTCGTATACAGTACCGTATGTACGGAGTGCCCCCAAAGAAATTGCCGTAAATTTTCCCCCCAGAATGCACACGCACACTACGTAGAGCTCTAAAGTTCTGAGACTGGAAATGCCCACATGTGACTATCTACATTGACCCAAATCCTGTAATTATATTACAGTAAAAGTTTTCTGCATCTCTCATACAATGTACAACGTTTCCTTCGTGGTTTTATTCATCATATATATATATATATATATATATGTATATGTATATATATATATGTGTGTGTGTATATGTGTAAAAAAAATATGCAGAGAATTCTATAGGACCATTTTATTTAAATTCTGAAACTCATAAATGAAGGCCTATATATTGTGTGGATGCGCGAACTACATAATGAGAATTAATCATTTTTGAAGGGACATTAGTGGGAATATTTTAATTACAAAACTTTTGAATGCTTTGTGGCAGGAGAATACCGACACTCGTGCGAGTGAATGACAGTTATTTCACTGTCCACCTTGTCTCGACGCCAGTATCCTCTTGATAGATTTAGAGTTCAGCTCGACTGGAAGAGCGAACCAGCAAGTGGCCGAGGAAAGTTTTCTGCTCGTCAAACCAAATCCGAGACGTAGAATTGGACAGAAGGTACTTTACCATGTGACGGATTTTCAATACCAGTAAAGAAACACTGCATTATCATTTTGAGCACCATCACTCTTTTGGACAGTTTTCACGATGAAGCAACATTTTGTGCGCCTGGGAAAAATTAACGCGCGCAATTGTCGCATCTGGGGACTGGTGTTTGAGGAAAATAATTATTATGGAATGTTCCAGCAGCTCGCTTTCCCTCCGAATCTTTGAACAGGACAGAATTCCCTCATTTAGTTTGCATCCGAGATCCGACAGCTGCTAAATAGGCGCAGTCGTAGTCCTGACCGATGGAATGGGTATAATTATATCCACGCGTGGCTGGTTTACCTAACCATATTTGTAATTGCGTATCGCGCATGTCCTCCGTATTGGCGGAGGGGACCTACAATTTTACGTGGGTTCCCAACCACAAACCTTAATTTTACTACCTTGAACTACCCAATCTATCAACATACGCGTGTAATAGATTTTTAAACACTTGTAGACGCTCTACTAATTACTTCTACTGGCATTAGACTCGTACTGCAGGGTCACCGTCTCGTTTCTTTCTGTTGGGGGCTGTTTAAAATTCAAAGTTTATACGACAAACCCCCAAAATTTGACAGATTTAGAAGATTGCATGAACGCTATTATTGGAAAAATTTCCTAAATTTTTTAATGTTGCTAATTTAGAAGTGCACCCACAATTTCAATGCAATTGAGCGCGTGTGGTAGTCTGAATAGCATCTTTGCGTCATTTCACCGAAATTAAAGGAACTGAAGAAGTTGGTCAATTATTATTTTTTTTTTTAAATCTGAAACATTTTGATTTTATTAAAAATTTAGCGTTCATTTTAAACGTATTATCGTCAGATTTTAATTGATAACTTAATTTCTCTTACTCTTAAAAATTACTAAAACATTGAATTCAGTTTAGTTGATCTGTCGCTATTATTGTAGAAGGACGAGAGCTTCGTTTACATGCACGTGTAAAGTGTTCTCTGCTAAATTACTTGACTAATCCGGATAATGTATAAGGTTGTAACGTGTATTCTGCTCGAATTTTTAGTTTATTCACAAAATTAAAGGACATAATGACAAATCCATCATCGATATAATTCCTTTTCTATAACCACCTCCCACCTGTAGGAAAGTTTTTTTTATGCCACGTTCGAAGAAATCCCTTGATTTAGTTAAAAAAAAAAAAAAAAAAAAAAGCGATCACTTCGTTTTCGATAGCTTCCCTGGATTGCAACTTTTGTCCATCTAGGTCAGTGGTGCACAAACTTTTTTGATGTGAGGGCCAAACCAACCATCTGTTTTATATGTAGGGGCCAGATATATAGATATTCTATTTTTTATAATAACCAGGGGTAATCAGATTTTTCTTTGGGTAGCTAACTTTTTCATTGAATTGAAAAGACCCGTGGGGGTCGCATTTGGCCCGCGGGCCAGGGTTTGTGAATCACTGATGTAGGTGGTGGTGCGGACTTCTGAATAAATGGTAGTCTGAAGGTGCGATGTCCATAGAATAAGGTGGATGAGGCATTTTTTTTTTCCCCCCAACCAAATGCCTCCAATTGGGCAGTGGTAATTCGAGCAGTGTGAGGGCGTGCGTTATCCTGGTGGAATAGAACCTCTGCGACTTATTAATGCAGGACGTTTTTCTTGTAATTCCATCTTCAGTTGTTGGCAGAAGACTTCAGCTGTGATTGGTTATCTGGCAGAAGCTCAAAATGAATAATTCCTTGCATATCCCACCAAACGCAGCAAAATTTTCTTTGGATGGGGTCCATTCCTTGGCTGAGGTTCAGGCTTTGTTTCACGGCTAAGCCACTAATGTCGACGCTTAATATTGTTATAGAGGACCCATTTTTCATCTCCAGTGACGATCAGATTCAAAAACGGTGCCTGCAGTTGGCCGAGAATGCAGTGATGTGCAAATATCGATTCGATGTTGAAGATTCGCTTGTGACAAATCATGGCGGGACCCATTTTCCAACCTTCACTACTTTTCCTAACAGCTTCAAATGACGATTTATGGTCATATGGCTAACGCAGAGTTGCAGGCCAAGTTCTCTGTTACCGTTGGGTTTTCCTCCACTTGCTTTCAGCAACTCTTCCTCTAACTCATTTGGTCGTCCTGTTCGTTGATAATCTTTTAGACTGAAGTCTCCATTTCTGAACTTCTCAAACCATCTCCTACACATCCATTTGCTTTAATCATTATTTCCATACTTTTTTTAGCGGATTCACTAGCGTTAGATCCTTTATGGAACTCATACAGCATCACATGTCGAATATGCTCTTTCGTGGGCTCCATATTTTTTTCAATTACTGTAATATCGTAGGGGTGGCGTTGTAACTGAAAAACACCAGAGAAAATATTCATTAACCTAATCCTACACTAGCCTAAGTCATTCTGTATAGTGATAAAACCTGTGCGAACCTGTCGCCGCGTGTATTTTGCAACATTTCTAAAACTACTTCACATTATCTTGGTTATTCTATTATCTATCGTCCGTCTTCTAATCGAGCAGAATTTGTTCCCTGATAATTTCTTATCACGGCCTCAATTGGATCATTTTTTGAGACAATGGTGGTCCAAAATGTTTACCTCGCATCCTTCAAGAATAGTTCCCCCCCCCCCCCCCCCCCCATTTATGGGCCAACACGCCGCGCGATGTAGGCAAAGTTTGGTTTCGGCAGGACGGCTCCAGACCTCGTACAGCGAATGTCGTTTGGACGTTTTCCATCAAACGTTTGGCTTCAGTCGTGTCTTGCAAGTACTCCACCTTCACGACTATCTTGGATGGCCTTTTCTATCGCCATCCAATCCCCGTGATTTCGTAAGAGTATATAAAGAACAGGGTCTTTGAGGAAAATGCCAGGAGATTAGAAGCTCAAAAAAACAATTACACGTAGAATGTTCTTGGTTTCTATTGAGATGCTGGAGTCCCTGATAAATTGTGATGGCCAGATTTTTCACGTTGAGCTTCCAAGAAAAATCTTAGTGGTGCAAAGTTTCATGAACATAAATTAATTCGGTGTATTTTTTAACAAATTTTTGAGTCGTGTAATTGAAGGAAATTGCGTTCATGCGAATGTGGTGAATAATTATTTTTGTGGGGAATGACACTAAAGCGTAGCGTAGCCCTCGTGCCATTTTAAATGTGGCACTAAATAAAATTTCCATAATCATTACCAACTTTGGCTAAATAACCACCTTTTAAGAAGAAACTTAGTTTGTGAAATAGGTTTTGTTTACTTTCAGTATAGGTCCAAGGTTGGCATTGAAAATGGTTTTGCGACGGAAGGAGGCGAACCAAGCACTCTAGGAACGAACATACAGTAGAATATTTGAAATGCAGAAGTGATTTCTTTAAGTTTTCTTAATAAACGTTTGATTCCTTCAGATTTACTGAGCGTATCAATGAGCAGGTTATTATATAGGAGCTGCGAGCCTTCGAAGGCCAACACTGACTCCTTTATATGAATTAGGACAAACTTTGATTAACGAGTTTTTATTAGATAACTCTTAAGGCGTATAAATCGCGGACAGGCAGTCTTTCTCGTCGAGAAAAAACACGGTCAACTGTGTAGGTTTATATATATATATATATATATATATATATATATATATATTTGTGCAATTGAATAAAATTTCAATTTCATTCATAAAATTGAAAGACCTAAGACGTAAATGATAAATATGGGGAAGGAATTGTTCATTCTTGAATTACTCCCGTTTACTATTATAGAATTTGCTAAATTTTCATTTAAAAAGATTAATTGTTGTAGGGCTTGTGTGGGACTTAGAGATGACCTTCGAATTTGGCACTATTCAACGTTTTCTTTGAGTTTACTTTGCTTTTTCTTTGTCGATCTTCATATTCAATTTTCAGTTTCCAACTTGAGATTACGTTACGCGTTCCTCTTTAAAAAGCTCAATAACAGACTAAAAACGCCGCGCATAGGATTGCAGTAAATTATTTTTGTTGGTTCTTTTTCATTTTATCGCGTCTGTATTTTCTCGTTTACAGTGGCTGAACTCTGGTTCGTAAGAATGGAAAGAACTCTTGTAAACGAACTAACATGCGTACGTTTGCGCGAGTGATGTCGGATGCGTGGTATTTCACAGATGCGGTGGGGTAAATTTTAGTTGGGAGGTAACGCTTTTGCTACTGTTTAAAAATTAGATTTTTTTTTTAAACACCTGCAAAGATGATGGCCCTGATCATGTTACGTTAAGGTTTTGTTGGGCTAAGCTAGATTAGCGAGTACCTCTGTTTAATGACTTTCTAGCCCACAATTGCGCCCGAAACGCTTATCGTGCCCCTCTTCGGGTCAGTGGCACAAAGTTTAGGTAGGCCTATATGGATTTTAAAGTCAGCATCGCGCTTATGCGGAGATGCACAAGTATATATATCAGGTCATCCCATAAGTAATGTCGTTTTTTAAATGGTAATTTGAAGGACAAAAAACTCTACTGAAACTTCTTAATCTAGTATATATTTTCCATCGGAATCAATAACACTGCCAACGTCCTACAAGCTTTTCAATGCCATGTTTATAAAATTCAGGCGGTTTTGAGGCAAACAACGTACAAAGACTGGTGTGCGGGTCATCTAAAGAAGTATACTGTTTCTCGCCAAGATAGTTTTGCAGACTCCTGAAGAGATGATAATCTGAAGGCGCAAGGTATGGAGGATGGAGTTTTTCCCACCCAAGCTCCTCAATTTTTTTGCAGAAGTGATCCGAGCGGTATGAGGACGTGCGTTGTGGTGGAACACGATTCCTTTCCGATTAACGAAAGATCCCTTTTCTTTTAGTCCAGTGTTCAATCGATCCAGTTGTTGACAGTAGACTTGAGCGGTGATTGTTTGGTTGTGTGGTAAGGTTTCAAAGTGTATTACACCACCTTTATCCCACCAAACACTAAGCAACACCTTCCGATGGTGAAGATTTGGTTTTGACTGGTGTCGCTGGTTCTCCGGCACAAACCCACTGTCGACGGCGTTTAACGTTCTGGTACAGATCAACTTTTCATCACCAGTCACTAAACGGTGCAAAAACTGATCTTGGAGTTCACAGGAATGAAGAGCTGTGCTAATGTTTACCCGCACCCTCAGATTGTCGACCGACAATTCATGTGGCACCCATTTTCCTAACTTAGGCACTTTCCCGAGTTGTTGCCAAAGTCGATGGACGGTGGACGGGGATGAATTGAGTTTCTGGGCCAATTCTTCGACAGTTGTTGAACAGTCTTCAAGTGCGGCTAACAGCAGGTCATCATCAAATTCAGCAGGGCGTCCAGAGCGTGCTGCATCTGTCAAACAGCAGTCACCATTGCTAAACTTTTGAAACCATCTTTGACATTTCCTCATGCAGAATATCGTTCCCATAAACGTGCTGAATGTTTCGCGTTGCTTCAGTAGCACTATTCCCTTTTTTGAACTCGTGAAGCATTATATACCTGATAAGCTGCTCTGGTACCGCCATGTTTGAGGGGTTCGCATAAAGCAAAACACGTGTCTTCACTGGTCAAGGTCTGTAAAGTATGTAGCGAAACATTATAGATCTCCTCTTAGATATAACCTTCGGAAAATTTATGCTTAAACCGAGTAAGACTAGTTTAAACTTAATCTATCGTCAAAACCGACATTACCTATGGGATGACACGATATATACATTTATTTTTTGTTTCGCGGTGGTTTTTTTTTTCTGTAGTTATAGAATTTTGCTTTAATCGGAAGTAGATATAATGCACTACGTTTGCCTCTTTCCAGTCGTCCATATATCATTGGTTGGCAATACCTTAACAGGTTTCTTGCGACTCGTTTGTCATTAAAAACTGAAAAAATAAACCTTTTCGGGATGTTTTAGTCGTTACGGGTGATCTCTAGTAGAAATGCAGATGGTGAAATACGTACCGTACCGTACACAAGTTTTTCCTTTACCCTCAACACTTCAAAGTAGTTCCTTCCATGTGCAACGTGGAAGTCTTCGTACCTGAACGTATATTTTAAGTCCAATTAAGCGTTCTTTTTCCTACACTGAATCTACTGTATCATTTCCCTTGTACGCGATTGCCTTATCCTTTCGCAGGCGAAATGCGCACGAGGACGCATGAAGACTTAACCCGCTCGCGCACCTTCATGACAAACACGCATTTATTCGCTTCAGAAATCACGTAATGGATACGATTATTAAGTGGAGGCTACGTGCATGTAATTAAATTTGTTTTGGGAAGTGGCTGCAGTGTTGTACTTTAAATCCTTCATCGTCGCTTTTTTATACTTTACAGTTGTTGCTTGTCTAATTTTCATTAGCAGGTACTTTAACACCTTTGCTCAGTTATGATCATTAATGAAAACCGTGGTATCCCATTCGTCAGCGTAGCGTCATGGTGAGTCACTGCTCCCTGTTGCTTCCCCTACTCGTCTCCCCCAATTTTTCTTTCCTTCCCCTCGTAACAATAAAGGGAGGGTGGTTACATTTAACCCCGCCCATTTTCCTCCCTCCCCACCTCCCTCCCTCCCCACCTCCCTCCCCACCTCCCTCCCCACCTCCCTCCTCCCTCATTCTCAAGTGACTGTATATGTATATATTCTGGCCTTTTGTTCGTCCAACCTCCTCCTCCTCCTCCTCCTCCTCCGGGAAAAACTTAGATTTTCCTTTAGTGTCTTGTGCAACTGTTAAGTCTTATTATTATTATAGGAATAATTTGCTATTTGATTTTACGACATGCGTCAGTGTGCATTCCGATAATTAGATTTTAGTAGGAAAATTTAGAAGTTGCTCAAGATTAGCCCAAATAACTAATTTTGTCCTAAAATTGTCAAAGAACTCTGTTAGGATTTCTGTAATCATGAACTCTGTAGTTCAAAGTGTCCGAGAAGCATCGCAGTAAAGAGCTTTATTCAAAGGATAAGCGTGCTCTTGTACGTTTCTCTGTTTGTAAATTTAGATAGGCGTTAGGTTAATATTTTGTAATTCTGTTAACGAATGGAGATTATTTTGTATCGTTAAAAAAAAAAATGAAAATTCGCCTGTGGTCGCGTGTCTTTACTTCATACGTGTGCAGGTTTCGGATATTCATTGTGTATAGCGAGTCCTTTTGTATGCGAATAAAGTTAAGACTGTAAACGTGTATTAGCGTTGTAATGTTTATATAGTATTTTAAGCGCGATTGTGTGCGCGCGAGAGATGTGAGAGAACACACATTGTGAAGTGTTACTGTGAAATAACCTCTTCAAGGTCAGTAGAATAGGGTACATAATGTGAGTACGCGTCTCATGGTGGGTAGACGACCCTCTGAGTAAGGGATGTAGTCACACTTCATGGGAAGCAAGAATATAATAAAATTTAAACCTAAGAAATTAATCGCGAGTCTGTTAGTATGAATTGGCTAATATTTTTATATTGGAAATCCGATTATAAGGTTAGAGTTTGCAGGAAATCATTGGTGGTCGACACTTCAAATGACACTGGCGCCAGTGTTAAAAGGTACATCGAATGTACCTAAATTCCCAGTGAGAACCGCAATTTGGAATTTTTTTTATAGACACCATATGTGGGAAGAGATGTAGATTCGGCGAAGCTTGGTTTGACTTAACAAATATGAATCTCGAGAATTTAAGTTATTTCCTATAGATAGATAGCGACTGGATCGGTCCGGATCGCTATTTTTTAGTCTTTGCGAGTATGTAGTACCAATTTTAGCCGAACTACCTGATAGATTTAATTAATATGAACAATGCTCGAATAACACTTTCTGGTACAATTTGTGTTTTTACTGTGTAAAATAAGCATATTTGGATTCTGGACTGGTCTCAGTATCTGTTTGGGTCACTAAAAATATGCATTATAAATTTTAATTATTAAATTTCAGTATCTTCGTAGACTGCATTGCTTCACACTATCATTTAGGATCGAATAAAGTGACTTTAAAATGTAAATATGAAGTTTAAAATATTTTTTGTTGACAACCATTTAGTGGTGGTTCAATTTTTTAAAGTTTACCCTTCAAATAAATAGAAAATGTATCACGGTTTTCTGTGCGAGTTTATAAGGGAAACTTCAATTTTATTTGAACGGGGCAATCTCGTACGCAATCTAATACTATAAATATTAAGCAATAGTGAATTCCCCACAATTTATGGTGTAGGTTGAATTTGTTAGGGTAAGAATAACTTTTTTTTTTAAATAAAGAACTGCACACGTTCTTTAATGTATTTTATGTACGCGACGTAGCTCTAATTTTTAACGTTGGCAATATCTTCATTAAATGCTAATATCGATATTTTCCATGAGCTTTAATATAATTATAAAATTATGGAAAAAAAAAAAGGCTTAAGCAGCTGTAGGCCATATTTGTGTGATTAAAAACTATTGCTTACCCTTTTGTAACGTGGCTCGTAGGCCTATTTTTGGGCACTGGGATCTAGATAGCTTTGACCCACGTGGAATAATGATTCGAGAAGTGGATAGGAAATGATGGATGGCTGAATGATAAATGAGGGTCGATTATTTTCATTTATCAAGTCAGAAACGCATTCGGGGGGGGGGGGGGGGAATAAGTTGCGTATTACCCTACAGTGAACACAATTCTGTAGATTTTGGTAGTAACTTAATACAAAAGTTTTGTAGATTGGTTACTTAAATGAAAAGATGTCGACTTCGATTCAACCAAGTTATTCTGGGTTCGTGATCCGTGTATAACTTAATAAAAATTGAAGAATTGCGTCATGGCATCATTGAAATGACAAAAATTCTGACATTCTTCCTCCGACAGAGGAAGTAGTTTCTTGAAACTTTAAGCATTTTGTATGCATTAAATTAGGATTAAATTTTCATTATTTGGAAATTGACTAAATAATAGGTTTTAGAGGAGCCTACATGTCGCTTCGCCTACTTAATACACTTTGAAAGCTACGACTGGGCTTAAGTATAGTATCCGGCTCTTTTCCGTTCTACCCCAGCAACAAAAAATGAAATTATATATTATTTTCTATAGTTTTGCTTGCTGAATTCAATAATATATATCTTATTTTGGAGAAACTAATAACAAAAGAGCTATAGTCCGTTTATTTTATTTAAGATTGCATTTAAGATTTCAAAAAGTCTTCCTTTTTGTCTTCTCCACAGAAATTCACATAAATAAGAATCATTTCTAGATGTTCCCCAATGTCTCTTGTTCCTTTGTTTAGCTAATCAACTGTACGCCCTTGACGATTGGTTAAGTTAGGTTAGGTCAGGTCGTGATATTTTCGTTAGTTCAGCCTTCTTCAGTTAACCTTATAAGGCTGTGTAGAATGTTTTCCTTAACTATGTTTGAAATTCCATTTATCATCCATAACAATATCTACAAAAGAGATTAATAATTATAACCATAACTAATTAAAGCAGGAATACTTTCTCCAAAATAAAATATATTATTGAATTCAGCAAGTAAAACTACACTAGAAATTGTTTCTGGGGTAGAACGGAAAAGATCGTAGTATCCGAATGTTTAACCTCCTCCAAATACCCCAAAATTGCTTGAAATATTTCTCCCACCTCGTCTTCAGTTAATCTCAAAAGCATAAATAAATTTATCGCACGAATGATGCAATTCACCGGCGTAGTGTGTATTTGTATGTATTAAATAACTTTAAACTAATTAGTTTGTATAGGGATCTGTTAAGAGCAGTTCCTGTGGTGTATTTTCAGTGCATTTAAGAAGTTTGAAGACGTGCGTACTCCCCTTATCTGGATTCAGTAAGTTTTAGGCCTATCGGGGACTGAAATTTAATTTTGGATAGGGCGTGGGTCTCTCTCTCTCTCTCTCTCTCTCTCTCTCTCTCTCTCTCTCTGAGTGGGGTGTGAGCGCCGGTGACTCATAGGAAGGCTGGCTGTTCCCGCCGCTGCCTGCTGGGTGCTTGAGATGAGAGAATTTCGTCTGTCCCTTCACACACACACACACACACTCTTCGTTCCCTTACCCCCCCCCCCCCCCCCCCCCCATCATTGGGGAGGAAAGCCGCTTGTAAAAGCACTCGACCGTCCAAATTCTATCGCTCGACCCCCTTCCCCAATTCTTCGTAGATGGGTCTACTCAAAATACTTGCGTGCGCGCTTATTTTCACTGCCAATACATGAATTTGACGTACTAACTGGTACCGCCTTTGGCCGTCGGGTTTTTCGGGCCCCGTTTTATCTTTCCTTTTGGATACCCCCAAATTGTAATTCGAGTTCTCGTTCCCATCTCAGCGAGCTTTTCACGTTCAAAATTTTCCTTTTTAAAGTTTTCCGTTGGAATTCTCTCTACTAATTCTTAACTGGCTGATTTCGTGAAAATGTCAACCAGTTAAGAATTAGTAAGTTAATTTAAAAGGTGGCAAGAATCTTTAGGTTTAAACAATTTTTTTTATAGATTAATAGGATTTTTTTTTAATACGGAAAACTTTAATTTTGTGATGCCCGAACTGCTCGCTTGATCTATTCCTGGTCGTGAAGGAAACCCGCGGACTGCTATTTCTTCAGTATTCGTGAAAAATTCCTTTAACAGTTTTAAATGATTAGTTTATATTTAACTATCATGGCGTATGTATATACGTGTAATATTGTGTGATGATAAACGGCGCAAAATGTTTCCTTTACTGAAGGCGTTCCTTATATGCGGCGGAAGGTTAACTAAAATGAAAGGCCTTTCCCTTTAGTTTCTTCAATAAATTAATTTAAAAATAGTTGAAGCGCGCAAGTGTGAGAGATAGATATATAGATATAGATAGATATAGATAGATATATATATAACTTTCATAATAGTAGTAAATTCATGTAATTATAATCCCATTTTAGTGTCTTTAGTTTTTAGAAAGTTAAGTTTGAGTACTTTATAGTCTTTTATAAGTATTTTGGGTGATTTTTAATTTGCATACCATTGTTAAAAAGAAACAAATTTCTTCAGTATTTGGAATCCTGAAGTTTCGCGTTCTTGAATTTTTCAGCGCATTAGGGTTAATTGGTGTAAATGGAAGTTAATGAATCTCTTGGTTTATTAAATCTCATCGCTTATAGTGTGAGATTGCAGATTTCAAATGTAAAATTGTCCTGATTGTTGGTGCGCTTCGAGGTGATGGTGGAAATCAGTTTTGACATTTGGAAGGCCTACGCAAAACTTTTTTTCTCCGTATCCTTGACTTAATAGACAAATGTTTTAGCATCGTCTGTAGGAGTTGGAATGAAGTTTTGTGGCTTTGCAAATTTTCTTTTAATTAATATCCTGAACTACTTTGCGAAGGAAGTGTTTGAGGGGTCATATATTAATTATGGTTCTTAATGTCAATGCAGCTACATTTTTTGCTAGAAAGTATTTTAATTTTTCGTACCTACGTCTATGGATGTTGGGGTTTTAACTTAAATTTCATACTTGAAGTTTTGTCGTGGATGAGTTTTTCTCCGTCGAATGGATGTTTCAGCGTGGTGCGCGTCTCTTCCTCCCTCGTTTCCCCGTTTCACCCATTCCCCCATTCTGTTCCTTTTATCTCCGCCTCCCCCCCTTCCCATGGTCCTAGAAATGGGGCGTTGTCTCGATGAATGGGGGAGGGAGGGGGGGAAAAACCCCCAAGAAAATGAATGATTCGGAGTAAAAAGTATCTTTGGAAGTGAATATAGCGTTATCGTCATTGAGATTGGGTACATGCCTCCCAAATGAGCACAAACTAAATTCTCTTGTGTTACATGGTAATGTGGTAGCAGCCTGGTAACCCTATTTCGTGAGGTTAGGTCCACCGGGGATTAGTCTGTTCAGAGCTGTATAACGAAACGCAAGGCCCGTCTGGAGCTCCACGAACCGGCCTCTATTAACGAGCTTTGGCGCCGAGGAAGAAGTTGAACTCTCATTGCTATTTCCGACTTCATTTGGAAAGTTGACGATTTGAAGTTGCTGCACTCATTTTGGTTTGTACTTTATTAAAACAAACAGCGTATCAGTCTAGATTTGATTCTCACTCGATCGTAATCTCCAAACCATTACAATGACCAACGAAATTCCTGTTGTTGCACCCCCTGTAAGTACAAAATTACTCTCGTAGTCGCTACCTCGGTATTATTTTGTTAGGAAAATTTAAGACGAATTTTGAAAAGAGCGTCTCGCTAGACGAGAAATTTCGAAAATCCAGATTGATTTTACTTTTTCACAATCAGTTTTGAGTTTATTTTAAAGAATCCGCGTTTAATAATAAACATTTACTTAACTGAATGATTTGCCTGAATAATAATTGCTAAAACTAAAAATTTTATTTTGGGTGTAACATTGACTTTCATTTACAGAATGGCCACATTACTGGCATAACCATTTTGTACTAAGTTATACCTTGACGCAGTCTTTGTATACAATGACATACTGTTTTGTTCAATTTGTAGCAATTTCCCTTAAATATTTTTGCTTTCATGAAGTAGAGCAATCTGTACATAATGCTTTGATTTATATAGTTTCTCTAGTGATTATTATACGTATAAGGGGATAAATTTATTGTCTGATTCGGAGCAAATCGGTTCTCGTACCAGTCACGTTGCTAAAATCCTTAATTAATGAAAGGTTATTTTTGTTTTACTAAATATTTGCAACTGGATCTGTCTAAACATTAAGCATCGCTTATTCGATTTTTTCTTATGCTGACCGACATCGATTGGTTTGATTTTGAAAATGAGAAGTTCTGGCATTTTGAATGTAATCTAATGCTATTCGCGACGCACATTTCTTGCAGATATCTTCCATTTAATCCTATTGCAGCTCGTAATCCTATATAAGTCACCAACTACTCTATATTTTGTCATGTCCCGCGTGCCTTCGTATAGCACAGGCTGATTTAAAAGCCATGTGGACTGGCTGACAGTGCCTCCGTTCAGCCAACTCCTGACCTGGCTGAGATTTATTTTTCTAGTGGCAGTAGGACTGAATGTTAGGCGATGTTATTTCGATTATATTTTCAGCTTTTAAGATAGTTTTTCATGGTGCAATGTCGGTGTGTTAAGGTAACGCCAAACGCACTTAATATTTTTACAGCCTCAAATAACGTTTCCTATTCTAGCACATTTGTGGGCTCTGTGTATAACAGTTAAATATTACGCGTTCGCTTATTTATACGGACGTTAGTTTTTATTGTTTATAATGGAATGCATACGATGGTTCTTAAACAAATTTGCGAGAAAAAATCGTCATCAAAATGTAAGTTTGTTTTTATCAGATTTATCTATTTTGCATCCTTTCAAAGTAAGTCTATATTTAGCATCGATTGAGTGGTGTCGATTGTGAAATATTACAATGTGAAGTGATATCCTTTCATTTACAAATTCATTTGACTCGCAATTAGCTAGGTTTTGTGTGTGTGAGAGAGAGAGAGAAATAGATATATAGATATATATTATATATATATATATATATATATTATATATTTATATATATTCAACTTTCGAGGTATTGCTAGTCTAAGTATTTTAGGACTAGCCAGCAACAGCCATATTTTAAAGTGGCATTGAATTGCTTATTAGTGTTAATATTCATTTTAAGATAGTTCGTACAATTCGTTAGCTCGTCTGAAATTGTCTAGTCTTTAGAGTAAGGGTCTTACCGAAGTAAGTTTAAGAGTTCCGTAAGAATCGTTGCAGAATATTCAAAATGTGTTGTAATGGCTTTTTTTTGTCTGACTGAACGCTCGCTGTTCGTTAGGCCGCTCGGATAGTCTGCCTCGGCTCGTCTCCTTGCTGTACTCCACCGGCTTCGGGATTTTTAAAAAGTTTGGCACGCCATTCCTTTGTCACGTGGTCTCGCCCAGTAGTTTATTCTTGCGTTCTAGCATACACTAGGGCTTGGCTATTTACATGTTAGCGCGCGCCTCTCTTATGGTGGCTTTGTAAGTGGTTTAAATGTGGCCGTGCTTTATCTTTGTAAACTGACGTTTCTTATCAGTTTGTCACATGACACAGCGATGGGTCATCATAATTTCTACTTCGGTTATTTCCTGTAAAACTGATTTAGAATTGTTTAACTGGTCAGATTTCATAGTTTTAGTTCGCCTTCCTTTGGTATTACTCTGAAAGGAAGACCATTAATTAATTCGATGAAACGAGACTCGTTCGCTTAATAATATTGGCTAGACTTTTTTTTTAACGAATAAAGAATTCAATTTTTATGTACTTGCCAAGAAACTAAACATTTAACACATTTGTGGACATTTGGCAGTTTATACAAAATTTCTGTTCAATGAGGCCTATACCACCCTTGGCTTATTCACGGAAGTATCATCACTTTCGTGCTTTAATTTTATCGAAATTTCTAATAACTTTGGAAGGAAATTCTAAGTCTCGTAATGAGTACAGTATTTGTAATTTTCATAATTTATTAAAATACTGTAGTTTACCTTCGCTTATGAATCCAAATTTCGGATCGCCTGAAGATCAGGGCCCCTAGCCTTCGATAGATAAGGCTAACTAACGAAAATATCACGACTTAACCTAACCAATCAAGTGCGTACAGTTGACCTAATAGTTAGCCTTAAGAAGGCTGGGCGCCCTGATCTTCAGGTGATCCCAAATTTCTTGTTCCTAACTGAGTTGTAATGGTAAACTTAAGAAAATTTTGAAAGTTGTTGAAACTGTCCTTTTAATTTCAGAGCAAAAACACTAAACATTTCAAGACTTCCTGTACGAAGACGCGTGGTTTAATATGAATCTAAAAATAAGGCGTGGTGCAGTTGGTTTTCAGGTTACGTGTCGTATTTGATAATTCGGAGATATTCTTTTATTTATGGTTTTAAATTTTTAATTTAAAGTAAATACCTTCCGTTTGGTGGGTTATTTACAACTAAATTACTAGTTGAAGCCGATGTTTCGCCACGAATATCTTTCGTACCAACATTTAAAAAGGCTACAGCAGATTTATTTTTTTTTAAGATGCGAGACACTCGATAACTAAATTCGTAACTACGAATGTGAAACCATATGGCACACACCAAACAAAGGGTTTGCAGTATTAGTTAGATACCGTATTTAGTTAACAATTTGCTTGTATTCTTTAGAAAGTGGTTTGAATTTTATTTCAGGTTGGTTCAAAGAATGGTTCACCATTTATTGAAAGTGTTTACGTTGCTCAAATAGAAGGCGAGGCGCAAAGTATTTTAAATTTCCTGACTAACCTACGGGAAAAGGGTTTGGGGATATCGCATCGCGTACAAAATTCCACGTTAATAGTTTACTCTTGAGCGCAAAATAATGAACTGATTAACTAAAATTTGAATAAGAGTTCTTGTAATGGAAATTAGATCTCCGCAACTTGAAAATTGCTGAAGAATCTTCTTATAAACTAGATTTGTCCATTCCTTTGCAAGCCCTTTTGAGAAGGTATTTCTCATTGAGAAGGTATTTCTCATTGAGAAGGTATTTCTCATTGAGAAGGTATTTCTCATTGAGAAGGTATTTCTCATTGAGAAGGTTTTCTCATTGAGAAGGTATTTCTCATTGAGAAGGTATTTCTCATGAGAAGGTATTTCTCATTGAGAAGGTATTTCTCATTGAGAAGGTATTTCTCATTGAGAAGGTATTTCTCATTGAGAAGGTATTTCTCATTGAGAAGGTATTTCTCATTGAGAAGGTATTTCTCATTGAGAAGGTATTTCTCATTGAGAAGGTATTTCTCATTGAGAAGGTATTTCTCATTGAGAAGGTATTTCTCATTGAGAAGGTATTTCTCATTGAGAAGGTATTTCTCATTGAGAAGGTATTTCTCATTGAGAAGGTATTTCTCATTAACTAGTAAAACTGATTTAGTGTGGCTCATTGGTTACAAATTAATTTTTTTTGTGCTGAAAATGAACCATTTTATCCTAATTATTAATAGGAGAGAGCAGTACGAGCCTCGTAAGGAGGAAACACCCCCTATGATCGATTTAAACTTGTTTATTTTGAATGCTTAATGCCTTTTATTACATTAGACTCCTTGAAATTTGTTTGTTAAATGAATGTTTAATGGTTTGGGTAATAAACTTCAGTAGTGTAGATGTAATTACAGAAGTTTAATAGTTTTTGCGCTTTTTCTATTTGGTAACCTTGAAATATTACTAAAACTGGGAATAAAAATATTTACTCGAGGCGCCAAATAAACTTTTTTTTCCTTGTATTTGTGCCAATTGATTCGTTAGACCGAAAATTCGCATTTACTCGAATTGGTTTTCAACTTGTCCAAATACCCGTCATGCGTTGTTCATCGAAAGATTTGGTTTTTCCGGCCGTTAACCATTGAGGAAAATAGAGTATTTTCCTGTAAGAAAGATTCTGGTTGAAACGACTCTAAATGCAATATTTCCCATTTGACGATAAATGGATGACTAAAAGGAGACGAAAGGGAGCTGCTGTGTTTTCCTCAATGATCGCGAGGTTCCAATGGGCGGAGTTACTCGACTTTGGTATGCTCGGCTTAGGCTTAGTTAGGTTGAATTAAGTTTCCTAAAGTGTGGTCATTCAGTCCTCTGGAATTTAGGCCAAGGTCTATCGAGGCTAACAGTTTAGTCCATTCATGGAGGCCGCCACCTACAGTTATTAAACTAGTTAAACACACCGCATAAGCAGGTACATAAATTTTTAAATCCATTTAAAAAAAAAAAAAATTTGACCAAGCTTAATTAATATAACCTAACCTCAGGGCCATCTCTGAGAAGGGCACGATAAGCGTTTCTGATGCAATTGAAAGTTTGTCATTCAATAGTTACGTATTCGTGAAGGAAACCTGAACCTAACAATCTAATTCGGATCGGTATATCTTTTTTTCGACGCCTCCAGATTTTTTATTTAAAGTTCCTAGGTGCCAAAAGTGGTGCCTCAAATAATTACCCCCTACAGCGCACTCGACCTCGCTTATACCCAGTTGCCTACGCATACACGCGACGCGACTTTGTACATGTGAAGGGAATTGTGGGGGAGTGAGCATTTGCGTGGTTAGGCCTATTTCTACCCCCCCCCAAAACGAGATGAAATAAACGGCGTCGTGATAAATATAAATTTTAAGACGTAAGTTCCACGAAGCGAGTATATTCGAATAAGTCGCCATACAGTACAAAGACCACAAACGCTGTGTAAAGTTTGCTTTTCTCGCTTGGACCTTGGCTGATATTTGGTATGGGTTCGTCGGTGGGGATGAAGGCCCTAGACGCTGGTAATTGGGCAGTTTTAGGTGAGGCGAGCTCGCAACGGAGCCGGAGTACAGGGCGAGAGAGTTGTGATCCATTTAGAATGAGAGAGCACTCATATTTATTGGCATGTTAGTCTTTTAGGATCGGTTGTTGCCATCAGTTGGCGCTGGTCAGAATGTGGTTTGTTTGGAATGAAGGAGTTATTTTAAGGCCTGAATATGACTCACTGACAGTCGGATATGGTGGGTCGTGAGCGATCACTGTAATAATGGTACAAGTTGCTTGCCTCGCTTGTACACTTGGCTGCGCTTGATTAGGGCCAGTCACTCAAGTTTTGGTTTGCCTGAGACACTAGTTATCGGAATGTTACTATTGGATGAGCATGCAACGTCTTGTTTTAATTAAGAAAACCAATTATGAAGATTGCGGCCGGGAAGCATCGTCCTTGGTTGCCATATTAAGACCTTATAATTATTGATCAATGATTATATTCGGGTGACAGACATTACTGCGGTTTCCTTATGTATAAATATGAAAATTATTGATTTCATTTAACGTTCGTTATTGGCGATGATACACGATGCAAAAGAAAAGTGATATTCTGATAGGAATAGAACGGACGGCATTGAGCCGGTGAAATGTCTTAGGGATAGACTCCTTCGCATCAAGCGAGGCGCTACCGTACCCAATGACCGTCTGACTCGGATCGCATTCTCAGTGACTCACCACCCAGTGAGGGAGAAGTGAAATGGAGATGGGAGGAGGGAACGAGTTGTTATGGGATAGTCGACACTTGAGGGAGGGTTAAATGTTGGAAGGAACATTTTGTCCAAACATTTCCTTGATCTCTTTCGGCCTTCATAGAAATTGTACAGGATGAAAACCACAATGAAAAATAGTTTGGTTTACTTGAAGATTTCAATGAACTCTTACGATCTTGAGGCGCGAAACTACTACTACTACTACACTCTAAAATGTTGAAGAATGCACCTTAATCGTCATTAGTTTTCACTCAAGAACGAATTCGTAATTTCTCCGTGTTTCCGTCAAATAAAAATGAGGAAATATTTGTTGAAGATCGGTGAAGATCTTTTTAATCCAAAGATACCAAACTACCATTAATTATTACTTTGATACCTCGGGCATGGGAGTTCAATACCCTGTTCGTTCAGAAAATAGATTTATCATTCGGATAAAATATTTAAAATATAGGTAAAGAATCTCCCCACCGCACTGTCCAATTAACTGCCAACTTTTTGTTTGCTGATAAAATACACACACACACACACACACACACACACACTACGCATCGCCGCATTAGTGAGGCACCGACTCTTTAAAATCTATATCTAAATTAAACAAACCTAATCTCAAGGCCATTGAGCTGAGAAGGGCGTGATTAAGTGTTTAGGTAGCGATTAAGGGCTCTAAAAGTTTCCTTTAGATAAGGTACTCTAATTTAACTTAATCTAACCTAGCATAACGTAATTAGGATTAATGCATATTTTCGGACAATAAAAAACGTTTGTAAATTTTTATACATCTTTAATGTTTCAAGGGGTAATTTTTGCGAGGTGATAGTTTGCGTGCTAATTCTCTTTGTATCAAAAGTATCTCGCTTATGCACAGTTGTCGCCTCGCCTCCAACCTATTCCTACTATATGTAGTGTGTATAGATGGTATGTATATAATTTCAACTAGCGCAAATCTTGATACAGCGGTTGACATTTGGCGTTCCTTATAAAAATATAACATGAACTAAATTTTTTTTCAGCAAATCTGATAGATTTTGGTAGTACAATATGATAAAAGCAGTACGGGATTGCTAATTGTATATTTTAGTTCTGTTGGAACGTGCGAAGTACCATGACCCCCCCCCCCCCCCCTCCCTTTTTTCGCGTTTTAACCGATTCTCGATAAACCTCTTGTTACAGTGAACCTTTTGAAAATGAGCTTTACTTTCTTTTTCGAAGAGTTTAGTCTAATGTGTTCTTAGAGTGCAGTACGCTTTGCTCACCCGCATCCAATAAATAGTCTAGATTTTTATTTATACAGTGTTTCCCAACCGGGGGCCATAGCACATTTGAAGGGGGCCACAGGAAAATGTTATTTTGTAAAATAGTTAAATCTGCATATTACCTACTGAAAATAATGCTTATGGGGGCCACAGGAAAAAATAAGGTTCCTAAGGGGGCCACGTCACTAGAAGATATTAAGGAGTTTATTCAGTACTACGGTTTTTCCCCCCTTTCTATAATTTAATTAAAATCTAGGTATTAAGTTTATTTTTCCCAAATTATGCATCACGTATTTAGAAAGTGAGTGGGCTCACAATATGGCAATAGGTTAACTTCTACGCAAATTTTCGGTGACGATTGCGCGCAATATTTTATTTTTTGGCATTTTAATTGAAAATAGATATTCGTTTCACTCGTTCGTTTTCGGCTTTACGACGTCTGACCGACAACTTATTCGGTTATAAGAATATAGTTCGTTAGTATTTGACAGTTTCGAGGTTTGTTTCGTCGCGAAATCCGTTCGTTTATCGCGTTTAAGCATTTTTCATTCCCAGGATTCGATTAGAGTATTTTAGAAATTTGATCCATGAATTAGGTTGTACAATTACTAATCGAAGAACTTTGCTTTGCCTTCTGGCTATTTTGATAGTTTCGTTCTTTATTCGGCTGAAATACGTAAGTTTTATCAAATGAGCTTGAAAGTTTTTAATTTCCTTAATTTTCTCCGAGTGAAGTAGAGATGCCATAGTATCGTATAAATAAAGTTGCCAAACCTATATTTCTTCCCTTTTAAATTTATTTTGCGTTAATTTGAGCAAAAATTTCTTCTCTTGGCAATTATTCTTGATCTTTATTCGTTCTTCTTATTTTCGCTGTATAAATGAACAAAAGCTTTGCGGTTATAATGTCAGCAACATTTAGTTTTCTTCATTTAAATATGAAAACGTCACTTGAACACTGCTCAGCAGTGTTCGTTTATTGACCAAAGGGACTTGGAATTTCTTTGAATTAAATTGTAACATTACTGAATGAGAAGAATTTTGCTCTTCCGAGATGAAAGGTATTATAACTTACACTTTTCATCATAGGAAAGAGAAATGAGGGTAAATTTCCCATGAACTAAACCATGCGGGTTGAGAACTAAAACTCTGAAATTATCATTTGTTCACATCCCCCCCCCCCCCCCCCCTTTCTCTGCTTTTACTAATGATGGTAGAATGAGGGTATTCGAATTAGGGAGACGAGTGCAAATGTGGTATGAGGGGAAGAGGGCACAGCGAACAATCTCCTCTTAAGAGAAAATAACTTTCTAAGTAATCTTTTCGTTTTCACTTAAAATATCTCGATATATAGATATGCAGGTACTCTGTCCGCGCGCGCGCATTTTTTTTAAATGAAGAGTTTTGTCGGTCTTGAATTTAAAACTAAAGTATTAGGCCTAACGGCTTATCCGCCTATCCATTAGGCCTATCTAAAACCTGTGTTGCTTTGAGTTTCTCCTGAGACGAGTTTAGTATATAGAATGCTTAGAGGGTTTTTAGCCTCGAAGTTCTTTGCGTAGAAAGTTGGGTATTTTGCATTGCACAGCTGACATAGTTTACGGTAGGTGGTGGTATTGGCCAGGAAAGTTGACTATAAATATTTCGTATTCGTCGAATATTCCAAGTTAGTCGATACTTGCGTGCACGCATAGACCTATTTTTAGTTTTACCTTCAATTTGAA
This sequence comes from Bathynomus jamesi, assembly GCA_023014485.1. Lineage (NCBI taxonomy): Eukaryota > Metazoa > Arthropoda > Malacostraca > Isopoda > Cirolanidae > Bathynomus > Bathynomus jamesi. Next base: position 332,235 of record JAJOZX010000606.1, read on the forward strand.
CCTCGTAGCACTGAGGGGAAGCGGGGGAAGGGAAATAAAGGTGGGGGATATGGATTTATTTCTTTGAAAGAGGAATTATTTTCGGGGGAGATTTAGTTCTGGGCATCAGTTTCCCCGTCTTCTAGGAGTGTCTTCGACTCTCTACGCAGTTGGGCATTTGGTAGCTTTTCGGGTAAACGTAGCCGCCCCTAACGAGGCTTGAAAGAGGCTTGAAAAAAGGCCTTTCGCCAGTCTGAGCGGACGTTAATTGAAGAGGGGAGTGTCTTCGCTTTGAGGTTTCAAGAGACTCGTTCTTCTCGTCTGGAACTGTTCAGACGTCTTATTTGTTCTGTATCTTGAAAAGTTTTTTTTTTTTCCTCGCCTTCACCGTTACGGAGTTCAGTTTTGGGAAAATGGAAGCTTGTAAGGTACATTAATTGATATTCACACTTTAAATTAGTTGTCATTACTGGTTCATTGTGAAATCCTAATTATGAAAGGAACTTTTTTTCTAAAGTAATCTTGGTGGTCTCCTACTTATAGGATGCATAATTAATAGTAAAGAATAAATATTTGTTCGATTTCTAAGATTTAGAACATTAGGCGTTTGGGGAAGGTGGGTGGTGGTGTCGGGTAGATACATAGGTCTATTTGCCGGTCGGATCAATTTTGTAAGTGTCCTTTTGGTTCCATTTCACTTAATTTTCTTGCATGATTTCATTTGCGCGTAAAACTAGTATAATTTGTGTAAGTTCTTACCGTATGAGAATGGGCCAAAATGGCATCACTGAAATAATTGTACAGAATATTGAAGCACCAGCCCAGGCCTTTTTTTTAGAGAACTATTAAGTACGAAGGTTATTGTACAACTAATCTTAAAGTAGACTCCTATTTAGTGTTTTTATTCAGTGAATAACTAAATTAAATGAGCTGTAAGTATTCAGTAGTCTAAATATAGTAATTTCGAAAGCAAGTTTCTTTAGGATTAGTTTCCTAGATTCAATCACGGTTTCCAATCGTGTGCCAACGATGACGTCAAAACTTATAATTTTGTAAATTCTCTAGTGTCAATATTTTTAAGACGTATTTGGACATCTTTGCCATTGCTTCTGCAATCGTTTAAATTTACTAATTTTCACATTTTCACCTAATTTTTTTGTTCGAAAAAATTGTTATATATATATTACACACACACACACACACACACCACACACACACACACACACACACACACACACACACACACACACACAAAAGGTATTTGAGGAAGGGCTTTTCCTGATAGCATAAAATGAATGAAGACGCGCACTCGCAATCAAAGGTAATCGAGTCTATTTGTAGCCATCGCATACAGATTTTATCTTTGTGCACTTTGGCACATTTAATCGTTAATGTTATGGGAACGTTACACACCTTACAAAAGCTTGCGCAGTAATGATACTATCAAGAATAGCCTGTGTTTAATGGAAGTATTTTTGAGGGCGTCGGACTTGTTTTACTCGGTGCGTTTTGAAATTCGAATAAAGTTCTTTAGTATTCGGTTGCTTGATGGGTCATTTATTTTTTCAGGCTAAAGCTGATGAAAAGGCCGAGGTAAAGGAGGAGGCCTCCGCAGTCGCTGCGGGTGCTCAAGAGAAGGAAACTACTGCTGCGGAATCTTCGCCTTCGGAAGTCAAGAAGGAAGAAGAAGAACCGGCCCCCACCGTAGCAGCTACACCCACGGAGGTAGGTAAAATTAACTTTTAGTGGGTTTTCACGATGGTTACAATTGTACTTAGATTAGAGGGTATGGTAATTGTAATTAGTTTATCAAAATACTTGGCTTAATTGAGGAATCTTTAAAAGGGATGGAGACTTTAAATTTAGTGGCTAGTGTACATTAGTTACCTTTTCAGAACAATATCATCAGTTCGATAAGTTAATTCAAATGGTTCGTAATTAACTTCATCCCGTAGTTACTCCCACATTAAAATTGCCTTCTTCACTTCATTGTTCATTACAAACCGAGTCTATCTCAGTATGCCGGGTCTAAATGAGACCGGAAGTAGTTAATCATTTCTTGAACTAAATTTTTTTCCAATCTGACATTTGTATATAGTGTGCGTGCGCGCATATATATATATATATATATATATATATATATACCTTCATATATATATATATCTATATATATATATATATATATACAGGGTGGGCCGTAAGTTTCCATACATAGGAAAAATAAAGATTTTTTTTATGGACAACCATTTTTATTTATATAATATGCTCTACATGGTTGCCATTGTTTTGAAAACACATTTCAATACGTGTTCCCCACTGTTGATGAACACGCATTAGCGCAGTTGACGTTATGCTTGTAATGGCGTTGGTGATACGTTCCTTTAGATGATTTATGTCTCGTATCTTTTCCTGATACACCATGGCCTTCAAGTGCCCCCAAAGATAGAAATCAAGGGGGTGAGATCTGGGGATCTGGGAGGCCACTCCACAGGACCACGCCGACCAATCCAAGCATCCGGAAAACTGCGGATCCAAATACCGACGCACGTGAAGACCATAATTTAAATTTTCCTATGTATGGAAACTTACGGCCCACCCTGTATACTACATATACCTACCTTCATATATATATATATATATATATATATATATATATATATATATATATATATATATATATATATCTACCTTCCTATATATATATATATATATCTACCTTCCATATATATATATAATATATATCTACCTTCCTATATATATATATAATCCCTTATATATATATATATATATACCTTCATATATATATATATATACCTTATATATATATATATATATCTACCTTCTATATATATATATATATCTACCTTCATATATATATATATATATCTACCTTATATATATTATATATCTACCTTCATATATATATATATATCTACCTTCCTATATATATATATATCTACCTTCCTATATATATATATATCTACCTTCCTATATATAATATATCTACCTTCCTATATATATATATATCTACCTTCCTATATATATATATATCTACCTTCCACTATATATATATCTACCTTCCTATATATAATATCTACCTTCCTATATATATATATATCTACCTTCCTATATAATATATATATCTACCTTCCTATATATTATATATATCTACCTTCCTATATATATATATATAATATCTACCTTCCTATATATATATATATATCTACCTTCCTATATATATATATATATATATCTATTCCTATATATATATATATATCTACCTTCCTATATATATATATATATCTACCTTCCTATATATATATATATATCTACCTTCCTATATATATATATATATATCTACCTTCCTATATATATATAATATATCTACCTTCCTATATATATATATATATATATCTACCTTCCTATATATATATATATATATCTACCTTCCTATAATATATATATATATATCCCTTCCTATATATATATATATATATATCTACCTTCCTATATATATAATATATATATATATCTACCTTCCTATATATATATATATATATATATATCTACCTTCCTATATATATATATATATATATCTACCTTCCTATATATATATATATATATCTACCTTCCTATATATATATATATATATCTACTTCCTATATATATATATATATATATCTACCTTCCTATATATATATATATATATATCTACCTTCCTATATATATATATATATATATCTACCTTCCTATATATATATATATATCTACCTTCCTATATAATAATATATATATCTACCTTCCTATATATATAATATATATCTACCTTCCTATATATATATATATAATATCTACCTTCCTATATATATATATATATATCTACCTTCCTATATATATATATATATATATATCTACCTTCCTATATATATATATATAATATATATCTACCTTCCTATATATATATATATATATATATATCTACCTTCCATATATATATATATATATATATCTACCTTCCTATATATATATATATATATCTACCTTCCTATATATATTATATATATATCTACCTCCCTATATATATATATATATATATCTACCTCCCTATATATATATATATATCTACCTTCCTATATATATATATATATATATATATCTACCTTCCTATATATATATATATATATATATTACCTTCCTATATATATTATATATCTACCTTCCTATATATATATATATATCTACCTTCCTATAATATATATATATCTACCTTCCTATATATATATATATCTACCTTCCTATATATATATATATCTACCTTCCTATATATATATATATATATATCTACCTTCATATATATATATATATATAATCTCCTCATATATATATATATATATATATCTACCTTCATATATATATATATATATATATCTACCTTCATATATATATATATATATCTACCTTCCTATATATAATATATATATACCTTCATATATATATATATATATATCTACCTTCATATCTATATATATATATATATATCTACCTTCTATATATATATATATATATATATATCTACCTTCCTATATATATATATATTTATATCTACCTTCCTATATATATATATATATATATCTACCTCCTATATATATATATATATATATCTACCTTCCTATATATATATATATATATCTACTTCCTATATTATATATTTATATCTACCTTCCTATATATATATATATATATACAGGGTGGGCGGAAGTAGCTCCCTATTTGGATTGGTAAAAAAATACGTATATTATCCATTTATTTCAGAAGAAAATAATATGAAAAGGTAGGCATACATGGTAGGTTTTCTCTAAAATTCAATGTGGGCTCCAACTCTTTCCACCAGCTTCGGAGCCGCCCAGGAATGGCGTCACTGACTTTAGCAGGAACTCCGGCGGGATGGAGGACATGACTTCCCGAATCGGTCCTCCAGTTCTTCCAACGTCTCGGTTTGGTGCGGTAGACTTCTTCCTTTACCCACCCCCAAAGAAAGAAGTCGCACGGTTACCGCTGAAAAACGGCAGAATCGGTTCAGTGTAACGGTGTGGTGTGGTATGACCTCAGATCAGGTTGTGGGCCCGTTCCTTCTGCGCACACCATGAATGCTGAGCGGTACCTTGCTATGTTGCGAAACGAGGTCTGGCCGGTTGTCAGCACATGGGAGAACATCGACGATCTGATATTTATGCAAGATGGCGCCCCTCCGCACTTCGCTCTTGTTGTCCGTGAGTGGCTGGATGCTCACTTCCCTGGGCGTTGGATGGGTCGTCGTGGTCCACATCAATGGCCAGCCAGGAGCCCCGACTTGACACCGTGCGACTTCTTTCTTTAGGGGTGGGTAAAGGAAGAAGTCTACCGCACCAAACCGAGGACATTGGAAGAACTGGAGGACCGAATTCGGGAAGTCATGTCCTCCATCCCGCCGGAGTTCATGCTAAAGTCAGTGGACGCCATTCCTGGGCGGCTCCAGAAGCTGGTGGAAAGAGTTGGAGCCCACATTGAATTTTAGAGAAAACCTACCATGTATGCCTACCTTTTCATATTATTTCTTCTGAAATAAATGGATAATATACGTATTTTTTTACCAATCCAAAATAGGGAGCTACTTTCGGCCCCCCTGTATATCTACCTTCCTATATATATATATATATATATATATATCTACCTTCCTATATATATATAATATATATATATATATATATATATATATATCTACCTTCCTATATATATATATATATCTACCTTCCTATATATATATATATATCTACCTTCCTATATATATATATATCTACCTTCCTATATAATATATATATCTACCTTCCTATATATATATATATATCTACCTTCCTATATATATATATATCTACCTTCCTATATATATATATATATCTACCTTCCTATATATATTATATATCTACCTTCCTATATATATATATATATCTACCTTCCTATATATATATATATATATATATCTACCTTCCTATATATATATATATATATATATATCTACCTTCCTATATATATATATATATATATCTACCTTCCTATATTATATATATATATATCTACCTTCCTATATATATATATATTATATATATTATATATACCTTCCTATATATATATATATATATATATCTACCTTCCTATATATATATATATATAATATCTACCTTCCTATATATATATATATATATATCTACCTTCCTATATATATATATATATATATATCTACCTTCCTATATATATATATATATATATCTACCTTCCTATATATATATATATATATATCTACCTTCCTATATATATATATATATATATCTACCTTCCTATATATATATATATATATATCTACCTTCCTATATATAATATATATATATATATCTACCTTCCTATATATATATATATCTACCTTCCTATATATATATATATATCTACCTTCCTATTATATATATAATATATATCTACCTTCCTATATATATATATATATTATATCTCTACCTTCCTATATTATATATATCTATATCTACCTTCCTATATATATATATCTCTAATCTACCTTCCTATATATATATATATATCTATATCTACCTTCCTATATATATATATATATCTATATCTACCTTCCTATATATATATATATATCTATATCTACCTTCCTATATATATATATATCTATATCTACCTTCCTATATATATATATATCTTATCTACCTTCCTTATATATATATATATATATATATCTACCTTCCTTTGGTTAGCTTCCGCCCGAATTGTTCATTCTGACGTTCAAGCTTTTCACTCCACCTTAGACCTACAGTTTAACGTGGAATTCATTCGAACCACGCCCCATCAGCAGCCCAGCGTTTTAACTACGAGGCCACCTAGGGTACCCATTTATCTACCAACCGCTGGGTTTTGCTGCGCGCCGGCTGCCGTCGGGTCTCGAACCCCGGAGCCGATGGACTCGTAGTCAGCTACGCTAACCACTAATTTTTCTCAGTTGGTGGTTTATCATAGTTTTCTGGATAAACCACTTCAGCAAGCAAAACTGAAGTTGAAATATATATATATATGTAGTCTTAATTTTTAATTTTCGGTGTAGGTACAGATATTGTGTAATAAAACAGTTTGATAGTGAATTATTTTTTATTCTAGTGTGAATTTAAGCAAAAAAAATATTAAATCACTTTTTCAGACTGAATTAAGCAAATGTATTATATAAATATCTATACATAATTGTATATTAACTGTCGCCACATTCTAATAGGCATGTCAAGAGTTGAACTAATTTTAATTTCTTCGTGTGAAAGTATGAACACTCGCTGAAAGGCAGATTTGTGGCCGTTGACGTTTTCTCATTAATTTTGTTCGCGCGTGTGCAGTATTTTCTTAACTAGGATGCCCTTTACGGAATGATATTTTTAGTTTGACGTGTGTAACGATCTTTCGTGTGCGGTTTATTCGCTTGAGCAAAGCATCGCATGGTTTTTTCTGTTTCCTCCGCTAACCTTGTATGTCCAGCCTTTTTTTATACTAATTTAGATGACTGACTATACAGTGAACGGATAGTCCGGCCCCTTGTACAGTTAATTCGGTAAATGCCATTCGTGAAGCACGTCAATTCCTCTATTTCCTGCGATTGTAGTCTATTATTTCGCTAAAGGGACCACTGAAGTTCATCTGGAAAGAATTGGATCATATTAGTAAATGCCTCCGGGGCCCGACTTTTGGTTCACTATATTACATGCATTGAAAAATATAAAACGTATTACTAGTGTTAGTAGTTGTTATTAAAACAGAATAATCATTCTAACAAGTAGGTCTAATTTTTACTTGTCCATGGTGGCGGTTGTCCTGACATATTTCCTTTCATTTTGTCAGCATTGCTTAGAAACCTCCCATAGGAGAGAGAGAGAGAGAGAGCGCGCGCTTTAACTTCAGCCCCACCAAATGATTATGCCATTATTAATAACCCTGTTTGCCTTTTGTCTTATCCATCTACTCCCTTGAAATCACACAATCCTTTTCCTTGTCCTAGTTCTAACGTTTCTCTTAACATTAATTCACACTCAGTCGAGAAAGGTACAGGCCAAAATATATTTCGTATTTCAAGTAATGCAGTGTCAGAGTCGCATAAGATTTTATTACCCAATGATAATGAAATTAAATCGAAGGAGTGTACCGGGTTAGAATCGAGTTGTTCAGAAACTACGTACGTTATATCCATAGAGAAGAAAGTAAAATCTTTGGAATTTCAACAGTCTAATGCGAAAAATGTTTTCCCAATGCAAGATCAAATTCAGGAAGTATTTCACTGTTAGTCGGGAACAACAACGACGACCGCCGCCACTGCCAGAAAATGTTTCTTCTAATTTTCATTTTGAAGATTCTAGTCTGGTAAATTGCTCAACAGTCGAAGGTGATGGTGCATTAAATAAATGTATCACTCCACATGATGGATCTTTTATAATTGATGAAATAGGTATTAACGAAAGTATCGAAGATCATATTGTTCCTAAGAAACTGAACTTTAAACAACTAAATTCTTGCGACACTCGAGATGAGTTCGCTTTGACCTGCAAGCCTCCTAATATTAATGCAGGAGTATCTTTGCTCAACCATAAACACACTATTTCCGACTTTTCAGATGAACTAAAACTTGAACAAAATGGTTTTTCTAATTTGCTCAAGCCAAACACGCCTGATGTCATTCAACAATTGGAGATTGAAGTAGAGCAAACTTTAACAAATTTTGAAGCAGACCTAGTTTGTATTTCAGAAAATGATGGAAAATACTTTGGAAAGAAAAGAATTTCCCTTAAACGAATTTTTTTTATATCGGAAAATTGATCCAGAAAATAAAACTAATCTTAGTAACGAGGCTGAAATGGAAACTGATCTAATGGAATGCATTGTAATACTTTCTACAAACTCTGAAATAAGTGCGGAAACGGAAGCAAAAACCACTGCTAACGATATTCTTAATGGAAAGGTAAAATTTAATGAAGCTTCAGAAAATACAACAGAAACGGGACTTCCCACGTTCGGTGGGAGAGCTGGAGAGTTTGAAGTCACTATGTATAGTGCAGCAGACAGAAAGCGAAGTTCTATTAAATACAGTACAATAGGTGAACTTACGAATGTATTGTCAGACCAGTCAGCATCTGGAGCTATGCATATTTGTAAAGATAATGCGCAAGAGAAACCTCTCCAAACATTTAGCAAAGGAAATGAAAAAGTAGTTGAAACTAAGTTATAGGGGAAACAGATCTTCCCTGGTGTTAATGTCACTAGGTCAGAAAGCACTTCAGTGTGCATACCCGTTGAAGAGGAACTGAAAAGAACATGCCAATAACTGGAGGCAAGCTCGACAGTTTAGAAACTACTGCTTACGATGATAATGAAGATGGACAAAAGAGGAATTTTGAAAGTTACGAAACTGAAAAATTGTTTGCAGATTTCGCGAGTAGTCGCAGAAGAGAATCTTACAAAATTAATAGCTTTTATCAAGTGATTTTCTACATCACTCAAATAGAGTACTGCTGCCAAAATTACATTAGATTGGGGGTGGGGGCGAGTCCCTTGATAATCGAGGGTGGGGGGGGTGGGGCGAGTCCCTTGATAATCGAGGGTGGGGGTGGGTGGGGCGAGTCCCTTGGAAATCGAGGGTGGGGTGGGGGGGCGAGTCCCTTGGAAATCGAGGGTGGGGGTGGGTGGGGCGAGTCCCTTGGAAATCGAGGGTGGGGGTGGGTGGGGCGAGTCCCTTGGAAATCGAGGGTGGGGGTGGGTGGGGCGAGTCCCTTGGAAATCGAGGGTGGGGGTGGGTGGGGCGAGTCCCTTGGAAATCGAGGGTGGGGGTGGGTGGGGCGAGTCCCTTGGAAATCGAGGGTGGGGGTGGGTGGGGCGAGTCCCTTGGAAATCGAGGGTGGGGGTGGGTGGGGCGAGTCCCTTGGAAATCGAGGGTGGGGGTGGGTGGGGCGAGTCCCTTGGAAACTTTACACGAGTACGTTCTTGAATTTGAGAAGGGAGAACTAAGAACATTAGAGATGGAAACAAATGCTAACGAAGTTGTGTGTGGAAGGAAAGCGAAGGAACTGGAAGGTAGGACTGTGGTAAGTACTATGGGAGGTTTGATTGAAGAGAAATTTCCCAATCTCGTAAAGTGTATGCGACCTTGGTAAAGAAAATGACAACTCTGATTTTGATGAGTATGTTAGGAAAGGCGATATTGGATGGGAGACTTTAAATTGTGGCCGATTAAAATTGCGTGAAACCAACTCATTCATTATCATTGGGTAACTTGAAATCTTTAGAGAATATCAATTTATATCAATTTAAACGTAGACGCACCAAATTGGAAGGCCTGCAAGACCCTTCAAATTCATGATTCTTTTACGGACTTAACATCTTTACAGAAAAGTGATAGCCAAAACACAGAAGAAATTTCTTCTTTGAAGTCTGAGTCTTCTAAAGAGTTTAGCTCGGAGTCTACAATTCCTGTTCAAGAAACTGCAACTTCTGAGAACTTACCTACAGCAGAACCCGTAGCAGCGCCAGTGACCGAGGTTGCCCCAGAACCCGTAGCAGCGCCAGTGACCGAGGTTGCCCCAGAACCCGTAGCAGCGCCAGTGACCGAGGTTGCCCCAGAACCCGTAGCAGCGCCAGTGACCGAGGTTGCCCCAGAACCCGTAGCAGCGCCAGTGACCGAGTTGCCCCAGAACCCGTAGCAGCGCCAGTGACCGAGGTTGCCCCAGAACCCGTAGCAGCGCCAGTGACCGAGGTTGCCCAGAACCCGTAGCAGCGCCAGTGACCGAGGTTGCCCCAGAACCCGTAGCAGCGCCAGTGACCGAGGTTGCCCAGAACCCGTAGCAGCGCCAGTGACCGAGGTTGCCCCAGAACCGTAGCAGCGCCAGTGACCGAGGTTGCCCCAGAACCCGTAGCAGCGCCAGTGACCGAGGTTGCCCCAGAACCCGTAGCAGCGCCAGTGACCGAGGTTGCCCCAGAACCCGTAGCAGCGCCAGTGACCGAGGTTGCCCCAGAACCCGTAGCAGCGCCAGTGACCGAGGTTGCCCCAGAACCCGTAGCAGCGCCAGTGACCGAGGTTGCCCCAGAACCCGTAGCAGCGCCAGTGACCGAGGTTGCCCCAGAACCCGTAGCAGCGCCAGTGACCGAGGTTGCCCCAGAACCCGTAGCAGCGCCAGTGACCGAGGTTGCTCCAGAACCCGTAGCAGCGCCAGTGACCGAGGTTGCCGCAGAACCCGTAGCTCTTCCGGAGCCCCCAACCGTGCCTGTAGAGGAAGCTGTTTCAACTACCTCACCAGAAACTGAAGTTCCTCTACAATCCAGCACAACTGTGGATACAGACGTGAGAATACCCGAATCTGATTCAAGCAAAACTCAGGTACTCGCGTTTGAAATGTTCTCTAATATGCTTTATCCTTGTCCAATTTCTGTAGATGTACTTTCTGGCTTCACTGATCAGTGTATAAATAGCAAACCTAACATTAATTCGACCAACGAGTCTTTCCTACATTTTCCCGTAGTCCTTCACTAATGTTTATACACTACAAAATGTGCGTGTGAAAGAAACTAACTCTGTTGACAAATGTAGCACTTTTGGGGACCATGCTTTAGATAAGCCTGTCAATAAAATTTCAAAACTACTTCGTCTCGATGAAATGGATAGGGAAGGCATGTGTGGGGACACTGGACGTAAGTGGGTAAACAGGGTTAATAATGTCACATTAGAAAGTGGGGAAGAGGAAACTAATTTTGTCGTCACTGTAATGGAAGAAGTTTCTGCACCTGTTTATCAAATTCAGGTATCGGTTTGGTTGCTAATTCTGGCATGATGCTCGCTCTGTTTGTTTTCCCTCTGTCCCTCAAATTTAGTGGTGGTTGTTTTTTAATAGTGTTATGACTGTTGTTGGCTTGAGAATTCACTTTAGTGACGAGTGACTTATTAGTATTTACTTGATAAACTCGTATATTGCGCGCGCATGACGGAAGTCTTAAAACTAGTTTCATAAAAACATTAGGTAAAATACTTCGTAATTAAAGTTCTTTCCTCAAGTATTAAGAGATGAACGCATTTCGGAGGCATCCTAGTGTCCATTTAAAATAATTTAATTTTAAGAACTTAATCACAAATAGGTTTTGGTATTTTAAAATGTTCCTTCGTTTTGGAAGGTATATTTGAAAGTTTTCATTTCAGGAAAAAACCGAACCTGAAGTTGAAAAAACCGAAGAAAAGCCAGAGGTAAACGAGAATCAGTGTAACGTAAACTGCATTTACAGTTGAAGATGAAATATTTCAGATTAAGTCGGTGTGTCCATTTGTATCAGTTTTATGAAATGTTTAAGTAACTTGCCAAAGTGTCAATTTTTTTTTACTTTTCAGGAAAAGGCTGAAAGTAAAGAACCCGAAACCCCGAAAGAAACGGAAGAGAAACCAGTAGAAAAGGTAATCCAATTGTATAGTTGAAAATGAGAGTAACATTCGCAACTTGATTACGATGAAATTGAAAGGATCTCTTCCCCTTAATATTAGGCGTGGTGACTATGCACATTTTTTAAAGCACCATTTAATTCAAATCTCCGAAGCACTGTAACGATATTTTTAAGTCGTCTCGACACGGGTGAAGCTTCGTCCGAGATGTTAAAATTCACTTTTTCTTTTACTCTTTACCGCCGAAACAAAAATTAGTAATGGTAAAGTTTCAAATACACGCATTCATAACTTAACCTTTCGCCGTTGGAATTTTTTGTAGTAAGTTAATTATTTATTATTAAGGAAGTATTCCTCGTCAAATTTCTTCCCAGCTTTTTCTTCTTAACCAAAAGTAAAAGATCTTGTAACGTTTGAGGTACCTTAATCATTTAACACCGACCGTTGCCTTATGGCAACATGAGCTTTACATTCGATTTTGAGCCTTACGATCTGAATATTAGGTTTTGGCGTGAACGGGAAAATTCTTTTCAAATAAGTTTTATAATTCAGGCGTCAAATGATTAAATCTGTTACCATTCTAATTATTACAGAATGAGCAAGTTTTTTTAAATTTGTAGGTGTGGGAAAAAGTTTAGAGTTTTTCTCAAGTTGAAGCTAATTTTCTAATCTCTTGCCATTTCCACTAAAATTTCCGAAATGTACTTTCAGGAATAGGATCGCTTATTGCTCATTTTGAAAGCATTATTAGTTACTGTAATTTTAATGTACGGTTAGTGAGCCCTTTTTTTGACCGCCTTTTAAATTAAAAGAAAATTTAAATAGTCGAAAATTTGATATATCGCATCCTTCATACCAGTAATGGTGGTAGTTCCTTCACCATAATTTTCCGGTTACCCTTTTCGTTTGTTAGCTTACTCCACAATTCCTCCGAACATTAACTCGGGCCTTATTTTTTAAAACTAAAAATTCTCCGCTTTTATATTTATATAAAAAGCGCATAATTTTACTATGCATGATCATCTTCGTAAGCTAGATGGTTCTCAAAATTTAAGTTTTCACCAACTTTTCTTAAACCTAGGTTTAGACCCTGACCACTTTACTATAATCGTGCACATTTGTGTCGATAGAATGTCCCATCGACCATGTGTAATCGCCATTTTTTTTTCTAACCATCCCAATTTTTGGAAATGGCTCGGCTGAGATGATTTTACCTCACTTTGGTCCTTATAAGGTCTTCTAGTGTATTTAGGCGTGGTAGGATGGATCCTGTCTCGCGTAACCCAACAGAAAAAAAAAAAAAGTGACGTCGGGCGAGTATGAGGGCCATTCCCCTGGCTCACGAAGGAGAAGTCGCCCGGAAAAATGCTTCCTCAAAGTGGTGTGTTTCGCGAGTAGTGTGGAGGTGCTCCATTCTGCTGAAACCACTATGAATCTGGGGTAATGCAGTTATGGTCTATTGGTAGCGGTATCGTCTTTTCTAATTTCCTAGTAATTAGGAAAAGTTGTTGCTTTAAGTATGGAATGGCGAGAGAACGGGATTAGCGTACAATGTTACCAGTTAAGTACTAGAAGATTAGAAATGTATAGTATATGGGAATAAAAAAAAAGTTGCCTTTCTGAAGAAACCCTAATAATAAAATGCTCATTTATTATGAAATAACGGGCAAACAAATTATATTAACGATGTTCTAAAAAAATCGGCCTTTAGCAGTCTTTAGGTTCAATATTTGAAGACTACGTGAAATACGTATTACTAGAGTAACGACTTTAAATGTAGTGACGTTATTTTAAAAGATGGACGCATTCAAACGAGAAATTTAGCTTCAATGGAATGCAGCTACTAAATCACAAAACCAGAATGAAGTTAAAAAAAAAACCTGCGTGGTACCAACATGTTTTTGTCGTGTCGCTTTTTTGAAGGCAGGGAACAGGGTGGGACGGGATTGAGGTACAAATGAAGTGATTGCTTCCATTTCAGCAGGAAAGTGAAGCTGTGAAAGAAGCCCAACCAACTCCCGCTACCGAAGAAAGAACTGAGCAGCCCCGGGAAACTACGGAAGAAAAGACTCTGGTACGTTCCTCGAATGGCTTTTCACTTTATTCCTTTCACCTTAGTTAAATTTCTACGTTTCACTTTCTTTTGCATGATTATTCTCATTGTCTAAGTCTCCTTTGAACTGAAACTAATTTCTTCGGTTTATTTAATGGGAGGTACTTTGATGATTCCCCCCCCCATGTTATTTCTGCGACAGGAGATAGCATGGGGAATTCCGTTGTTTTGTGGCCCGTTAAAGTTTATTTTTCATGGGAATTAAACTCGAAGAATTTTATCGCTGTCAAGTAATTCAAAGAAATGGCAAGCTGAGGAAAAGGTCCCCACAAAATGCTCTTACTAAGAATGAATTCCAGAAGAGCGCGGAAGCGCATTAATCTTTTCCATATTGAAGATGGTAACTTAGCGTCAGTTACATTACAACGGGAAAAGTGTAATACGCGTCTTAAACACGCGCGAGAGCTAGGAGGGGATGGGTTTCTGTGGAATCGCTAAATAGCGAAGTACCAGCTAACGCGCGTTACTGTATTACCGTACTGCTTTACGCGATACTAAAGGCATTCGCTTTTACCTTTGTAATAGGGATAATTATGCATTTTGTCTAATTACGGGTATTACACCCACTTTCCCACACTTGGATATATCTTCCAAAGCCATTCAAACAGCATTGTCTCTAGTTAATCATTTCACTACAAATTCACAAATTCAGTGTTTCTTTACCTAGAGCAGTGGTGGCGAACCTATGGCACGCGATGAAATTTGCCTGGCACGCCTAAGCATAGAAATTTTTATCCAAGAGTATGAAATAGACTTAATGGTTATAATTTGGTTATACAGTGTGACCACAAAAATTGTCCGTTTTTAATCGCTTATTACTGTCATTATTGCAGCTTCACAAATGAAATAAAAAGCATTCGAAAGAGAACATTTTAAAGTTTTAATTTATTCTACATGTGTTCAAAGTGACGTCCCTGGACATTCTTATATTTCACACAACGGGAAAGGAAGTTATTTATTACATTTTCCAAAACGCTGCATTCAATGGACTGTACACTCTACCACCGCTTGCTTTAATTCTTCGATAGAGGATGGCTCTTGCCTGAATACTTTGTCCTTGACAAATCCCCAGAGAAAAAAGTCCATAGGTGATAGATCGGGAGATCTTGCGGGCCAGGGAAGCCGAGCGATGAGAAATGAATCTTTGTTCAAAAAATCTTGTTAAACATTCCAGTGATTGCCTAGTTGTGTGGGCTGTTGCTCCGTCTTGCTGAAACCACTTGTTACTGCAGTTTTCTTGTTCAAAAACAGTGTTCAGCATTTCTACATATCTTTCTGAAGTTACTGAAAGCGGTCTCCTTGTCTCTGGGTCCTCAAAAAAGTAAGGACCATAAACCTTGCTGCTACTCAAACCACACCAGACAGTAACTTTTGGTGAATGCAGAGGTTTCTCCAAGTGTATATTTGGCTTGTTTTGTGACCAACACCGGTAATTCTGTCTGTTGATGAACTTATTGAGATAGATGTGGCATTCATCACTGAATATTATATCACTTAATCTTATCTGGTTTTGTTCAATTATTGTTTCAATGCGTTCACCAAACATCAAACGACGCTGGTAGTCTTGTTCGCTAAGCTGTTGCAAACACAATTTTGAATGACTTCATTCTCAAATCCAACGTGATTATTTTCCGAATGCTCTCCCGTTTGATTCATGTCACAGCTGATAGTCGTCTCAGATTTCTTGTCCGTTTCAAGCTGATTTGCGACTGAATCAATGTTTTCAGCGGTTCGCGCACCTTTGCTGCGCCCAGAGTTGCCTTTATGCATGTTCTTGATTGAGCCGTGATGTTTCTTTCCATTTTGCGAAAATCCTGCGAATCGTTTTAGGATCTATGGTCCTTTGTGGACCGTATTGTCGTCTGAAAGACCGTTGGGTGGCAACTACCGAGCCATGTTTGATCATCTCTTCTGCGATGAAAACACGTTGCATGTCCGACAAATAACCCATGATTGTGGTGGATAAAACTGTCATTTTTTTTATAAGTACTGATTTCGTATCCAGGATATCGAAAAAATTAAAACTTAAATATTCTTTTTCGAAAGCTTTTTATTTCATTTGTGAAGCTGCAATAATGACTGAGTAATAAGCGATTAAAAACAGGGACAATTTTTGTGGTCACACACTATATATATATATATATATATATATATATATATATATATATATATATATATATATATATATAAATATATAAATATAAATATAAAAATATATATAAAAATAAAAACTTGTGGCCACGAATTTTTTTTATGGTTTACATGGGTTTTTTGGCACGCGACTGTAAAGTTTCGCCACCCTTGACCTAGAACTTGCATACTGCTTGTTCATGTTCCTCTAATTTGATATCTTCCACTCCTTGGCATACGCTTTTATATACACCACCAATGACGCTTACATTTGCTTCTTGCTCATTTTTCTCCCCTGCCAGCTTGCTGAAATATTTAAATCTCGCGTATTTTCTCATCTTGCATTATAACGCGTTGCTATTTCATATTACCATGTAGTCATTCCACCAAACTCGCCTTCTCTCGCTGCCAGGCTATCTTAACATTTTCACTAATTTTTTTTGTAATCGTTCCACCATGCAATTACCTTTTCACTTCTCTCCACTCCTTCGTATTTTTACACTTAACCTGTAGGCTCAAACCTGGTAGACTGTACTTGACTGTTTTGTAGTTGGACAACATTGCAAAAAATACTTTCTCAGTTCTGTCGGAAGGTCTTGTCAGTTCAAAACGTACATTCAAAAGAACTGATCCTTAAGTAGACACTGGGTAAATGCTTAAGCAGTAAAGATCGAAGTTAGGTTGTCTGGAATGGCTACCTGTACTAACGCTTCGTAACGTAGTTTCGTTCTAGAAAATGTTTTGTTCTTGACATTAAGTGAGAAAATCTTCGAGTTTAATTTGAGTCTCTTCAGTCCTGTTCATAATTTGTTAATCACTTCGCTTACCTTCAAAGCATGAGTGATGAACGCTTGTTTCCTCTAATTTTGTTGCTTACATCCCTTGCAACTCTGCAGGAGGTAGTTGTTGAATCCTCTTCTGCAGAAGTAGATAGTACAGAGGCGGAGACAGGAACGCAGTCCAAGCAAACCTCTGCATCCGAATTTAAGACCGAAACTGTTGATTCGGAGGTAGGTGCTTTCCTTAACCCTCGGCCGTCTTCACTCGAATGGTTCACCTCGGTCCTTTTTATAACGTTTATTTAATTCGCTTTGTTTTAACCTACTCTGGCGCACTTAAATTGTGTGCTTATACTGTTGTTTGTGTCCTCCCTTCTAAAAGAATTTTGTATTTCGTCGAAAGAAGGCGGTGGTAAATCTTTCTAATTGCATAATTGTTTATAGTTATTTAATTTCCTTCAGGCTCTTGCTCCTTCCCAGTAATTGATGATTATTAATAAACCATTGCATAAATATTAATCTAATTCTTTTCTTTACAGAAACCCGAGGGAACTGCTACTAAAGATGAATAAATATACTTTGCAACAAGTATACTTCCGCATATTACCTACTAGATATAAATTATAAAATTACTTCCTGAAGTTTAAGAAAACTAACTACGCATTTTGAGATATGCCTCAAACTAGTAATTTTCTATTCAAAGAACAATTTTCTGAAGTTGTCACTTAATTAATATCTGGTTTCTTTTATAATTTGTGTGTCAGGCATTCGTAATTTCTTTATACTACGTTCACTAAGGACAATATATATTTATTATTGAAGAGCTTACGTATGAAGTATGTCAAGAGGATGGTGCGTGCCTTATAATAGCCACTTCATTTCAATGTTTTTTTACCCTTAATGAAGTCGTATATTTTGCATAATTTTTAAGTGAGCATTTTCTTTCGCATCTCAAAACTTGTTTACTCGTAATCGTTTGTCCTATTGTAATGATTGTAATTTAACACAACGGCTTATATTACTGCCGTTTAGAATGATGGTCCTCTATAAATAAATGTCCGTCTTTCAAAACGGAAGACGGAGCTATTAATATTTTTTACCTAATTATAAAAGGCAAATTTTTATCTAGTAATTTCCTCTTCCATGACAGTTATACGTCATTCTTATAGTTTTTTGTAATAACATTTTGTAAAACTTTCTTTAACTCCATTAAATGAGTTACTGGGGATGCCTATTCAAAACGGTAATTATTGCGTGCTGAATTCGTACCTTCTTCACAAGGTTTCTGCACGCAATAATTACCCGAGATTTTTGTATAGTTTGTATCAATTACAATGTGAATAAGGTTTAGCTTTTCTAGTTTCATATTAGGGTTTGATAAAATAAAAGTACGTGTAGAAGTATTATTTAGTTTTAATGATTTTTCTATTTAAGTACTTCAATTAATTAAATCAGTTTATTACTCACTGTGTAGTTTTTGATATAAAATCTTATTCTTTTGTTTTTCTTTCACAAATTATAGTTACCCCTTTGCAACCGAGTCGGCATTTATTCAGTCGTGTTTAAAACTTTTATTGGAGTATTTTGTACAAAACTGCTTCATTAGGTTCCTTTTTAATAAATCGCTTTGCACAAAGTGTCTACTTATCTTTCCTCTGCGCACGCAATAACGCACGCTTATAGTAACCTAATTGGATTTCAAACTTGCAAAAAAAAAAAAAATCGTTTGTACAGTATATCGCAGTCTTAATATGCAGCTAAACTTTTCTTTTTCTACAGATATGTACAAGGATTTAGTAATTTACTAGAATAAATGAATAGCAGTGCTTGACCGGCACTTCTAAGGTCATATCACGCTGAATTTACTCGAACAATATTGATTTCCATTAAAAAAAAAAGAAAGGTATGGTTTGTAGTTGTGGTTAAGGCAATAGGATCGAAGTTAAAGAAAATCTGCATTTCGACTTCGGCGAAGTTGGGTTAAAAAGGAAGGGGAATTAACTACCGACTGCGAACGAAAAAGGAAGAAAAGTAGGTTGGTTTTAGGCCTTCAACAAAGAGGGTCACTCTTATATGGGTATCAATACCAGCAACGTTGCCTTTGGTTGCCTTTTGGTTTAACGTGGAATCCGAACCACGCCCCACCAGCAGCCCAGCGTCTTTAATCATTAGGCCACCCAGGGTACCCATTTAATCTACCTACCACTTTGTGTGGAAGGATGAACAGCTGGGTTTTGCTTCGCGCCGGATGCCGTCAGCGGGTCTTGATCCCTGGGCGGATGGATTGGTAGTTAGCTACGCTAACCACCACTACACCAAGACTCAACTGGGAAAGATTAATTCATTCAGAAATCATGGTCGAGCAGAGTAAATCGGTGGACTGCGGGTTCGTCACCTTCCTCCACAGTTCTCGGTGGTGCGAGACCACTTGTTTGTTATATGGGGAAAATGACAAAAACTAGGGTGTGGTGGGGAAAGCAACGATTTTGGGAGTTAAGATCGTTTTTAACAGAACTAGATGATCTGGGTCACGTTAAGTTTGTATGAAGAATTTTTGCAAATGTGATAGAACAAGCTCTAAATGTTTTGGATTTTTATGGTCAACGTGTGAAGATTTTAGTCGAATCGACAATCCACTAATCAGATTACAAAGTTAGTGACACTTCTGTTTTTCTCGTTATTTTGCACTTGTTAAAAACCATACCATCTACATCAGTGAGTAGTCTTCAGAGAGTGTATGTATATAATAAAAAAAAAAATATATATATATAAAATTTATTTTACACGCGCCTCGATGACTACGAATCCATTGGCCCCAGCATCGAGACCTGGTGACGGCATGCGGCGCGCAGCAAAAAACTGTTCACGAAAAAAGTGGCTGGTGGGGCGTGGTTGATTCAGTTACTGTAGGTCTAAGGTGGTGAGACAATCTTGACCTTCGTCAGAATGAATTCGGGTGGAAGCAAAACAAAGGTTATACATAAACATTCGGCAGTTCGACCACAAAGGCCAGAACCCAATCGGATTAAGCAATGAAATACTAGAAATGCGACATTGATTAGTCTCTGGGTTGTATCATCGAGTTGAGACGTTGTATAACATGCTTTCGGATTAGCTGTTAATACATTCTCTGGTATTGGGACGCGCATCTTAACCGGCGCCCAATTTGGGGGAAATTGTGGATGGGCGATCGGATTAAGCGGTGAATGGTCTCTAATCGTCGAAATAAACCAAGCGATAGGGGGGGGGGGAATGCTCCGAAATCAGGGAATTCAATTAGAACAAATTATGCTTAATGAGATGTACCACTGCGAAAATGAAACTGATAAAACCAGACTTTGGTAAGACAGGACAACAGTCCAGTCGTGAACAAATTATATAATTGTCGCTGGTTTTCAGCGTTTTCATAAAGTTCCTGGAAAGCCAGAAAAATAGTACACACGGGAAAAAAGTTTGATAACGGACAACAAAAGTGGTCCACATAAGATTAAGTAATAGTCCTTTCCTGATTATCTATATTATAATGGAGGCAAGTGCGATATATACAGGGTGTACATAAAGTCAGGATCTATTTTTGTGAAGCGCTTGGAAATTATATGGAATTTTATCATAAAATGATGGTAACATTTACTAAATAATTAAGAGTAGGATTCGACGTGACGCCCATCAGTATCCCTGCACAGCTCAAATCGTTCCGCAGCGTTTCTAAACACATTCTGGAGCATTTGCGGGGTTATCTGCAGCAGTTCGTGTACGTATACTAACAATCCTATCAACATGATGGTGCTCCTCGTCACTATGCCAAAATTGTTGAGGATTATCTAAATGGACGTTTTCAAAATCGCTGGATCGGACGCGGAAGCAACAGACCTTGGCCAGCGAGATCACCAGATTTAACCTCTAGATTTCTTTGCATGGGGCTTTATCAAATCGCACGTCTATCAGACGAAGATTACGAGTCTTGAAAACTTAGTATACGAACTGCTGCAGATAACATAACCCCGCAAATGCTCCAGAATGTGTTTAGAAATGCCGCGGAACGATTTGAGCTGTGCAGGGATACTGATGGGCGTCACGTCGAATCCTACTCTTAATTATTTAATAAATGTTACCACTTTATCATTTTATGATTGAATTCCATATAATTTCCAAGTGCTTCACAAAAATAGATCCTGACTTTATGTACACTCTGTATATGTAACCAAAAACAATTTATAAACTTTAAAATGCATTTTCGCTGCTGTTCTTTTGTATAATGTTAAAGTAAATCCTATTGAACATTATAGTGCTATAACTAGAAAAATGAAAATTTGAAGCTAAAATATATATCACTTACCTCCATTATAATATAGATTTATCGAAAATATGTGTGCGCAGAAAAAACTCTTACATTTCTGAACCGATTTCGATCAAACTTCGTATGGTGGATCGGGGTGATCGGAGTAATGAACGAAAATACGTGTGAGACCAGCCCCCACCCCTCCTCCCATCAATTACTAGGCCCGAAAGCCCCAGCACCACGATAAAACTATGGAAAAGAAGGCAGCTATGGAAATCTTGAGCTTCACATTGTGTCAAGAAGATTTGTGAAGCTTAAGATTTTCATGACTATAGTTTTTGACAAAATAATTGAACCCCTAGTAATTAGGGTGCCTGCGGCGCCCCAATTACTGTCGGTTCAATTATTTGGTCAATAAAACTATAGAAAAGAACGCAGCCATGAAAATCTAAAGCTTTGCATTTGAGCTCATTGTATCAAGATTTGTGAAGCGCTAGATTTTCATGGCTGCGTTCTTTTCTAGTTTTATTGACCAAATAATTGAACCGACAGTAATTGGGGCGCCGCAGGCACCCCAATTACTGAGGCCCAAGGTGAGAGGGATAGGAATGATATTCAAAATAAAATACGCCGTAGGCCCACAATTCGATTCGGTTCGGGCCGAATGCCCAAGTACCGCAGATCTAGCGAAATCGGGGCGTAGCGCCGATCTTTTGCTGAAAGTCCTGACAAAGAAATGAAAAGGGAGTATTTGCTGACAATTATGTCTACAAGGAGATTCTTCAGTAATGAAATAAAGAAGTTTATGATGGTGTTCTTTTTTATATTTTATAACAGGAAATAATACCTTGAGGTAAGAAAATTCATTTCCCAGATGAAGTAATTGGCCGAGGGCTCCAAGCCTTCCGCAGGAATTAGCAAAAACCGCCCGTATGGCGGTATTTTTGCTAGTAAACTTTAATTACATGAAATCCAAAGACACTGTAATGCTTTGTTTTGCATGTTCTTCCAAGCTAAATTAGAGTTCACGCCATACGTTCGCTAGCATACATCTCGTGACACTTGATGGCATCTCAAAACCTTGCAAGAAGTGTCAATGTTAGCAACAGGAGTATGGTACACACACCTTTACATATTTCCACAGGAAGTCCAGAGTGGATGATATCGAGGGATTGTGGAGGCTATTGCACCGGCCCGTCGCGCCCATTTCATCTTCCGGGAAAAGTGTTCAAGAACTCGAGCCCTAAGAAACCCCAGTGTAGAGAGTTAGAGAAACATAATACTCTGTTGTGCAACATTATGCAAAACAAAGCATGAGACACTTTTTTGAATTTCATGTAACTATTAAAGTTTATAATCAGGGAAGGACTTTTACATCCTACAGTTTCCTACGCTAGTGCTTCCAAATTCAAGACTTGTACAATATATCTGTTGCCAGTCCACTAACCACGGCTTCTATTATCTTGACTGATTTACCTAGCCGAGTGATAAATTTATACAGTACATAAAATTGTGTACCACTAGCATAATTAGGTACATTGGTGCCTACAAACAAGTGAACATACTGGCACTAGAAAGAATACCATTTGAACCTAGTTCTTAGTAGCTGCCTTAAATATACAGGGTGGGGCACGGGAACCAAGTGTTTTTGGAATAATCAGGAAAATGATATTTATTTTTGTAAAGAAAATATATTGGTAGAACAACATTCGTAAGAACATAGCATTTCATGTCATAATAATCATGTACCGAAAATTATATCTGGCATATGATGTCCTTGGCCGTCGACGCATTGTTGAAGGCGTTTACGAAAATTGGCCTCCACTCTTCCCAGCAGGTCTCTGTTGATTTGGATGATTTGTTGACGGATCGCTTCCTTCAATGCATCTAATGTACGGGGCTTGTCCTCGTAGACACGTGACTTGAGGTACCCCCATAGAAAGAAGTCACATGTGGACAAGTCAGGGGACCGAGGGGGCCATGCAATGTCACCAAATCTCGAAATGAGATGGTTGGGAAACAGGGGGCGAAGAACAGCCATTGACGCTCTGGCGGTGTGTGGCGTGGCCCCATCTTGCTGAAACCACAAATGTCGACGAGCAATACGCCTTCTTCGTAACTCAGGGATGAAAAAGGTGTTCACCATCTCAATGTAACGCCTAGATGTTATGGTAACGGTAACCCCATTTTGTTCGAAGAAATAGGGACCGATGACGCCAAACTTTCCCACCGCGCACCAAACTGTAACCTTAGGGCTATGCAGCGGTTTTTCAGCAGCCCAATACCGACAGTTTTGATTGTTGACGGCCCCATTAAGGTGGAAATGGGCTTCATCACTCATTACCACCATCATGTTTTCATTCTGCTCATAAAGTGCAAGCATTTCCTGTGCAAAATTCAGTCGTTGGGGGCAATCGTTTACATTCAATTCCTGCACCATCGCTAACTTGTATGGGTGAAAATGTAATTCTTCATGCAAAATCCGTCTAACAGTACGATTGCTGATTCCGAGTGCAGCTGAATGTCTCGAGCAGAGCGGCCTGGGCTTTGCAACATCGCTTGTCTGACCCTTTCAACGTTCTCTGGAGTACGCACAGTGCGTTGCGGCCCCTTCGGTTTTGTTTTCATTATTGAGCCTCCTGTTCGAAGATTGTTAACCCAACGTAAGATTGTGTCACGAGCGGGAACAGAGTCATTTCGATGAATGTTGAATCTGCGGCGAAACGCACGCTGAACTGCTGTCACTGACTCGCCACTCCTAACAAAATGATCATACGCGAACATGCGGTGTTCTAACGTCCACTGCTCCATGATGGCACCTGAAAGATAAAGGTGAGTGTTAGTTAAAGTTAAATGCTATGAACCCAGGAATGGAATGCTACCTACCGCACGCCCCTCCCATTCCTAATGGCCGATTACTAGCTATTCAAAAAACACTTGATTCCCGTGCCCCACCCTGTATAAGCCACGTAAAAATTTTGAACGGAGTCACCGTAACATCTATTGTCTGTCTAAAATTTTCTAATCAGTAATTCTCGGAACATATAATTGTCTTCATTGTTTCATATCAGTCATTATTCATATCTGATAGATCATTAGTTAGTATGTGGCCCAGATAACTCTATCTGGGTCACTTCTATCATTCAATTTAAATTCAGGAAATTTTCTATACGTCGTCCTTGGTCCTCATAATCATAATGTAACTTATTAGGATTATATTTTATGTCGTGGTCTTTCCCATACCTTTCACAAACTTTCAAAACTGTGCTGAGCCCTTTTACAGATGGAGAAATAAGAAATAAATTATCTGCATACATCAGATCATTAACAATCTTTGTACCAAGAGAGCAGCCTACTGTACAAGTTTCAGTACATCAGATAAATTATTCATATGTACATGCATTGAATAAATAGGGAGATAATATCCTTCCATGTAACTTGTAAGACATGATTGGTAACAGAAAATGTCTGAATTGAACCTACCCCATTTTACAATTATTGTCTGATGATTATACCAAAATTATGCAAGAAATTCGCCAACAGTACACCAGTAAACGACAAAGTACAGTGATGATAGAAAAAAATTAGTACAGAACACCGAGGAGAGCACTTCAACGGAGAAATTCCCAAAATACGAGATATGAACGTCATAAATTAAAATGAAACCACACCGAAGATTACACAACCACAGAGTGTGGATGTAGTAGTACATGGACGGGGGAAAAATCACGTATCCTACAAAAGTCAGTCGGCATAAAGGAACCGAAAAGATGGACCATATGTGAATACTGAAATGCAAGATTGTACATAGATATATGGACCCAGAAGGATGTGTAACGATTCTATTAAACGTTTCAACATAAGGAATGGAATTTCCGCAATGGAGCAACCTGCTACTACCACCCTTCTATGTACAGACAGACAGTCGGAGAAAGTGTCCAAATATGGCGTCCGCTTATTTCCACATTAAGGGTACACAAAAAAGAAAGAAAAACGCCAAATCCCAAATAAAAGAAGTCACATCATCAATGTAGGCAGAAATGGGCAAGATACACTAAGAAATGTATCTTAGATACAATATACAAGATACTAGATTATTGAGTATCAAACGTACAAGATACTTTTTAAGAAATGAGCAAGATGCAGAGATTATATACAGGGCTATTTAAAATGATTCATCCGATTTCAACTGAGAATACAGGGTGTCCGAGAATTATCTGTACAATTTTTGGCTGTTATTAAAAGTCAACCATGAAGTGTAGAAATTCCAGTTTTGTCCCATTTTACAGAGAATCTCATTAAGTTTTTTCTGATACCAAGTTTTGACAAGTTTTTTAGAAATTCCAGTGTGTCCGAACATTATCTGTACAATTTCATCTTTTAATAAAATTCTTGATAACACACGTAAAATTCTTAAACAAGATTATTTAGAATCTGTATTTTCAAAAGTTTCTCTTATTAAAGTAACATTGTTACAAACATTCGATATGTGCACCATTAGTGATTCGCAAAACATCCAATCGATACTCCAAATGTTGCCATGTACGCTGCAGCATATCCACATCAATTCGCTCAATAGCAGCTGTGATTCTTGCTTTTAAATCATCAATGTCTGTCACCCGCGTACATTTCTAAAAAACTTGTCAAAACGTGGTATCAGAAAAAACTTAATGAGATTCTCTGTAAAATGGGACAACACTGGAATTTCTACACTTCATGGTTGACTTTTAATAACAGCAAAAAATTGTACAGATAATTCTCGGACACCCTGTACTTCCGTACCTATCAACCGTGCATCAACTGGGCATACACCACATGAAAGAGGAAATCTCTGAGTTTTACAAGATCACCGCGAGAGGGCTCCAAAGTCACGCCGTGGCCTAGCCTAGCAACAAACAGTCAGTGTGAAAATGGCGTCCGCACAGCAGAAGGCGTTTTGTGTGTTGCAGTTTTCGAGCTGTAAATCGGTAGTCACAGTGCAGCGTGAGTTTCGTCGAAGTTACAGAACAGATCCACCGGGTGCTCAGAGCATCCGGTGGATCTGTTCTGTAACGTCGATGAAACTCACGCTGCACTGTGACTACCGATTTAGAGCTCGAAAACTGCAACACACAAAACGCCTTCTGCTGTGCGGACGCCATTTTCACACTGACTGTTTGTAACTAGGCTAGGCCACGGCGTGACTTTGGAGCCCTCTCGCGGTGATCTTGTAAAACTCAGAGATTTCCTCTTTCATGTAGTGTATGCCTAGTTGATGCACGGTTGATAGGTACGGAAGTATTTTCAGTTGAAATCGGATGAATCAGTTTGAATAGCCCTGTATATATATATATATATATATATATATATATATAGTGAGGAATAAGAGGACGAGAAGGTGGTACATGTTTATTAATCAGACGTTTCGGAAATTCAATTTCCATCACCTTATCCTTTCTGCTTGCACCACCCATAATTACTACCTAGCAAAATTCCTAATTCCCACCCTAATCCCCCTAACGCAGAATAAATATTCCGTCCCCAATTCTTACGAATTCGCGAAAGAAATACAGAAGGTGAACAATTCAAACAGCCTCCATATGCACAGTTTTGACATAGTGTCTCTCTACTTCAACGTACCAATTAAAGAAGCTATCGAAATCTGCATCAATAATTTATTTTCTAACAATCAGAACACAGTCATCAACCTAACGAAACAAGCATTTACTAGACTGCTAACCCTTGCCGCTTCAGACACCTACTTCTTTTTCAATAAATAACTTTACCAACAAACCGATTCACTAGCCATGGGATCCCCCCTAAGTGCCACACTAGCTACATCTTTCTCTGCTATCACGAAAATAACTGGCTACTCCATTGCCCCACTCATTACAAACCACATCTATATAACAGATATGTCGATGACACTTTCCTCCTCTTTCACAATGTTAACCACGCCCCGTCTTTTTCTTAACTATCTCAATTCCCAGCATCAAACCATCAAGTTCACTAAAGAAGACGAATCTAACAACACCCTACCCTTTTTAGATATAACAATAACAAAACAAAATAATAAATTCAGCACTTCCATATATCGAAAACCTACATATCGTCAGCGTCAAAACAAAATTTCCTAAGTCACTTTTTGACGTTTTTGTTTTTGTTGCTAATGTCATGTAAAAAAAATTGCGCATCTTTTGGTACAAATTTCGTCCTTGTAGGATGAACTATAAGGGTGATATGACTTAGGAAAATATGAATTTTTGCAAATAAGTAATTTAATTTAGAACCCTTTTTTTTCGTTTTTCTCAAAACCACAAAAATTACTTAGGAAAATATGGTATGACTCTGACGATATACAGGCCTAGGCACCAACTACTTAAGCCACATTCCCTTACTATATAAAATTAACAGCATTAAAATTTTAATCCACCGCGCTTATCAACTTTGTTCCTCCTACTTATCCTTCTATAGCGAAATAGAATTCATTCACAGTTTCAGCATTAATAACTCTTTCCCAAAACATTTACTACAATCTCTAACCAGAAATTTTCTCAATAACATTTATCAATCACCCCTTAAAGTCCCTACTGTTAAAAAAGATATACAATACTTTTCTTTTCCCTACTACGACTACATTAGTATGAAATACAATCAGAACTTCGCCACCTACTCACCCCTCTTTACCTTCAAATTAACCTTCAATTTGTATTCACCAGTAATAATAGCATTAAATCGTATCTCAACCATAAAGAAAAACCCCAGCCCCTTGTTTCGTCCACCGTTTACTGTTTCAACTGCTAGAACCTCTCAACTTTTAAATAAACCATCGAAATCAGCAATAAGAGATCATTGCCACCTCCACAATCACCCACTGCTCCCCACCAATTTCAAAATTATCAATTCAGCATACCAACCAACCAACCTCCGCATCCTCGAATCCCTATACTTCCTTAGTGCAAAACCAACCCTCAACGACTACAGTTCTGCCTTCAACTTAAACATAGTTAAATAATTCTTCTGAACTATTATTGCGCCACCACTCTTCGACTTCTAACATGGTCACTTCAACAGTCAAACCATTCCCAACCTTCATACAATTAAATTAAACACCCCCCCTCGTACAATAACCCGGTAAGTTTTTATTTTCAATATTCGCTTCACCCTATGAAAATAAACCCCACTCTAATAGACAGAGTTTATTTCCACAACAGTTTCGACGCCCACTGGCATCCTCCTCGGGTGGATACAGAAACACGAATGAACCAAAACAAGAGGGAAAAACAGTCCAGGGACCGACCGTTAAGAAATTCGCACCTAGGTTAGATCCCATTCTCCCGACACCGGAAGGGCATTTTCATTAAGTACATTCGCACAAATTTAAAACTATCTTCCTGTTCTAAACATACAGATTCTATTTTTTTTATTTTTTTATTTTTTTATTTTTTTTTTTTTTACATAATTATTACATTTATTATTAAATTTATTACATTTAATATTGCATAATTATTTATTACAGAAATTATAAATTTATTATTACATTGGTTATTACATTGTTGTTTATTATACAGAATTTATAAATCGAAAAACGAATGAAAAAGGCGATTAGGAAACAATTCAGAGACCATTGAGAAATTCGCACCTAGGTTAGATACCGTTCTCCCGACACCGGAAGGACATTTTATTATAGGCTCCGCTTATAAGTACATTCCCACAAATTAAAACTATCTTCTTGTTCTATACATACAGATTCTAATATTTTGACATAATTACTGCATTTATTATTGCATTTACATTTACAGGTCATTTCATTTCAGTCATTAAATAATCTTGTTCCCTCTATTAAATTTAAATATGAATGGGAGAACGACAAACAATTACCTTTTCTAGATGTTTTGGTCATTAACGAAAGCGAAAAGCCCAATTTCACGGTCTATAGAAAACCTACTCATTGTAATTCATACATTCATTATTTTTCATATCATGATGAAGGGGTTAAAAGCTCAATTATTTCTTCCAGGTTTCTAAGAGCACTCAGGATTTGTAGCCCACATTTGCTGGACCCGGAAAATTCAAAGATTTGGAACATTTTGAAGGATTTAAAATATCCCGAGTGGTTTATCAGAAAGGCGTATTTTAAAGCCAGAAAATCTTTTTATGCCCCTCGGGAACCTTCAGTTAACCAAACACAATATGTGAGTTTGCCGGCTTAGAAAGAGTAAAACCGTTGACGAAAGATTTTAAGTTTGCTTTGGCGTTCAAATATTCGTCTACCGTGAAAAGTAAATTGGTTAGGAATAACGTAGCAAAAGAGGAACAAGCCTGTGTCTACAGCATTCCCTGTAAAAGTTGTGATTTAGTATACGTGGGAGAAACTGGAAGAAATATTGAAACCCGCATTAAAGAACACAAATATGCCTTCAGAAGTTGTAATACTAATAATGCCATTTTTTATCACGCCAGCCAAAATAATCATCCTATAGATTGGGAATCAAGTAAGGTACTTTATAAATGTAATAATTATGTCAAAAGAAAAATAATAGAATCTGTGGGTATAGAAAAAGTAGATAATTTTAATTTGTGCGAAGGTACTTATAAGTTAGACCCTTTAATGAGATTCTTGGTCAAAAAATCCCTTACGGAGTCGTGGGAACGTGTTCGAACCTAAGTGTGAATTTCTTAAAGGTCTCTGGATTGTTTCCTTACTCGTTTTTAGTAAATGTAATAATGGAAGTAATAAATGTGGAAATAAATATAAATGCAACAGATGTAATAATAAAGGTAATATTATAAATTTAATAATTAGGGTAAAGGTAATAATAATAAATGTTAAAAAATGTAAATGCAATAATAAATGCAGTAATTATGTCAAAATATTAGAATCTGTATGTATAGAACAAGAAGATAGTTTTAATTTGTGGGAATGTACTTATAAGCGGACCCTGTAATAAAATGCCCTTCCGGTGTCGGGAGAACGGTATCTAACCTAGGTGCGAATTTCTCAATGGTCTCTGGATTGTTTCCTAATCGCCTTTTCATTCGTTTTTTCGGTTTATAATTTCTGTATAATAAACAACAATGTAATAACCAATGTAATAATAAATTTATAATTTCTGTAATAAATAATTATGCAATATTAAATGTAATAAATTTAATAATAAATGTAATAATTATGTAAAAAAAAAAAAAAAAAAAAAAAAAAAAAATAAAAAAAAATAATAGAATCTGTATGTTTAGAACAGGAAGATAGTTTTAAATTTGTGCGAATGTACTTAATGAAAATGCCCTTCCGGTGTCGGGAGAATGGGATCTAACCTAGGTGCGAATTTCTTAACGGTCGGTCCCTGGACTGTTTTTCCCTCTTGTTTTGGTTCATTCGTGTTTCTGTATCCACCCGAGGAGGATGCCAGTGGGCGTCGAAACTGTTGTGGAAATAAACTCTGTCTATTAGAGTGGGTTTTTATTTTCATATTTTGACCTTCACGTAGAAAAAAAGTGAAGTTTTTTGCATTCGCTTCACCCGATAACATTTGAGGGGTCCCGCGTCTTAAGGTACCTAAGCGCCAAAATTAAAATTCGTCAGAAATCGCATCCGAAGTTCAGCAATATTCTGACAATAGTATCTGTTATTAATTGAGCTAGAACGTTCAGTGGCTAAATTAGAGTTCTAAGTATGCTAATGAAGATGTTGATGAGTTTTTGGAATAGATTTTCATATTTTATATTTTATATATATTTTTTTAAATTTTTTGATTTTCTTATTATGCCGAACTTTGGGTGAACTTTTGGCTGGCGATAGAGGTGAAAAAAGTAGTTCGCTTCATAAGGTTTTCAACCATACTTCTAGCGTCGTCGTAAGGTCATTATAACCCAAACCACGCGATAGAGGAAGGGTGAAAATAGTGATATCCATCAAAAACACGTTTTCGCCTGTGGTGGCGCTTAGGTACCGTAAGACGCGCGACCCCTCATTTATTTATATATCTTACGCTCTACATTTTATGTAGTTTTTTTTTAATTTTTAAATTATCATTATAAGACTTAAATATACTCTATAAAATCTCTTACTATACTTGTTCACTTTTATTTTTTATTTCTTAGAGCTGATGATAGAAATTGAATTTCCGAAACGTCTGATTAATAAACATGTACCAGTGGGTAGGTGGTGTTACTGTGTTACTGTGCTGGGGGTGGTAGACTAGGGGAGTGAGTAAGGGTCAGTTGCTGGATAGTGGGTAGAAGGGGTATGGTTTTAGATGCGATGGAGCAGATGGGAGTGAGTAAGGAAGAAGAAAATCGCTTCCGTTGAAAAGTGGGGGCCTTCGGCGAGTATGGATCGTAGACGGTCGGGTATGGGATTTTCGGCCGAGAGAGGGAAACACCCGCGACGAAGAGCGAACAACTTTGGGCATTCCACCAGGAGGTGTATGACAGTGATAGGGGTATGGCAGGTAGGGCAAAGCGGGGCTGGCGATTTCGCCATAAGGTGTCCGTGGGTGATGCGGGTGTGCCCTAGGCGGAGACGGGCTAGGATTACTTCTTTATGGCGGGACCGGTGGAATGAGGAGGCCCAGTATCCTATTTGTGGCTTGATCATGTGGAGTTTATTTTGTGTGGCCTGGTCCCATTCCCGCTGCCATATGGAGCGGAAGTGGGAGCGGAAAGTCGGGAAGAAGTCGGAGAAGGGGAGGGGTCGGGTCGGGAGGAGGCCGGCAGTGAGCAGGCCCTCTTTGCCGTGCGGTCCGCCTCCTCGTTACCCTGGATGCCGACATGAGCCAGAACCCAGCAGAAGGCGACTGTCTTGTGTTGGGAGGTCGTTAAAAAGTGGAAGGTTTGCTGGATGGTAGAGACGAGCGGGTGAGGAGAGTTAAATCTTTCTAGGGAGAGAAGTGCTCTTTGGGAATCTGAATAAGTAACGAAAGAGCTGGCAGAGTGGGTGCGCACAATATCGAGGGCCTCCGTAATCGCGAAAAATTCCGCCGAAAAAACGGAGGCCTCGCGGGGCAGGCCGACGCCCCGAGAAAGCGGCTGGGACAAAATCACCGCTGAGGAAGCCACACCAGCTTTCGAGCGGGAACCATCTGTGTAAATGGCGACTGCGTCCGGGTGTTGGGTTGCGTGTTCGCGGAAGAGTGACCTGTATATCATGGCGCTCGTGGTATTCTTCGGTATGGCACACAGATTTTTGCAGAACTTGATAGGGGTGAGGATCCAGGGGGGGGGGTACATGCTGAATGAAATGGGGATAACTGAGGGGGCGGGCATGTTGAAAAGATCACGGAAAGAGCGGACCACTTCAGTGAAGTGCCAGCTCCGTCCCTGAGGTGGTAGTTCTGAAACCGCCGTGCCCAGAAGCGAAGAAGGTAGCCTCTGTGCACGGAGGTATGTCCTCATGAGGAGTAGACCCCGGCGAAGAAGAGAGCGTCGATCTGCACCCCATGTGGTGTGGGAGAGGTGATCCAGGAGAGCGAGGGGGCGTCGAAGGGATTGCTTTAGGTGCTTGAGATGGGGAACCCAATTGAGCCGTCGGTCTAGGGTCATGCCCAGAAAACGCGTGGAGGGTACCACCTCAAGAGGAGTGCCGTATAATGTGACAGAGGGTAGAGGAAGGGTTGTGGGTCTTCTACTGAAGAGCATACACTTGGACTTAGGGATAGAGAGGCGGAAACCCACCGACGTCGCCCACCTTTCCACCCAGTAGTTGGCGAGCTGCATTTGTCGTTGAACGACGGACGGTTCTCGCCCTGCGAAGTAGATCGCAAGGTCATCCGCGTAAATGGAAGAGCGGATGGTTGGTGGAAGGCATTGTGAGACCGTGTTCATCACGACGGAGAAGCAGAGAACACTGAGGATGCTTCCCTGTGGGACCCCGTCCTCCTGCACGAAGATGTCGGAGAGGACTGAGCCCACCCGGACTTTAAATGTCCGGGAGGAAAGGAAG
The DNA here is from genome assembly GCA_023014485.1 of Bathynomus jamesi. Taxonomy (NCBI): domain Eukaryota; kingdom Metazoa; phylum Arthropoda; class Malacostraca; order Isopoda; family Cirolanidae; genus Bathynomus; species Bathynomus jamesi. Next base: position 365,928 of record JAJOZX010000606.1, read on the forward strand.
CCCCTGATGAAGGTCGGCATGGCTCCGACGAGGCCCAGATGTCGGAGCTGACCGAGGATCATTGCTGGACGAGTGGTGTCATAGGCCTTCTGGATGTTGAAAAAAATTGACAGTACGAACTGTCCATTGTCGAAGGCATCCTGTATGTCTCGGCTGAGAAGCAGGAGGGGATCAGTGGTGGAGCGGAATTGTCTGAAGCCGGACTGGGTAGACGGGAAGGAATTGCTATTTCAAGGACGAACGATAATCGCGTAGCGACCATTTTTCGAGGATCTTGCAGGCACAACACGTCAGGGCGATTGGTCTGTAGTTTGTGGGGTCCAGGGAATCTTTGCCGGGTTTGGGGATAGGGATGACGTGGGCCTCCTTCCACCTAGAGGGGAAGGCGCCCTCTATCCATATGCGATTGTATAGGTCTAGCAGGAAAATTTGTAAGGTAGTGTGGATGTGCTGGATCATGCCGTACGGAATACCGTCCGGACCGGGACAAGGGGATCGTCGAGAGGCCAGTGCCGCCTGTAGTTCACGCATGGTAAACAATCGGTTGTAGGTGCTGTCTATGGACGGTGGAGAGGGGCTATCGTCAGGGGCGGGTACGGAATTGGCTGCAGAGGAAGAAACGGCGGCGAAGGTAGAAGCAAGGTGGTTGCCACCGACTTGGGCTCACATAGGAGTCCGTCGTTAGTCCGGAGGACCGGGGGTCGGGAGGGGACATGTCGCCTCTCGACACCCCGTACCTTCTTCCAGATGGTAGCCGAAGGTGTGGTGGCGGTGATGCCGGACACAAAGGCACGCCAAGAGGCTCGGCGCGCTGTCTTCATTGTGCGGCGGGCGATGGCCCTGACCCGCTGCATCTCCGTGCGATGGATGGGGAGTCGCGTCCGGTAGAAGCGCCGAGTTGCCTTCTTCTTGGCGCGCACGGCCTCCGCGCACTCCGGGGTCCACCAAGGCACCCGTCGGGCGCGGGGGTAGGCGGAGGATTGTGGTACGCTAGTGCTTGCGGCCGCTAGAACGACGGACTCGAAGTATGCGATGCACTCGTCGATGGATGGGAAGTGGGCAGTTGTAAGGGTGGTATAGTGTTGTCGCGGAAGCGGGCCCAATTCGCGTTGGTAGTAACCCACCTTACCGGTACCCGAACAGTCTGGTCGATTGAGGGTGAGTTGAATGGGGAGATGGTCACTTCCATGGTCCTCTCGGAGGACTTGCCACGTGAAGTCTAGGAGGGCATCAGTTGAAACGAGGGACAGGTCTATACAGGATGGAGTGCAGGTGGTGGCATGGTAGAATGTAGGAGAGCCATGTTGAGGCACTCGAAGGAGAGCTCGGTCATGACGATATCAGGGTTGGGGCCATATAGGTGGAGTGTGTGTCGCCCCACAAGGGGTGGCGACTATTGAAATCGCCCAGTAGTAGGAAGGGCCTGGGAGTTGTTACGACTTCCACCAGGTCGTCGCGGGAGACTTGAGCGTGGGGGGGAGGTAGATTGAGCAGACGGTGTACTGTCTATCCAGGGAGAGCCGGACGGCAGTCACCTGTAGCGGGGACCGGATGGAGAGATTGTAGAAGGGGACTGCGTGGTGTACGAGGATGGCAGCTCCCCTTCGAGTGCAGGTAGGAGGCGGGGTGGCGATGCAAAATAACCAGTAGGGCAGGGCATGGGCCTGGTCCCCAGGATTAGCTCCTGGAGACAGACACACACCGGACGGGAAGTGGCAATCAAGGAGTTAAGGCCTTCATAGTTTGCGAATATTCCTCGACAGTTCCAGTGGACTATTGTGGTTTTCGGGGGATCCATTAGTTGATGAAGGGGGATGGGTAAAGGTGTAGGCTAGGAGGTTGGAGTGTGAAGGGAGATCTGGAGTTCGCGAAATTGAAGGCTGGGTCGGGAGCATGGCTGGCTATCTACCGTTCACCAGGGAAGGAATCGGTCGGCCTGTCGAACCCCGCGGAGGTTGCGGGGTCGAGTCGGCCGAGCGAGACCGGAGGCGTGGATCACGGCAGGCAGAGGAACATCGTGGGCTGAGAGGGTCAGAAGTGTTTGACGGGCTTCTATGGTCGGGCCAGGAGGGGGCACGTTAACCCCAAAAGTGGCGCTACCCCGCCTGTCCGGGGTCTCACGGCGGACCCTAGGTGGACAGGGGTACCAAAGGACCGGGCGGGTGGGAGGGAGGGCGTACTCAGGGTAGCTGACAAGGAGGGGGCCGGGGATGTTGGGGGGTAGGTACTATGGGGGTGGAAGGAGGTGAACCAGAGTGGTCTCGTGGAGGGGTGGAGAAAATGGCACCAGGAGGCAAGGGCAGATCCATGAGACTCGTGGGCGCGGCCGAGCTTCCCTCGGTCACACCGTGCAGCTGCGCCAGGGCCGCATCCACTGGATCCTCGGGGGAGAGGATATTGTTCGATGGGTCTCGTCGTAGGGGCGGGTCGTGGATTTCAGCCACTATTGTCAGAGTCTGTGGGGGTAGAGTGGTGGGACTTCTGCGATGGGGAGAGATGGACATAGTAGACGTGGTGGGCGTGTGAGGGTCCGAGCCGTCTTCTTGGTCTAGGGGAAGAGGGAGAGAGACGTTGGAAGGCCGGAGGGTCTGGCGACACGCTCCGGCGTCTCCGCCTCGACGGCTTGCTCCGGGCGGCAGGTTCGGGCGTGTGCAGGAGTACTGGGAAGGCAGGGTTTGAGGTGGATGGGACCTGGGTGTCCTGGTCCCAGACTCCTGGGGGTTCGTGGCAGGTGAGGTGCGGGAAGAGGAGGAATGGTGGGGGGACAGGAGACCGTCGGGTCCTGCGAGGATTTTCTTTGGGGGAACAGGGAGCAGTGGCTGGGGGGGTTTCGGCGGCAGGCCAGGGCGGCGTGCCGAGATGATAGAGCCGAGAGCAGCGGCATAGGACACCCCCGGCCTCACCTCCCGACTCCGCACCCTGTCTCGTGCCTCACGGGGGCTAAGGAAGTCCGTTGTAGGCCTCGGACCTCCTTCTCGAACTTGAAGAAAAGGCATTCGCGGATGAAGAGGGGTGTGCGCCTTCACAGTTGGAGCATTTGGGTGTGTTGGGGCACCTGTCAGGGTGAGCGAGTCGTCCACAGTGAACACATTGATGCGGCTGTCGACAAACGGAGCTAACGTGTCCAATTTTGCATTTAAGCAACGGGTCGGGTCTGGGATGTATGGGCGGATAGAAAACTCGCATGACGCGCGGTCTCCCATACCCCATACAATGCGGCCGGGGGGATTAGTGTATTGAAAGTAAGGAGCAGACGTGGGGTGGGGGAGGGGGTGCCTCCCTGTCGGGATGTGAAACGATAGATCTTAGTGACTCCTTGGGGTGCGAGGTCCTCCAGGAGCTCGTTCACTGCGATCGACAATAGGCGGGTGGCGTAAATAGTGCCCTGACTCTGGTTCAGGCGAGGGTGTGGGGAAACGGACACCGAGCATCCAAGGACCTCAGTGACGGAGAGTAGGGCTTTTGTCTCTGCGGCTGAGCGTGATTTTACGAGGAGGGAGCCATCCCTCTGTGGGCGTACGTCATAGCGGCTGGAGTTGCTGTGGGTTCGGATCGCCTGGAACGTCCGTTCAGAGTTGTCGGGAGGGACCCAGATGTAGGCCGAATCACCAGGAATTTGTGGATACTTGGAAGGGAGAGGGAGGCTGTAGAGTCGAAATGGACTGGGATATTCAACGGTCGATAGGACGGCCGTGAATGCCGGCTCCCCCGTCCGCCGCGAGGCTCTCTCCGTGGGGAGGTGGGCTGACGGCGGGTGAGGGGGGCATATGGGGAGAGCAAGAAGCCGGGTTGTGGGGGCAAGTCCTCGGTGGAACTTGACTTGCCCGAAGGTGGCTGAAGTGGGCTGGGGCGAGACCCCTGCTCCAGAGAGTGTAGGTCCAAGGGCATAGTCGAGGGACGGACTGGGGTCGGCAACGGAAAAGGAGAGTGCAAGCGTTCCGCTTCCACAGGGGGGTCAACCCCATTAGGTTGCGGTCTTCCAGTGGTAAAGGACTCGAGGGCCTGGTTGCCCACCACCCGAGTGTTGAGAGAAGAGTAGTCCGGGAATGAGAAGCAGTAGTCGTAAGCCGAGGGGGAGAAGTGTCCATAGCGAAACAAAAAGAACTTCATCCCCCGCGCGCATCCAGCCACCACCGACTCCAACAAGGGAAAGGCGAATGTGGGCACACTTGGTCCCACCGCCGATAGATGTCACGCAGGGGAGATACACCCGTACCCAGTCCCTGTGCCTGAAAGGCGGCCACTCTCATCCAACGCGCGGTGAAAAGTGGCAGGGACAGGGTTTGGGTTTGGTTGGAAAGCGACAAGGGTGCAGGGCAACCACCTCCCACACCCAAGGGCCAAGGAAGGGTCAAAATCAAGGTCCAAAGAACAACGCCAAAAAACAGAGAAGCCAGAAAGAATGGGTTAAAGGAGAAAGAAAGAAAAAGAAGCAGGAGATCAGCCGGGTCCCCAAACGGGCCAATGGTCCACGAGGGCAGAGAAAGCCCTTACACCGAAGAAAGGTGTATTCCCACATTCGCCACAGAGGGACGCGCCCTATCGCTCCGGACAAAGCAAAGGGATATATATATATATATATATATATTATATATATATATATATATATTGCCCCGGTTTATGCGCATTCGGTTTATGCGTTTTCAGAGTTATGCTGTTGACGAATTACTACCACTTTCATTTTTATGCGCACCCTACTTTCAGAGTTATGCGATTCATTTTCAGCCAACTTTTCGGTTGTGAAGTTGCCAACAATGTTTAAAAATATTGTCATTAATCAAATAAATAGTTTGGTTTATATTTTTACTAGTTTTACATTATTTTGGCATTTATTATTATATTTGACTTGAATAAGGTGTGTGTGTGTGTGGTGTGTGTGTGTGTGTGTGTAGTCATTCAAACTTTAAAATGGATGAAAATATTTCTGTCGCAAGAAAGAAAATTCTTAATTTGGTCAAGAGGGACGGCTTCGACGATATGGAAGAAGGTCTACAGATCTACAGAAGCTAAGGCTAACAAAGACCCTAAGATCCACTCTAAGGTTAGCCCGAGAGAAAGGAAAGAGTAGGGGGTTAAGAGAAGAAAATAAGGGGTTAAGTAAATAGCAATACCTATCACTCATGGGTTAACATTCATTCAGAAAAAGAGAAAAAAGATTCACCATCATCATCCGCCGGCCACTGCCGACAAGTCAGAAAAATAGTCGGAGAGAATAGGAAAGTGGTGAAAGATGAAAAAAAGTAAAATAAGAACACTTACAAACCATGCAAACACAGTCTTAACTCACAGTCATACCATGCAAACTACAGACATGCAAGTAAAGAGAGTTACAAACTATTCGTTTCCAGTGACTGATTAAAAATCTTCGTTAAGGGGCCTACGATAACGTCTTTCAAAATCTTTCAGACGTCTAGGATAAAACGCGTCAGGGCCTGGAGCCTTGCTAACTTTTAGCCTATCGATATAATGCGCAATCTCACACTCGTAAATAGTTATTTCATCCAAAATAGTCTCGCTGCTAAATGGAACGATATCGTCCACATCGGGGACACTATTGTCGTCTTCTACGGTAAAAACTGTCGCAAAAAAGTTATTAAAAATACCCGCCATCGCCTGAGCGTCGGAAGTCAAAGCGCCATTAGCGTCCACGAGAGGGCCTATACTATCTTTTATCGGCTTACGATTATTCACATAATCGAAAAACTTTTTTGGGTTATGTTTACTATCCGCAGCTTAAGTATCTCTAAATTACGCTTAGCATTCCTAACTGATCTTTTAACCTGACGTCGAAACTCGATATATCTATTACCATTAGCTACCGTGCCATTGCGCTTATTAAGTCTATACGCTCTGTTACGCTCGTTTATGAACTCGCATATTTCCCTAGTCCACCACTTGGGCCTACCATGATTTCTAGTGCGCTTGGGGCTACGAGGAATAAACTCCCTTTCGATATTCACGAAACTATCTTTAAACGCCTCCCAATGCAAATTTGCGTCATTACTACTCTCATCCTATCCGCAAAACTATCAAAATTGGCCCTACGAAAATCAGGGACTTCTATTACGTTACTATCCTTATTATTTTCTATCAATAACTTAAACCTAATAATTTGATGATCACTACATTCTAAACTCTCACCTACTTCCAAACCTTCAACTATATTTTCGCCGTTCGTCATCACCACGTCTAAAATATTGTCACCGCGCGTTGGTTCGGTAACCATCTGTCATAAAAAATTATCTTCCATGAACTCAATCAATCTCAAACCCTCATCGTTACCGATAAAAGTCTCGTAATTAACGTCAGGGCAGTTAAAGTCTCCGACTACTATACTATCCCGATTATTAATAAAGTTACCAAGAAGTGTGTAAAATCTAGTATCGGTATCGAGGGGTTGAACGGGAGGTCTATAAACAACAACAAAATTGAAATTAAGACTACGCGCCCTAACTTCAACCCATATCGCATTAATTGCTGCCGGAAAATCTATCTTAACCTCGATAGCCCTAAGGGAATTACGAATGTACAGCAAAACGCCGCCACCAATCCTATGTAACCTATCACTAGTAAAGAGTTTAAAACCCGCTATATCAAGTTCCCCCAACAAGTCCCGAGTGACGGTATTTAACCACGTTTCAGTGATAGCAACTATATCGTAGTTGCCGGAATAAATTATCGCCTTAAATTCGTTTAATTTACTTTTAATACTACGCACGTTACAATAAAAGACGTTTAAGTTATTTTTTACCACGGGCCGGCGTTTTAAACTATTTTTCACGTCGGGCCCGCGTTCCTCGAACTCAAAGTTTAAAGAAGGCTTCGACCTATACAGCTTTAGTACGTTTTCGTCAATTAACCTACCTAGCCTAGCATTACCTATTTCATTAAAATGTACCCCCATCTTTTATAAAAAGGCTAGGATCACTGAATTCGGACCACAGCTTTACGAAGGGTACATTTTCCTCAGCACAAATCTCTTCTAATTTAGTATTCAAAAATATTGTTTTTGACGTCATCCTAAGACTCAAACCGTGCCTAGGGGGTCATAACTAGAACTAAAGATCTATCTGACCTCGCCTTCAGGGATCTAATTAACCCCCTATATTTCTTCACTCTAAGGTTAGCCCAAGAGAAAGGAAAGAGGAGGGGGTTAAAAGAGGAGAATAAGGAGTTAAGTAAGTAGCAAAACCTATCATTAATCAGGTGCACATTTATAACATTTCAATACAACTTTCATTCAAACAACTCAAGCAATCACAATCAGTAGCTATTCATTAACTTAACCTAATAACATTATAATGAACATTTATTATAGTGCCAACGAGGCAATATATATATATATATATATATATATATATATATATATATATATGGGATGAATTTCACAATAAAACACGTGAAATGAATAAATGCTGCAAACCCACAAGGAAAAAGAAAAACGATTCCAAGGCCTTTCGTGTATTCAAAGCTACACCTCGTCAGGGAATGAAGATAAAAGGCGAGATGCCCATAAATATATACAATGTACAGGAAAAACAAAACATTTAGCACATACTTAACAAGGGTTAATGAGAGGCAAAAGAAATTTTAACATGATATCGTCAATTTTATACGTCCCAGCACTGTTATTGAAATTGTTTTTAAAATGAATAAATGCACATTCTAGAATATTTCGTTCTATTATATTAGATCAAGAAAAGATAGGCTTCCATCATTTTCTTTTTCAACTGTAAACTTAATAGATGGGTTTGCAGCATATATATATATATATATATATATATATATACTGTATATATGGGATTGAACTCAGAATGGTCCCCTGAAGTTTTTCATGATACACAAACACCGTGCATGGAACAAGGAACTCTTCTGGAAAAATTAAATCCACTATAGTCCGAATAACATCATGAAAAAGAAAATAACTATAGTGTTTGTCATTTACCATTACTTATTTGGACTATAGTGGATTTAATTTTCCCAGAAGAGTTCCTTGTTCCATGCACGGTCTGTGTATATATATATATATATACACACACACACACCGTATATTGTTATGTATGGGAATAATATAATAACGTTAATTAATTACTGGATATAAATTAACCCACAAACAAAATTGATCATGCAAATAGAATGAATTGTATGTGTAAATACCAAACGGAAAGCTAAGCGAAGCTCCAATAAAGAATTAAGAATTATTGTTCGTCAAAATAGCGAGGGGCATGTTTGGGATAGTTTCGGGTGTAAACGAAGCAATTTAGAAATTCTTAAGTACATGGAATTTAAAACATATGCATGTTAAATACTCGTGTAATTTAGTGAAAAAGACATGAATTCAATTGTATATTTAATTCTGAATAAGTTTTGATAAAAATACCATATGTAGGTACCCAGAAACTAGGAAAATAATTAATGTAAAAATTACATTAAATTGGAAGGAGGCACGTGGGTTTCCGCGTTTACCCCAAACAAGGAAAGAAGGCGTTATAAAATTTAATGTTCATTTATGTATAAAATGGGAAAACTCCGTTAAAATTAGATTGTTACATTATTAACAAGTTTAATGGCATGTTAAATTTATACCTTCGGGAAGGTTAATAATTCTTACAAATAAGATTAATCAAAAAAGAGAATCTTATTTGGGTATATAAATAAATCTACGCCTGACAGCCTAACTCGGAAAAGGGTTCATAGGCAGAGAAAGACAGGGTTGGCAAAAACCCAACTGTTTTTTTGCTGGGTATTTGTGTTTTTGCTGTTTTTTTTGTTTTTGCTGGGTTTTTGCCAACCCTGGAGAAAGGTGTTGTCGTATAAATAAATCAAAGTATATTTAAAACAGAGAACGAGAATGAAATTTACATGAAATTACTCTTTACCTATTGTCGAATAACGTAGCATAAATTATGTTAGCTAAAAAGATGGGATAAATGTCTGCATTAAAAAATATAAATTCGAAGCAGGAAGATGCCCTAAAGTTAAAAAGAAAAACGCGTAGCATCAGTGCATCTCAGAGCGTGAAAAATAAAGTTCACTCTCACAAACCTGTGTTGAATTTAAATAATAACATTAGAGTTATTTCTCCTTTTAAGAACAAAAAATGAGTTCTTGATGGAAGTTTACTCAAGTATATAAAAATACATATACAGGGTGTTTCAGGAGGAAAGGTCAATACTTCGGGAGGTGATAGTATCGGTCATTGTAAGAAAAAAAGTTCATATGAACATGTGTCTAATTCTGAATGGTTACGGAGATAGAGCTATTTGAATCTGATGCGCGCGCAGCTCTTCCTCCCCCTTCCCTCCCCTATAACCTTGAACCATGTAAGCTGTAATGTAAGCATGTAACATAAGCCAATCGACAGCTGACTGATGAGTGACATTGTTTGGTGTTTGAAGCAGTGTTAAGAATGCCACACACCTTCACACATGCCGAATATGCAGATATGGTGTATGTCTACGGTTTCTGCGATGGAAGTGCAACAGCTGCTGTTGCAGAATACCGTCGACGGTTTCCGAACCGCAGAATTCCGGATCGAAGAGTGTTTACCAGGGTTTTCAACACATTGCGTGAGATTGGTACACTTCCCAGCGCTCATGTTTCATCTGAACGTGAAGGTCAACAAGATGTGGATGAAGTGGAAAACATTCTTCAGTTGGTAGAGCGTAGTCCTACTACTAGCTCACGAAGAATTTCTACACGTCTCGGTGTACCACACACAAGAGTATGGCAAACATTACGTGAGGAAGGCTTGCATCCATATCATGTACAGCGTGTACAACACCTTCAACAAGGAGACCTGCCATGCGACTGGAATTTTGTCATTGGGTGAATGCTATTCGCCGATTGCTTTGATTAATACTGTTCACCGATGAAGCTACTTTCACCCGTGACGGTATCAACAACACTCGTAACTCTCATCGGTGGTCAGACAAAAATCCAAATGCCACTGTGGAAACAAATTTTCAACATCGCTTCTCTGCCAATGTGTGGTGCGGTATCATCGATGATCAACTGATTGGCCCTGTTACTTTAGAGAATCGTCTTACAGGACAAAGTTACCTAGAATTTCTGCAAAATGAATTGCCAGGACTATTGGAGGATGTTCCTTTGGCTACACGCGCTGGTATGTACTTTCAGCATGACGGAGCTCCTCCACATTCTACCCGTCTGGTGATGCAATACCTAAATCAAACTTTCCCTGGTCGATGGATCGGCCGCGGTGGTCCCATTCAATGGCCACCAAGGGCTCCAGACCTCTCTCCGTTAGATTATTGTTTGTGGGGTGGATGAAAAGTCAAGTTTACAAAAGAAAGGTGGATACACGAGACGAATTGCTCGCGCGCATTTTAGATGCTGCTGCCCGCATAAGGGAACGTCAAGATCAACTCAGACGAGCAACACGCGATCTTCGCACACGAGTTGCAAAGTGCATTGAGGCTGACGGTGGGATTTTCGAAAACGTATTGTAAACTGTAACAAATTTGTCATTTCTGTATCTGATACCATTCAAAATGCCAATGTTTAAACATTAAATGTTAGAAACAGTAATTGGTTTCTCTTTCTTGATTACCATTAACAATGCTTTTGTATTTGTAGATTCAAACAGCTCTATCTCCATAACCATTCAGAATTAAACACATGTTCATATGAACTTTTTTTCTCACAATGACCGATACTATCACCTCCCGAAGTATTGACCTTTCCTCCTGAAACACCCTGTATTGTGCCGTAATAATAAAATTAAAATCGTGTGTGGCATTTAGAAGCGAAATCGTTCTTCTAATTTTGAGTAAATTACTCGCCCAGCTAAAATAGTCTTCCCTACAAAAGTATAGAAAACAGACCTAACGAGTAAATCACTCTTAAAGCGAATGTGCTGGCTAAAGAAATTGAAACGCAAATTAGTCTTTCCTATAAAGAAAACGGAGACACTCCGTATATTCTGTTCGTGTCGGTAAACGCTCGAAAATAGTGTGTCCTTGATTCACCGTTAGAAAACGGAGTCCACGCATTCGGTAGAAATATAAAATATAGAGGATTATAATGTACAATTTCTCAAGAGAATAATTACCACTGTCAAAAGGAAGTAGGTAAACAATGTAACTAAGGCATGCATTAAACATTATAATTGGAATGGTCAAATAACCAGATAGGATTGAAATAATTCTATGAAACTGTATTATGTACAAAATACAGTCAAGAGGCCGGGTAGAGAACCAACTGTTATTCTAAAGATAATTCCATCAAAATCTGTAGTATATATGCGTTTATTCATTTCAACCCAATGAGTCACGAATTTTTTTTAGCCAAAACATGAGCTCTTTTTTACTCTTTTGGTTATTTAGTGCATATTAAAGTCAAATAATGCAAAAAATAAAAGTATTTGACATTTGTATGCTAATTAGGGCATGTGTCATATATGACACATCATGACAATAAGGATGTTTTGAGGAAATGAAAACTTTGTGCATGATCAAAAAATTTAATAAAGTTTCTCACTTAGAATGATATGCCATAAAACAGTTCCTGTCTTTATTAAAACATAATGTTACTTTACATTTTATGCAAGTTACATAAGACTGTTTATCTTGGCAATTTATTTCTTTGCATCGTCCCCTCACATTATTCCACTGAGGGAAATGCCCAATACCGTCTAATCGAATATCAGTTTGAGGTCTTTTCTGCATAGATGAAAATTGACTTGAAGATCTTCCTACCTGAGTCAGCAAGCGAAAATCTAAAGCAAAGAAGATTTAGTTGATCTTTCTTCGGAATGCCTAGTGTTTTGCAATCGCTTTTATATTGAATCCAGGAAGTTGTCACTGCTAGATCAATAAAATGGAAAATCACTCTCAGGGCCCACTTCTTGGACTTTATATGAATCCTATATAAAGCAAATTATTGAGCTTGTCTACATCTCCCATACTCTGATTGTACTGAATAATGGGAAGAGGACAGGGTATTTCCCCCTTCTTAGGGGATGGGGGTGGGGTTTCATCATCACTAGACACGTCGTCATCATCTTCTTCAATAAGTGGTTTATTTCTTTCTGGCACTTCAATTATTCCCTCATTTTCTTCATCAGACAGTTCTTCTAGATCAGATTCCTCTCAAAAATTTGGATCATCTAAAAGCTGAGAAAACTCTTTTTCAGTTAGTCCTCTCTGGGTCATTTTTCTGCCTGAAAAAGAAAAAACATATATATATATATTAATAATTGGGGTTGTTTAACCTCCTTCGCAATATCTAAGGTCATATGACGGAGGGGAACTACAGCTTTACGTGGGATCCGAACCACGGGTCGCTACATAATCTAGACACGGAGGACGGTCTCCCATCCAACTACTACCCAGACCCAATGTCGCTTAACTTCGCTGATCAACGGGAAGCGGTGTTACGACATTGGCTACGACGTAGCCCAGATAGATAGATAGATAGATAGATAGATAGATAGATAGATAGATAGATAGATAGATAGATAGATAGATAGATAGATAGATAGATATAGATAGATAGATAGATAGATAGATAGATAGATAGATAGATAGATAGATAGATAGATAGATAGATAGATAGATAGATAGATAGATAGATAGATAGATAGATAGATAGAGGGTGATCCACAGAAATGGGACCCAAAAGAAACCCCTGTAACTCTTAAAGTATAAGTCCTTTTATAAAATCATACGCATCATTCGAAAGAGGATAGTTACAAGTTTGTACAGGATTGTATAGGTTTTGACAATACAAGACAAGATAAGATACAAAACAAAATAAAAGTGTTAGTTAAAACTAACCCTTCAAGATGACTGCATGGACTGTGGAACAGCTGCGTTTCATAACTGAGCAATATTATGAGCATGGAAGAAGTGTAGTTTCAGCTCAAAGATCTTTCAAGACAAATTTTCAGATGTCAAAATCACCTTCTAAGAAAGTAATCCGTCGGTGTGTCAGAAATTTTTCCCTAACTGGCAGCATTGGAAAAAGAAAACCAACTGGAAGAGTGCGCACAGCAAGGATAGACGAGATCATTAACAGAACTCATGAAATTGTACAGGATAATCCTAACATAAGCATCAGACGTGCTTCTCAGCTGTTAGGAGTTGGATATGGAACAACACACCGTATATTCAAGCAAAATTTAATGCTCTTTCCATATAAAATTCAAACAGTGCAACAACTAAACGATGGAGATTTCGCACGAAGACGACAATTCTGTCAATGGATCCAACAGAAGGTAAATGACACCACCAATTTTCTAGCAACTTTGATTATGTCAGACGAAGCCCATTTTCACTTGAATGGAACTGTAAACAAACAAAATTGTCGTTTCTGGGCAACAGAAAATCCATTGAATATTACCGAAGTCCCGTTGCATAGTCAGCGTGTAACTGTTTGGTGTGGTCTTACTGCATCTCAGATCATAGGGCCGTACTTTTTCGAGGATTCCACCGGAAACACGGTCACTGTAAATGGTGATCGCTACGAAAAAATGTTGACCGATTTCCTTATCCCTAAATTAAGAGATCTTTGTCTAGAAAACCACTGGTTCCAACAAGACGGAGCTACCTGCCATACCACGAGGAACTGCATGGCAGTTTTGCGTCAAACGTTTCCAGGCGAGTTAATCTCAAGATTTGGAGACGTTGAATGGCCCGCAGGGTCTCCGGATTTTTCTCCCTTAGATTGTTATCTCTGGGGATATTTAAAGAGTAGGGTCTACAGAAATAACCCAACGACCTTGCAAGAATTGAAGGCCGCCATCACAAATGAGATACAGGCCATACCACCGCACACTCTTGCAAAAGTGATGCAGAACTTACAAGCGAGAACACTGGAATGCTTGGCAACTAATGGAGCACATTTGAAAGGAGTCATTTTTAAAAAATAAATATTTCATAATAAACTTGTAACTCTGCTCTTTCGAATGATATATAGTTTTTATGAAAGTAATTAAATATTAAGAATATTTGGCTTTTTTTTATGGGTCCCATTTATCTGGATCACCCAGTATATATATATATGTATATATATAGTGACCAACTGAAGATGCAGAGACGTTTGCAAACACCTTAGCAATATGCCATCAACACAATTAACGATATAACTCATCAACTCAAACACGATCAAGATGACGTCACACAAGCACAACTAGATGACGTCACATCGTGAGGATTCATTCAAGGTATGTCCTCATGCCTTTTCTTGCGCTTCACCTTCGTTACAAGGACCTCTGGACGCACCTCGATTTCTCTCCCTTCGAACACCAGCTTCAGTGACCCACGAACTACCACCATGTAAACATCATTCATGCAGGCCCCGTTTTTGGCCTGGTGTCATTCACCTAACTTTATATAAAGACTAATCATTTACCTCGCGCGTTATTACCTCAGGTGTATACAGTATTGCAACTGTAAACGACATGTTTCTGTCTAACTCATAAATCATTCAATTTCGTGTAATCATTATTGCAACTGTAAACGACATATTTCTGTCTCATTCATAAATCGTTATTTTGTGTAATAAAGGAAGAAAACTAATTCTATCGATGAACCTAATTAATAACTTAATTAATAACATTCTTTGATGTAAAAGATCTGGTGACTTCGGCCCAAGTATTTATCATTAAAATTATTAATAACAATCACTTATAAGCGTAATTATAAACATCATTCCTTATAGTACCGATTTACGCATCGAACATGGCTACAAACTGGCCATTAAATACATCATTATAAATTGGTAACTAATATATATATATATATATATATATATATATATATATATATATATATATATATATTATATATATATATATTAGGGTGGTCAAAAAAATAAAATTTTATAATTGTTTACCTCCACATGGCTGCTCCTGTTCCTATATCTATCAAACATCTCCGTGCGAAATTTCAGCCTAATTGAATGATATTTACTGGTCGCTATGAATTTCATTTTACTACTCATTTTCTAGTAAATTGATCTTCTGGGTTAAAAAATGTAAAAACAAGGGCAAATACTAGTTTATTTGTTTGAAAACAGATTAAATCTCAAAGAAAACAGCTTATTTTTTTTAGAAAACAATAACTCTTAAAGAAAACATTAATTTTTAAATAACAAAAATGATATGTTTGATAGAAAATTACATTTATCATTCGTTTATAATATACAACATTACTTAGATTAACGCTTTATCACTGACTCCTTCGAAGACGATGAGTAGTCTTGGCGATGTTTTGCTACTAATCGGAGGATGAATTGTTTTTGCTCTTCATCCTTCGTCAAAGATGTATTGTATGCCTTGATAAGGGCGATACCCCTCTACGCCGAATCATTGACAACTTTTAGGTTCATCACTATGCGTCGAAACTCTTGAAAGCAATTATCCTCCGTCCAGGAATTGGGATCGGTCCTCAGAAAGGTATCATCGGCTGCTTTCCTTCCTTCCTTCTTTCTTTAACAGATTGAAGATTCCCAGGGTCCTTTTGGTGACCATTTCATACAAATTCAAATCTTCAATGTTTCCTTCAAGCTTCAATCGACGAGTAACAGTGGTATTCTCGTTACGTTGGAGGTTTACGACCATCTTCCGTTTGGTCTCGGCATCGACTCTAGGATCGAAGAATGCAAGGCCGATGAGATGTTCTCCAAGATACCACAGGTGCCGTTGAAGAGCGTGGATGCTGCTTTGGAAATGGTCTGATTTGGGTACTTTTGCAACATTTTAAGAAGCAGAATATCGTTGAAAGGAGCGTTGATTCCGACGGGGGCCTCGTTCCAAAAACGTGCGTAGACCAAGGCGATAAACAGAGAGAGCTCGGTGATATTCTCCGTCTCACGTACTGTCAACTGTAGTTGATATTTGAACAGATAAATTTTGAGGACGTAGATGGCCTTGGCCATCCAGCGTGCATGGTGAGTTGGTCCTGGAGCGAGGACCTTGACTTCTTTCTCATCACAGCACCCGAAGAAGGTGAGGCAGAGTCGTAGTCATCACGCGATTGTTTAGACTCCAGTGCCTTTGTGAAGTACTGAATCATTTCCCCTCGAAGCTGGAACATCTTTGGATCTCTGAATAGGTTGTTTGAAGCCTTCATGAAGGAAGCCTTCTGAAGTGATGGCCATTTTTTTTTAAAACGTTTAAAGAGAGTCATTTCCGGGCCACCTGTGGGTCCAAGAAGTGCGTTGCAGGTGTTTGACAAGACGACTTCAAGGATATGATGTCGACAAGCGATCCAGAGAAGTTCCCTCCCTACTGCTTTTTCTATCATGGTACAGGCTCCCCTGTGAAGGCCAGTATTAGACGCAGTTGTATCAAATACGAGACCTTGGATCTCACCGCGAAGATTCCAGTCATCAATCGTCGAAATGCAAGCCTTGGCCTGTTCTTCTCCTGTAGCTCGTTGTATTTTTGGCACGGCTAGGAGTTTTCCCATCCCATTTTCCGTAACGATTACCGCGGTTCGTTTGGCTGTTTCCTTTGCGTCGCCGATGTCGGGAAGTAGTTTCCCATCCCAGTGAAGAAGAAGGGGTCCTTCGACAGAAAACGAAGCTTGATCCTCTTTGGCTGCTGCCTACCTTGCTTGCCTTCTTGAACGACGGATGGAGCTGCGTGAAAGTCATTGTAGAAATATCATAGCCCAGGGCTTGAGCGACTGATCCAGCAACGAAGACTGCTCTTCGATCGGGACGGTTGACACGATCAAGAGCAGCAACCACATCTGGTGATGTGAAGATATTGTTTCGTTTCGGAGGATGAGAGTGTACATCTGCTCTTCCGGTCGAAGTCGACGGACAATAATCATCGTCTTCAGCATTGAATTCTTCAGAGGATGAAGTGGATATGCTGGATGATAGAAGAGCAGCAGCTCCAGTCTGGAATGCATCCTCTCTTTCTTTGTACCTTAGAGCTTTGTCAGCATCTTTCTCCTGTCGACATCTCTTGCGGTATTCCTTGGCAAAATTAATCTTGTCAGGGCCTGCCATACTGCAGGAAAAGACGTCTTCTCGTTGCATCATCAGGAATTGGCGGTCTTCTTCATTGTCTATCACCTTCAAGGCGTCCTTCGAGGCAACGTCGAAAAGCTCTGAGAGAGTCTCTTGGAACATGCTTTCTTTCACTCTGCAGCTTTGTAGCTGCTCTTGCGGTTTTTCTTCAACGCAAGGAACTCTTCGTACAGCTTTGACAGCTTTCTAAAGCAGGAATCGACTCGCTGTGTAGGAATCCTTGCTCTCTTCCATACTTGCAGGGCCTCTTTACAAGCCAAGTTGTAGCTCTCTTTCAAGGTCTTGGACTGTTCATGGTGGTGAAACTGAACCAAACGAAGCATGTCACCACATGTGGGTAGCCTTGCAGTTGATAACTCGTTGCTGGGCTTTCCTAGAACCCACGTTTCTGCAGATGAGCGAGTACTTCTAACCATAACCTGAAAAATGAGAGAAAATAATGCATTAACCGTTTAGCACCAAAGTACAATTATACAAGTGTTAAAGTAAAAAATTGCAAAGTCAAAATAAATAAAGTAAAATAATTGGTTACAGTGGTTAGTGGTTGATGGGTAGGAAGATAGCCAAATTTTTTTAAAAATATATTTAAGAATAAGTAAATAATAAACTTCAAGAGACATAAGATATATATATGCCTTACAATTTTAATCATTTAATTTAATAGCAACATCCTTACCGGTTATAAATTTGCATATAAAGAACATAATTATATATTTATATATTTACACTGAATAAATATAATACATATGAATTAATACTTAATATATATGAATTAATAATTATATATATAAATTAATAATTAATATATATGAATTAATACTTACATGAGATACTATTCCTAAGCTCTTGAAGTTTGAACGAACTTAAAACCGTCCTCCAACAAACTTAAACTTGAAATGATGCATTGATGCATGAGTAAATGATTTGTCTGATTTACAAACAGCATTATACAGGGTGTCCCAGAATTAACTATCTATTTCAATGAAATCGGACAAATTTAATAAAAACTGACATAATTTTGTGTTTATTACTAAATTATGATACAAAAACAAATAGATTTATAAATCATAAGTCAAAACTTTATTGAGAAGTTTCAACATGTGCACCGTCTGTATCTCTGCAAATTTCAAATCTATCCTCAGCGCTGCGAAACACATTTTGAAGCATTTCAGGTGTTATCTCCCGCACTGCCAACTGGATGCGTTCTTTAAGTTCAGCTAAACTATTGATCTTTTGGCGATAAACCTTTGTTTTTATGAAACCCCATACAAAGAAATCCAGGGGTGTCAAATCCGGAGAACGCGGAGGCCAAGGTCGAGGTCCTCCACGTCCAATCCACCGATTCGGAAGGCGTCTGTTGAGGTATTCTCGAACAATTAGAGCATAATGACATGGTGCTCCATCTTGTTGAAACACAACATTATCAAGAATGCCATCTTCAAGAAGCTGTGGTTCGAGAAACTGCTGAAGCATATCAAGGTAGACGGTACCTGTTACAGTTGCTCCGCAAAGAAGAATGGGCCATAAATTTTGGATTTGGTCATTCCAAGCCACACGTTAACTTTTGGAGAGTCTCTTTGCCATTCTAAAAATAAAACTATGAAAAACTATGAAAAAATTATGAAAATAAAATTATGAAATTTTTTTAGAAATTTATACATTTTTAACACATATTAAACATGATAAACATAAATAAAAGTGTGTTTTTAAAAAATTTGTCCGATTTCATTGAAATAGATAGTTAATTCTGGGACACCCTGTACAAGAAATCGAACAATTGCATCATCCTCTGAAAGGTGGGCGGAGTCAATGTGGCGTGACTGCCGCGTCCTTTAAAAATGAAGCGGGTAGAAAATGATTAACTAATTAATTAATTGAAAATGTGAAAATCATAGCGACCTCTTATTATGTACTGAATCGACAGATATTTTGCACAAAATCACTTCACATCTAAAGGAATAAGAGCAGCCATGTGGAGAGCATTTCCAACTATTTTTAAATTTTAGCCCAAATTTTGGACCATCCAAATATATACACACATATATATATATATATATATATATATATATATATATATATATAATATATATACAGTGTTGGGCACTAAAGCGTTAATCCGATAACAGTTAATTAACGAAGTTAACTTTTTTAACGGACTATTAACGGAAGTTAATTTCCATTTATCGTTATCGGACCAGTTAATTTCCGATAACTCGATATTTAGTCTGTTAAAGTCCGTTAACACGTTAACTGCGAGGAGTCATTCACGGAAGATCACCGCTCCGCGAATGAATTCAAACCGCCATAACTTCAGTCTGCCAATTCCGTCCTCTGCCGCAGTGGAACGGCTCTTCTCTCTCGGCAAGGACATCCTGAGGCCCAAGAGGTCAAGACTGGCAGTTGGGCCTAACTTTGAGAAGTTGGTCTTTCTGAAGGGCAACCAGCACATTGTGTCATAGTCTTTAATAAATGTGCCTAAAATTTAATTTTACCTTTCAGTTCCCGCCATAATAATTCTCTGGTAAATTAAAATTTAGTTAATGGTTAGTGGTTACAAGGGTTTCAAAACATGTAATCAGTACATTTTTTATTAAAAATAAAAAAAAAGCTATTAAGCAAAAAAGTTGCAAAACTTGATAAAAATACAGTTAAATACCTATTTATTGTTGGATTTTGCATAAATAAACATTTTCTATGGGTTTTAAAGCTTTTTACCTTGATTTTTTTAAATGTTAGTAAAGAAATAGTTATCGTTAACGGATTATCGTTAACTTCCGTTAACTTTGTAGTAAAATTATCGGATTATCGTTATCGGAGTTAAAAATTGGGGTTAACGGATTATCGTTATCGAAGTTAACTTTTTGGTTAACGGTGCCCACCACTGTATATACACATATATATACACACACACACACACATATATATACAGTATATATGTGTATATATATATATTATATATATATATATAATATATATATATATATATATATAGAGGTATATATAATATACATACATATATACACATTTATACATATATACACACACATATATATATATATATATATATATATATATACACATACATACATATACATTTTGAGCATCTGATTCGAAACTTTATCATACTGATAGAAAAAGCATTTTATAAAATGTCATATATGGTACGCCATACCTCATAGGGTGATCTGACATATTACAATACGGCTGTATTAAATTAAATAACTACCAATTGTAGATTAAACTTGTATAACAGTCATATTTTGATTTGCTTAGGCATTTTCTTTTAAGCGTCTGGTGTTAATTCTAAATATCAAATTCTTGAAGTAAGAATCAATGTCTCAAGTGTTATTTCCCTAAACAACTATTCATGATTGTCAAAATTTCATTGTTGTGTTGGTTTAGTAAGATCTGTGACAAATATATTATTTTTGTAAAAGGTTTATAATTATCCCCCTACACGAATTGACAGAGAAATAAGAATATATAAAATCAGTGATATACTGGGTGATCCAGATAAATGGGACCCATAAAAAAAAGCCAAATATTCTTAATATTTAATTACTTTCATAAAAACTATATATCATTCGAAAGAGTAGAGTTACAAGTTTATTATGAAATATTTATTTTTTTAAAATGACTCCTTTCAAATGTGCTCCATTAGTTGCCAAGCATTCTAGTGTTCTCGCTTGTAAGTTCTGCATCACTTTTGCAAGAGTGTGCGGTGGTATGGCCTGTATCTCATTTGTGATGGCGGCCTTCAATTCTTGCAAGGTCGTTGGGTTATTTCTGTAGAGCCTACTCTTTAAATATCCCCAGAGATAATAATCTAAGGGAGAAAAATCCGGAGACCTTGCGGGACATTCAACGTCTCCAAATCTTGAGATTAACTCGCCTGGAAACGTTTGACGCAAAACTGCCATGCAGTTCCTCGTGGTATGGCAGGTAGCTCCGTCTTGTTGGAACCAGTGGTTTTCTAGACAAAGATCTCTTAATTTAGGAATAAGGAAATCGGTCAACATTTTTTCGTAGCGATCACCATTTACAGTGACCGTGTTTCCGGTGGAATCCTCGAAAAAGTATGGCCCTATGATCTGAGATGCAGTAAGACCACACCAAACAGTTACACGCTGACTATGCAACGGGACTTCGGTAATATTCAATGGATTTTCTGTTGCCCAGAAACGACAATTTTGTTTGTTTACAGTTCCATTCAAGTGAAAATGGGCTTCGTCTGACATAATCAAAGTTGCTAGAAAATTGGTGGTGTCATTTACCTTCTGTTGGATCCATTGACAGAATTGTCGTCTTCGTGCGAAATCTCCATCGTTTAGTTGTTGCACTGTTTGAATTTTACATGGAAAGAGCATTAAATTTTGCTTGAATATACGGTGTGTTGTTCCATATCCAACTCCTAACAGCTGAGAAGCACGTCTGATGCTTATGTTAGGATTATCCTGTACAATTTCATGAGTTCTGTTAATGATTTCGTCTATCCTTGCTGTGCGCACTCTTCCAGTTGGTTTTCTTTTTCCAATGCTGCCAGTTAGGGAAAAATTTCTGACACACCGACGGATTACTTTCTTAGAAGGTGATTTTGACATCTGAAAATTTGTCTTGAAAGATCTTTGAGCTGAAACTACACTTCTTCCATGCTCATAATATTGCTCAGTTATGAAACGCAGCTGTTCCACAGTCCATGCAGTCATCTTGAAGGGTTAGTTTTAACTAACACTTTTATTTTGTTTGTATCTTGTCTTGTATTGTCAAAACCTATACAATCCTGTACAAACTTGTAACTATCCTCTTTCGAATGATGCGTATGATTTTATAAAAGGACTTATACTTTAAGAGTTACAGGGGTTTCTTTTGGGTCCCATTTCTCTGGATCACCCTTTATAACCTTGGGTTAAATCTATATGATGTGGTTTAAAAGAAAACAGGCTAAAATAAAAGTATAATTCATACCATAAATATAAAAAAATAAGTTCAATAAGAACTTTAACTTCATTTACTTTTGCAAGAGGAGTGTTTCCAATTATATTAATGGAGTGTGCGCGCGATTACAGTTTTTTCGTTTTACATATATATATATATATAATATATATATATATATATATATATATATATATATATACACACACACACATGTACAGGGCTATTTAAAATGATTCACCTGATTTCAAATGAGAATATTTTTTAATGTTACAAATACAGAGTGATTTGTGATACATCAACCAAAAGAAAAACTGTCCAAATTTTGTCTCTCACCTCATAAATGCTCTATGTGACTTCCCCTAGTTACACGAGCAACGTCGACACGTTAGTCGAATTCCTCCCATACTCGCTCCAGCATGTCCGTTGTCACTGACTCTACGGCAGTAACAATGCGAGTTCGGAGCTCATCCAAAGATGTGGGCAACGGTGGCACGTACACAGTATCCTTAACGTACCCCCAAAGGAAGAAGTCGCACGGTGTAAGATCCGGCGACTGTGACTACCGATTTACAGCTCGAAAACTGCAACACACAAAACGCCTTCTGCTGTGCGGACGCCATTTTCACACTGACTGTTTGTTGCTAGGCTAGGCCACGGCGTGACTTTGGAGCCCTCTCGCGGTGATCTTGTAAAACTCGAAGATTTCCTTTTTCATGTGGTGTATGCCCAGTTGATGCACGGTTGATAGGTACGGAAGTATTCTCAGTTGAAATCGGATGAATCAGTTTGAATAGCCCTGTGTATATATATATATATATAACTTTTTTTACTTTTGCTGAGTTTGAACGACGGTTCAGGATCGACCTGCGGTCGACCCATCTGCAGCATCCCACCTCATTTGCGGGACTTGGTGAAGGAGGGAATTGCTCTCTGATCTCCCCCTGCCCTCGTAGCCAGCCACGCATGGCTGGTCAGGGACTTTACACAAGAATCTGTCCAGTTGGTTCTTGAAGTTATTCAGGTCGGTGTGCTGGAGATTCCTCACTTCTTTTGGAAGGACATTGAAAAGCTTTGGGCCCCGTATTTTGAGGGTATTTTCCATCCTCGTTTTCATGGCTCCTTGTCCCACCGCAGCTGGGACCGTACAAAATCTGCCTCTTCTCTCATTCCAGTTTGTTTCTATTTCATTTCTGAGGTTAGGGACAGAGCCCTCAAGTATTTTCCATATGTATGTTATTGTGTACCGCTCGCGCCTTCTTTCAAGAGAGTAGAGTTCCAGGGATTGTAGACGAGACTAGTAGTCTTCACCTTCCGTTTCCTATATCTTAGACGTAAAAGTCCTTTGTATAGCTTCAATGCTCGCAATGTCTCTTTTTCTGTGTGGGTCTTGTGAGTACTGAGCAATACTCAATTATTGGTAGGACTAGACTCTTCCATAATTTGAGCATGATATTTGCTTTTCTGCTGCGGAAGCTCTTCCAGATGATTCCCATTATTTTTCTAGCCGTTGTAATTTTGGTTTTATAGTGCTCTCTGAATTCTGCATCCGACGACATTATTACTCCAAGATCCCTGACTTGTGGATTTGGTGTTATCTGTTTGGCTTGCGGAGTTTTGTACCCTTTTTTCTGTAGCTCTTTGTTATTACCATATCTTAGAAGTTGGAATTTTTCTTCGTTGGACTTCGTATTGTTGTCTTCTGCCCACTGGAATAATGTTTCAATGTCGTTTTGTAGTTTTCTTATGTCATCTTCATTCAATATTTCCTTACATATCTTTGTGTCATCTGCGAAACATGATACAATACTGTCCTTAATATCTGCATCAATATCTGCAATCATTATTATGAACAGCAAGGGAGCTAATACTGTCCTTTGTGGGACAGAGCCCATGACTTCCGAGACTTCCGATTTAACTCCGTTTACCACTACTCTTTGCGTTCTTTGCGTCAAGAAATTAAATATCCACATTCCTAGCTTTCCAGTTATTCCTGTATCCTTAAGTTTGTGTGCTATGATTGCATGGTCACATTTATCAAAGGCTTTAGCAAAGTCAGTATATATTACATCAATGTTTTGTCCTCGACACAATGTTCCTTATATTTTCCTAATATATATATATATATATATATATATATATATATATATATATATATAATATTATATATATATATATATATATATATATATATATATATATATATATATGATCACCCAAACCCGCAGGAAAAAAAATAAAAGTTTAAAAAGACTAATTAATTTCGGCCAGTCACAACCAAACCCTTTTCAAAGTCATAAACTAGTTAAAATGCCTCACAATATTAAAAACTTCCGTCCTGCGGAAGAGCTGAAGTTGGATTGATTGATTGATTAAGTTTAATGGTGCACCAACCCAATGGGTTATTAACACCAGAACGGATACAGTATATGCTGCGAGGTTAAGAGTTAATCACAAGTGTTCAGGGCATAATAAATGGGGAAAAAAGGACAGGAGAGTAAGAGACCCATCACCTCTTCAGCCACAGGGCCGACTCTGTGGCGCTTGAAAAGAGGGCCTCTAGCTACAACATATACAGGGAAAGTGAAAAAAATAAAAAAATATAAATAAATAAATAAAGAAATAAAATCAAATGAATGCATACAATTGCGACTCCATCAAAAAGCTGAGTACAGGATGAGGAGGAAAGTATGGGCTGAGAATGGAACTTAGTTGAAAGGGTAGAGTGAGATCTCGGCACATAGTCCGAAGACGCAAACGAGCAGCATTATATGCCGGACACTCAAGGAGTACATGGGAGAGGGTAAGTGAGGCATGACAAGGGTGACTAAAAGCAGGAGGGCTCTTGGTGAAGAAGTGCTGGTGCGTAAGGCGACAAGTACCAAGGCGGAGCCTAGCCAGGATCACCTGTTCTCATCGGGATAAATTAGGTAATGACCAATGGAGAGGAATTGAAGAGGCTGCTGTAGAATAAGGGGCAGGAAGTGAATTCCAAACCTCCTGCCACCAACTCTGGACATGAAGCTGGAGGAGGGCCTGCGCCTCATGAGAAGACAGTTTGAGCCGTACTCGAGGGCCAAAGATCGCTGCATTCCTGGCAGCAATGTCAGCAGCCTCATTTCTTGGGATACCAACATGACTCGGTATCCAGAGGAAGATTATAGAGATATGGTTGGGAACTTGGGAAGCAAATGTAGCAACCGTAAAATTCGGTGGATGAGGAAATGTGGAGAAGAGTTTCTTTCCAGGGCTTGCAGAGCGGAGAAGGAATCAGAGCAGATAATAAAGTTGTGATGATGCATCATGTTGCGAGAAGTGTACTGAACTGCTCGAAAAATGGCATAAAGTTCTGCCGTAAAAATGCCACAGGTAGAGGGCAGCTGCCAAGATGTGGTGACAGTGTCAATGACAAAAGCAGATGCTGCTTGTCCATCTAGAAGTTTAGAACCATCTGTGTAGATAAATTTGAAGATGTACTTTATCTTTCTATAAGTTCTGAGTGAAATCCTCTTAATATAAAACTTAATAACTATAAAAAGGATAGGCCTATTCCTTCAGGTATTTAAATATAGTGACTGCCTATATTAATTACATCAAAGCAACTCGTTGTGTAACTCCATCGTACCGCGGCCCTACGTCGAAAAACATCGTTGCGTCCTACGAACAGAAGCGAGGCTCAACGAAATAATAATAAGGTAAGGCAATTTCTTTCTTTACCATTAGGCAGCGCAAATACGGAAGGCAAATAAACATAAAGAAGTCATTTGAAGACCTACACATACATAACTCTCTAACGAAAAAACGTAGGGCTTTTGTCGTTAACTCTCCACTGTAATCTGCTGGAAATTTCCAACGGATGAGGGTACCAGGCAATCAACCCATAGCCCTATATAGTTTTTTTCATAAGTTTCTTTCCAGGGCTTGCAGAGCGGAGAAGGAATCAGAGCAGATAACAAAGTTGTGATGATGCAGCATGTTGCAAGAAATGTACTGAACTGCTCGAAAATGGCATAAAGTTCTGCCGTAAAAATGCCACAGGTAGAGGGCAGCTGCCAAGATGTGGTGACAGTGCCAATGACAAAGGTAGATGCTGCTTGTCCATCTAGAAGTTTAGAACCATCTGTGTGGATAAATTGGGAAGCTGGTAAGGACTCTATGAGGGCAAAGAAATGACTTTGTATGACAGCAGAGGCTACCTGAGACTTTGAATACTTAAGGTCATAACTGAAAGGGAATGGAGTTATCAAAGAGAGGGGGGAAAGCCCGCTGGAGTGTAGGTCATGAACAGAAATGTTAAAAGCAGAGAAAATCCTTTCTTTGAGCAGTAGCAATGAAAAGCAAAAGATGGGGGCGTTGCAGATAAAATTGGAACAAGTAAAAATCTAGGTACAACCGGCGGACAGGGTGATGAGCTATGCTGAAGGTGCGGAAAAGATAACGAAGACCCAACAATAAACGGCGGAATTGTAAAGGCATGATAAGAGCCTTTGCTTCCAGGAGGTCCACCCGGGTCCAGCGCAGTGCACCCACAGCAAGTCGAATGCCTCGATGCTGGAGCCTATCTAATTTAAGGAGATGACAAGAATCAGCAGGGGAATATAAGAAACTTCCATGGTCAGTTCTTGAACGAACCAGAACTTTGTACAGCCGGAGTAGAGTATCCCTGCAGGATCTCCACGTCGTGTTGGAGAGATGTCCCAGGATAGAAAGAGGCTTGGTACACCGATTTTTGATGGAGTCAATGTGGGACTTCTAGGTCAGACCTTGATCGAAGACCATCCCTAAAAATCTGTATTCAGTTACTCGAGCAATGGGAAAGGAGTCTAAGTGTAGTGGATGGTCAAGAATAGGGCGTTTGGTGAAGACCATATACTTCGTTTTTGCAACAGAAAAGTTCAATCCCCAGTCGTGAGACCAGTCAATTAAAGCGTCTAGCATGTACTGAGCATATTTTAAGGCCTCATGGAGGTCACCTGAAGTACCCAAAAGGCACAATCATCAGCATACATTGAGTATGAGACAGAAGGGGATGCAACGAAGAAGATGGCGTTGATCATAATCAGAAAGAGTGTGGGGCTAAGTACAATGCCTTGAGGAACCCCTGTCTCAATCTCAAAAGTCTCTGAAAGATGGTTATCAGAATATACTGATATACAGGGCTCCAATAAACCTTAGCCGCCCCCCGCCGATGGCCTAAACCATTAGAGGTACAGTAAAACTAAACATACTTTACAAAAGAAAATTTAATCCTGCATTTAATGAGAAACAATTAAAACTTGGTGTTCCCGCCATTGGCTTCCAAGACAGCCTGAATTCGCTTTGGGTAGCTTGCCAAAAGTGACGTGAATAGATCTTGATCGTTACGCAAATTTGCTAAAACAGTTTCAATGTGTTGCGTCATTGTATCCTTCGAAAATCGATTTGCTGCAGGTTCTTGAAACAAGAGACATTCAACCTTGTCCTTTATAACTGATCCAATGTGTTCACAGATGTTCAGGTCAGGAGAATTTCCTGACCATTCTTCATTTCCAAAGAAATCGATCTCATGGTTCCGCAACAACTGTTGAGTGGCTAATACCTTAAAGCAGGGGGCCTTATCGTGCAGAAGTGTGACCTGATCGACATCCATAACATTGTTTGGGTTTCTTAGAAAAGGAATGACATGCTGGGATAGAATAATATCACGAAAATACTGTCCATCCCAACTCTGACCATTTGGCTTCAGCATCCACATGATAATGTTCATTGTCATCGGTTTCATCTGGTGTTGTGGCCCACACTCGATCATTTTGGTAGTTAGGCCGACGTGTTACGTAAACAAAAAATTCATCGGAGACAGCTAAATGCATGAAATCATCCACATCCCAATCTTCAAGATAATGGGCAAACCACATTCTGTCATCGATGTTAAGTTGAGTTTTTCTTGGCTTTGAAAGTTCATGCCAAGGCTTTAAACCTTGCATATGACGGTACAGTCGAATGATCTCACCACTAACGATCTTTCCTCTCAACACTTCGATCTCTCTAGAAAGTTTAGCACAGCTGTTTTTCCGCTTACGCGTACCGCTTTCAATGATGTCCTTTGTTTCCTGAGAGAGTGGCAAATTTGGGCGCCCAGATTTGGTTGTATCCATTTCACATTCATCCAAAGTTTTATTCCAATTTCTTTTGACGAAGTCCTCACTTCTTCGCAACTTTTTGGCAACCCATGAACGTGTTATAAAAGTGGTTCCAGCATCACGAGCTTCCCGAAATGTTATTGCTTGTATGCGATCTATCACACGTTGCCTCTCCGAATCACCAATTAATTGAGAAGCCATTATATTATCACTTTATCAGCTAGAGTAATTTTAATGCCTGCAATAAATAAAGAATTTTATATTTTTATAATCACTAAAAACTCTTTCGATATAAGTAAACATGTAAGCTGCAAATTGGGGGGGGGGCTAAGGTTTTTTGGAACCCCTTAGTCTGTGCAGCAAGAAGTTGGCAATAAAGTTAGTTAAATGGCCACGCAGTCCCAGATTGTGTAATTTAAGCAGAAGACCATGATGCCAGATTGAGTCAAATGCCTTGGAGATATCAAGAAACACAGCCACAAGGTATTCACCCCGTAAGGCAGTCTCCCGTACACCACATTCCAGATGGGTAAGTGCATCATAAGGGGAAAATCCCCTGCGGAAACTAATATGATGGAGATCTAAAAGAGAGCTATCCTCCAGGTAAAGAAGAAGCGTCCTGTTGACCATCCTCTCAAAGATTTTTCACAGGCAGCTGGTGAGAGCAATAGGGCAGTATGACTGAACATCAGTTGGGAGCTTTTCTGGCTTGAGAAAAGGGAGAATCAGAGCTGACTTCCACTGAGTAGGGAAGGAGTCGGTAAGCCAAATTAAGTTATAGAAGCGTAAAAGCTGAAGCGTACCAGTAGAATTCAGGTGTTGCAAAAACAAATAATGGATACCATCCTGTCCAGGGGAGGAGGAGCCAGAATGATGTAGAGAGTCGGACAACTTAGGCAGAGTGAAGTGAGTGTTATAAACTTCCCCATTATCAGAGCGAAAAGAGATATGCGAGAGTTTAGCTTCGGCCATTCTATAAACAAAGGGTTCAGTGTAGTTTCGAATACTGTTGACAGTAGCAAAGTGCAAGATGAGCATGTTGCAGACCACTGCCGGGTCAGAGTATGGAATGCCATCTTTAACTAAGACCTTACGTGGCAGCATAAAGGAGGAGCCTTGAAAGGCCCGGATTTTTCTCCAGACTGCAGATGAGGGTGCACCAAAGGAGATGTTGTTAACATAGTTCCTCCAAGAGGTTCTCTTTGCTAATTTTACAGTGCGCCGAGCAACTGCTCGAGCATGTTTGTAGTTGATAAATAGACGTAGAATTGGGTTCTTTCGAAAGCTACGGAGGGCCCTCTTACGTGACAAAACAACAGCTTCACATTCAGCAGTCCACCATGCTGCATTATACTTCGGATTAACGGTAGTTGACTTTAGTGGAACAGAGGCAGAGGCCGTTATGAGTATGGAGGTAGAAATGGCTGTACAATCCACATTGGCATCATGAGAGGGAGGAGGCAAGTTGGTTAAACGGGCAGAAGCACTCCAGTCAGCAGCTTTTTCAGAGCGAAGCGGAAACGTCGTTGAATGGGAGGAAGGGAAGATGTAGACTGCAGAAAGATAGGGAAATGGTCACTATCACAAAGGTCAGAGGATACGGACCACTGGAACTGGTGGGCCAGTTCTTGACTACAAATGGTCAGATCAATGGAGGAGAAAGTCTCTGTAGCATCAGAGAGGTAAGTGGGGGTAGGCAAATTAAACAAAAATAAGGAGTTGTCCAAAAGGAAGTCAGCAAGGAGGACCCCTCTCTCGTTGCAAAAGGAGGAGCTCCAACAAGAGTGATGGGCATTGAAGTCCCCTAATAAGTTGAAGGGAGTTGGCAGTTGCTATACAAGATCATCAAGCAACTGTAAGGTAAGAGAAAAGCCGGGGGCATGTACAAAGAGCAGACTGTAGTCGCTCTACCAAAGAGCGGAACCTGTGCTGCAAATGCTTCGAGTAGCGTATGTAATGGGAGGGGAGTGCCAGGAAGAAGGGCATGAAGCAGTAAAGCAACACCACCCCCATGGGCATTCCTATCTTTTCTATAGAATGTGTAGTGCTTGAAATAAGGGAAGAATGGTTGGGATAGGCGAGTTTCCTGTAAGGCAATTAAGGCAGGAGAATAGGTGCTAATTAAGTTCTGCAACTGGGGTGCACGAAGGCTCTTGACATTCTACTGTATAAACGTAAAAATTAAGGGGTGAAGAGGAGACGCATCCCCTTGGCGGAAGTAAGTTTTTTATTCGGAACAAGATTATTTGCATTAGCATAAGAGGCAAGTCTGTTAACAATATGTTGAGGAGATTTATTCCTGGACATAAGGTCACGAACATCCTTCATTAGCTGCTAATAACGGGAGCTGGTGAGACCACTGACAGCCCGAAGGCTCTTAGAATGAGGAGGCTGAGAGCAGATTGGGAAGAGGGAGATGGGCCAGGAGGGGGCAAGGAGGGCAAATGACCGTATGGAAGCGAAGAGGTGTCTCTGACAGTAAATGGATGGGGAGATGGAATTATAGGAGGTGCAGAAGAAACCAGAGGGCATGCCGGGGAAGGCGAAGGCCTGGGTCTAGGCTGGACAGGTGGAGTTGGGGGAGAAGACTGAGCTGAAGGGAGACGGCGTGGGTCTGTCCTGGCTATCAGGGAAAATGACCTATCCAAGACTGAACAATGGCGCAGTAGTATGGGCGCAAAAGGAGAGAGAGTGCAATGCAATTGCAAATGGTGATCAATGTTGCAAAGGAAATGTTGTATACGGTTATGCAACAAGGGGTGTTGCACGAGGTTATGCAACAAGGGGGAGCAGAGCGGTGTATGCGTATTTAAGAACTGTGTCAAAATAAATCATATCCGTAACACGCGCGTCTAATATAGGCTTCAGCTTGCGGAATCCGACGATTTCAAACATTCTGTCGAGGCTGAAACGGTTTCGCGTAGGGACAAGAACGTTATTATCAGATGCATTCTTCCACAATGCATGGCTGATCGTTATTTATACACAAAGTGCAAACAACGGCATATGAGGGGCATCACTAATCTGTTCTCTTCTTGTACCTACACCTGCAGGTATTTTATAACGGTCCTCACCCTACTACTTCTCAACTATCACGAAGACTCTATTCATCTCCTCAACACTTAAATAAATAACATTCCGTTTACCAGAGCTTGCTTGCCTACAAGTCGCTTCAAGTACATAGTTAATGGCACCGGTTTCGCGCCTGAACACGCGCAATGACTTCGTCACGGACACATCGTACACGGCGTTGAGAATGCTTCTCAAAGGAAGTTTCATCGTATTCGTACGTCCAGTCGGTTCAAGCTCTGAGATAACTATGAGCCACAGGTGGGACGGATCGGCTCGACGGACGGAGTGAGTCATACCATAAACTGATGAAACGTGTACGGGTTTGTTCGAACTCGTGTGCTTCGGAGAGGTGAGGTACACGGGTGGGCGGCTCGACGGGGGGGGGAGCGAGTCACACCATAAACTGTTGAACCGTGTACGGGTTTGTTCCAACATGAAAGAATATACTTGTGACCCATTATACTGGGCAATCAGAATTTTCCGCTACATGAAGCAATACCGGTTTTAGTGTTTTATCGGAATGCGCACCAGACGTTAATTTCCGCAAATTAAACATCTTATTCACAATCCGGTGCACTATTTGAGAGAAGCATATGCCCATATTTTTCCTTTTTGTTTAACAGTCGATACTCGTCTCTAAAGTCTGTTAAAAACTCGCACAGGCCATTAGCCACAACCTCACTACAAACCTCGTCATGATATATATATATATATTAATATAGTGGTAAAATACTTAAGATTCTCCAAGATGACAACATTTACATTCTCAACCGTAGGGTACGAGTACTCGGTATGATGTAACATGACATAATATCGCTTGTCACACCACTCATCAACAAGACTCACTAACCATAACCATTGCTTATCTTCTGAACGTGTTGTTTCTTCTACTTCGCGGTATATGTGAACTTTTATAAAGGTTAGGTCTACAAAATACTTCAATACATCGCTTGTACTACGAAATCCTACAATGCCCTCGCCAGAATATACATAGAGTATTTGAACATCTTGTTTCTTCACACGGTTCAATGTAGCCTTAAAAATGTCAAAGGAGGGTGAAATAGGAAGTTTTTCAGTATCCACCACATCTTCGCACTTTGCTGAAAACCACTTCAAAAACGTTGAACACACAATATTAAAGGTAGCCATTACTATTTTTCGTCTACGCGAGAAAATACACATCTGAGCTCAAGGGTTTGCAGAGGTCAACTGAGCACGCCTGGGTAGATATATGCTCAGGTAGTGGCATGAGTCACGTGACCGATCTTACAGTGGGCAGAGCTTAGGAATGCACACACGCACGCACGCAAAGGAGAAAATGAAACCTTAATTGAAGCAAATATACGTAATAAATAAACATATCGTTAAAAATACACATATATATATAAATACAATCAAGGATTAAGGTATCCAAAGGGTACGTATCATAGGTACCAGGCACCTGGTAACGCTTCCTATAGGTGTTACGGCATACCTTCGTGCCCCTAAGTTCCTTCACACACCCCAGTTTCTGCGCCCGAAAATTGTGGGTCCCCACAGTCAGTTGGGATAGCTGGTCGCCCTCATCTTCCAAGCACACTAGATCCTTCAACGAGTCAAAGTTAACGACTCGTCGGTTCGCATGGTTAAGCGTGACCCTTAGCCTTCACGATATACTTCATATCATCTCCCACCCTCACCCGTACCCCATAGGTTTTTGGCCCTGTTGATACAAATGAGTCTGTGTATGCACCATCACCATACTCAT
The DNA here is from genome assembly GCA_023014485.1 of Bathynomus jamesi. Lineage (NCBI taxonomy): Eukaryota > Metazoa > Arthropoda > Malacostraca > Isopoda > Cirolanidae > Bathynomus > Bathynomus jamesi. The sequence goes on from JAJOZX010000606.1 coordinate 398,805, forward strand.
CCTTGTTCTCGTCATTTAGCTCTCCGAGGAATTCCCCAATAGCAGGCATGTATTCACCCTCCCTCGCTGTGAATATCACGCTATCTGTGTCAGCGTACAGCACCCTCCGCCCAAGAGAGTGCAGTAATCCCCAAAGCTTGATGCGGGCGTAGGCCGTTGTGAAGCTGGCTACACGTATGTTTGTAACCCGTGAGGTGTCTGTGGCCAGTTCGGTGATGTTGTACTTTATTATGTAAGTATTACCTACATTCACGATCTCCATAACCTCTTTATCAGGAGCGTTGGCTTCACTATAACTTTGTGCCAAATTAACGTTCCCTTTGCCAGTATTCTGTGCAAATTTCCCCCAAAGACTGTTTAGACACAGCTTTGCACTAAAGCGCTTGCCAGGATTCTTAACAATTTGGGAAAGGTCAAGCTGTATACCTTCATGAACACGGTAACGCTGAATATAAGCCGCTTTTTCATCTTCGGTATCAACCCCTCGCGGAAATCCCGATGCTTCTACCTTATCCTTCAAAAAAGCGTTTATATATGGCGTGAAAAGGTTGGATAGCTTCTGAAACCTCCACACCTCATGTATCTTCAATATTCTATACCTATGGCGAACGGCTAGGGCCAGCTCAGGGCTTGTATATACACCTCTGATCTTACGCTGATTGGTTGTATGGTTACAATCACCGTTGTTCTTCTCTGAGCATTTCACGCACAGGGGAAACATGAGCTTGTGATCTATAACGACGGGTAAGATCGGCATCCATAAATCGCGAGGGGGGAGCACGCCTACGAAAGAGAGTCCAAAGTAGCGCTCATTCAAGTTAGCTGAAAACTCCTCGATGGTTGGTATGGTGGGACCCACCAGTTTTTCAGGCGTACCTACGGGGTACGGATTGTTCTTCATCCCGTAGGGGTATAAAGAGCAGAAGTCGTAGTAATGGAGTTTCACGCCCTCCGTAGGCGGAAAGTATAGCTTGAATGGGTTTGTACGCTCTCCAAACAAGCTGTCACCGTATTTGAGGGGGTCCAACACCATTGAACGTTTGATGGTCCTTATTTCTTCACGGTACTGGTCATCTGTTTCCATCCGTGCATCATACTCATGCTCCCACATGATCTTGTGAGTGAACTGGGAGCCTATAAGTTGATTGCGGTTACGGGTCCATGCGAGGCTGTCGGCGGGGGATCTTCCATGTTTTATGTATACTCCTGTCTGTTGCTGTAGGTGTATGAGCCAGTAAATAGCCTTGTGCCCATAACTGCGGGGGTTGTTTCTGTGAATGATTGCTAAGGTGTCTTTAGGCACTGTAAAACATAATGAGGCGATCGTGGTCGCGACCTGCAGCGGATTGCATTTGAAACTGGCTATGTATATCCTTCTAAAGGTCTGGAAACATACCCTAAGCACACGCACATCATTCACGCAATAACGTTCACATTCATCAGCTATATTGTATGGACTAGCTTCATTTAAACTGTTGTAGTAGCAGTCAAAATCTTCACGCTCACTATCACTCATGTTGGTGCAGTTAAAGTAATATTTGGGTGGAGGTAGTCCTACGTAATTTAAAGTTTCGCTAGTGAGGAATGTGTAAGGGAAATACCCTTTTGAAACTTCAGTGGCTATGCCCATGACCTTGGGTAGCTTTGCTAATTTACAAGGTGTGAACAGCAGGGTGTCTTTAAACTGTACATTACCTCTTATCTGTATCTGTATTAGTTTGTTGCCTCTTTTCAAGGGATCACCTGTAAATATCGCAGACGACTCGTGTTCAAGCAACTCCTTATAAAAGAACTGCGTGTCAAATTTTGCCCCATAATGGGCAAGAATATACACAGTCATTTTTTTAACTTGTCTGCTAATTTGACAATATAGGATACAAAGAGTTTCACAGGGCTGTCGTGTGCAGTCGTTTTCAAAACGTTTGTCCGTTTTCCAAATTTGTGACATTCGTCACACTCGATCTCCATGCACTCATCACAGATAGTGTGACTTACGAGTAAATGTGGAACAACCTGTTTGGTTTCAGCGTTCGTGTAAGTTTCTATATCTTAGTACACGGTTATACAAAGGCTATTTTTAGGCTTAGCATCTTTCATAATATAACATACATGATTCACTCCATCCGTCTTATATTTTTCATGGCATGTAGAACTGTGAATTTCATCGCATTTATGTTTGAAATTCCCCCAATTATCTATCATGTGAAACATACCGCACTTACAAATCCTCATTTTCCTGCAAGTGCCGATTGATTTATGGAGTTCAAAGCATTTATCATTGAAAAATGTACGTCTACACACATTACATTTCCTCTTCTCGGTTTCAACTACACGACTTTCACATTGCTCACATACCATATAGCAATCCTTACAATGTTTCACTATATCAAACTCGAGACATCCCTTACACAAATCATGATGCCTCCCATATTTTCGACTTTTATCATAACTAGCGTAGAGAGTTCTTATGTTACGGATGGGGAAATATGATGTTCCTGACAATCCTAAAATAAGTAGAGGTCTTGAACGATCTCTCACGCAGCTTTTAAAAACATACACAGTCCTACGACGATCATCCATTCCATATACGACTATACGTGCACAGTGATGGGCATCGATACATGAAAATCGCTAAAGCGATACCGATACATCGATACATGAAGAACGTCTTAGGCGATACCGATACGCTGATACTTTCTAGATGTCTTAAGCGATACCGATACCGATATATGCATCGCCGGTACATTTTTATAATTATTCATTTAATATGTAGGTATTAGATATTATTGTTTATACTAGTAATTTGTACGCACTGTAGGTAAAATCAACGACATTTTAATGGGTTTTATAGATGTAAATAAAAACAATTGCTTTATTTAATGAAAGTATGTTTTAATTTTGTAGGATACATGAATGACTGAAAATATTACACTGACAATTAAAAGTAATTACTATTACCCTTCAAAAATACCAGCTGGCTAAACATCTGGTCAGACAGTCTATTCCTTTTTGGAGCGTGAATGTGACCAGCCAAACTAAACAACCGTTTTACAGGAGCAGAGGATGGTAGTGGTGTGTTATAGTTCAGGAAGACCCGTAGAATTCCTGGGTACTGCCTCAGAGATTGGAAAGAATGACTTCCATCACCCAGATACTGTAAAACTTCCATCTCAGTGGAATCTTGGGTTGCAGAGACATTAGTGGAAGCAGACTCATAACAGAAGAAATCATCTGCACTTCCGTCAGATGCAGCATCACTTAGTTGTTGCTGGGGGGTCTGCTCGCTGAGGCTCTTAACAGCATTAACCAACATTTCTTGAACCCTCTTTTTGACAATGTTAGTATTAAATTTGCCTTTTATTGTCATCCACTTTAACTTGAACAGAGGATTTGAAGACGATGCCAGTATTGCTGCTTTACACTCATGCGACGCATCAAGGCACAGAAACTTTTCAAACCGCTTAGTGAACCCTACTGTGACTGCATTGAGAAGTGGCTGACAATGACGCAATGCCCCCAATTCAAACGCTCTAGCTTCTTCTCTACAGCTATCAATGTTTCTATATTATGGTTAATTAATCTCAATAACACAAGTACAAACGTGTTTAAACGTTGCGCCGTACTGTGTGACGTGACCAGTAGAGTAGTACTGTCATTAAATAAATATTTAATAATATTATTATTTATGTATATTCATAAATATAACTCAGTAGTGTCATATTATAACATCTATTTAAATATTTAAAAATTCTTATTAATGTATCGATGTATCGAAGTATCGATTTTTTTCGATACATTTAAGAAAATTGACCTTAGCGATACCGATAAATCGATACTTTTGTCAAGTAGCTAAAGCGATACCGATACCGATACAAAAGTATCGATCGATACGTATCGGCGATACATGTATCTAGATACTGCCCATCACTGTACGTGCATTCATTTCCTGATCGGCCCTTCTCAGTTCTTCAGGACCCATATTACACTCAAACTCAAACTTACAATCTGAAGCCAGTTTACAAGCACGCTGTACAACCGTAGGCAACCAAATTTTTTGCGTCCATGTATTTAGCACAGTGAACATATGAGCTAAGACTATTGCTATAAAGCCGCAACCACGATCGACGTTTAAATGCTTTCTGTAAATAACCGAAGAATTGAAATTAAGAGTATAAGGTGTGGTACTATGACCCGCAACCCGCAATACTCTGTCAATATCTACCATGAAATTGTCCATATTGAAGGCTGTACTACTTTGAGAAGTGCATTATACGCCACAAGATATATTCTATTTCTACAGCCACCAAACGTTTGAACGGTATTACTACCCAAAAATCATCTACGTCCCCGTCATCTGACCCGAACCTGAAGGATAACCTCGTCCGGACTTCACGTTCGTCGCGGTTCTGAAGGGCAAACTCCACACGTTCAACTACGCGTCGCAGTCCAACACCGTTGGTATACAGGGAGCCAGGGTCAACCCTGAACACGTACCGATTTCTAGTCAGGGCAGGGGTGGGAGTAGCGGTGCGCACCAACTCGAATGTTATACCATCCTCCACATTATGAGAAGCTGTTGCTGCTGTGGAGGAAGTACCCGGAACTGAACAGGAGTAATGGGGCATATTTGAGGAAGGTACTAGTGTCAGGGTTGTGTCATAAGACGTAGAGTGTTGGGTCTAACAACTGGCGCAATCCTGGCACGCTTTACACCTGATGTGGAGGGTTCTTCATCATGCTTCCTCTTTGAATTGTCGCATGCTGCAGGTATTGCTGGTAAAGGTTCATCAGAGGGGAAGGATTCTGTAGCTACACGGTCATCGGTTTCATCTGTGATATCGATGATGGGGGGCCTGTACATCGTCGTCATTCACGGTTCTGTGGAAGAAGAAAAACGAATATAAGGAGCAACACTTAAATTTTGTAATATTTTGTAAATGATCCATTTAGGAGTGTGACGTGTTAGAGATGGAATCTGTAGAATAATTCATGTTCACAAGCCCCTCCACATGTGTTATATCTGGCCCTACAGGATGTGGTAACACCGTATTTATGCTTAAAATCATTAAAGATAAGGAGATGTTCTCAAAACTTGTGCATAAAGTAATATGGTGCTATTCGACGTATCAGTCAGTGTTCAACGCATACCACGATGATATTTTGTTCCACAAAGGTGTATATGACGTTAATTCGTTAAAGGGTAATGAGCATACAGTCATTGTAATTGACAATCTCATGTTGGAAATGGATAAAACGTTTGCCGAGACATTTACAGTGTTCCCCACCATCTTAACATAAGCGTATTCTTCATCAACCAGAATCTATTTTTCAAAAATAGATACATGCGCGATGTGTCGTAAATACACAATATCTAGTCTTATTCGCACAACGTAGAGATGTGTCACAAATTGGGGTATTAGCCAATCAAATGTTCCCGAATCAGCGTAAGGAGTTTTTGGAGGTTTATAAAGAAGCCACAAGTCAGCGTTATGGATATTTGCTTTGTGACCTTCACCCGCGAAACACGTTTAGGGTGCTTCTAAGAACGAATATATTCCCAAACGAACCTGAAACGGTGTATATTCCAGAATGACAAATAGGCTGAAGAAATATCGTGAATTAATAAAAATCTATCAACGATTGCCCCGGGCACTGCAACAGATGTTTGTTAAAAATATCGACTCCGACTTTTTAAAATGCATCTGTGAAATCTGTCTTAATGTTATAAAATGTAATGTGCCAATGAAACCCCTCAGAAGGCTCGCTTACGTCGTTACAAGAACATAATACGTGCGCTCGCTCATAAAAGTCAAACTGTGGGTAAGAAAAAGCGAATTATTGTACAAAGAGGAGGATCATTCCTACCCATCTTATTTTCAGTTTTGGGTCCTTTACTGACTAGATTAATATAATGAAGAAGGTGGTAGTGATTCCGCACGAGGTGTATGCTTCATTGCAAAGTTCAAAGATTCCAGACACGGCTCTAGAACCCCGTAAAAGTAGGCTTAAAAGAATGGAAAGCGAGTTGCTAGCCCTATTAAACAGTGAAAAGTCACCTGATGAGAAAAGGATCTTGTACCAAGAGGCTTTGCAGAAATTTCTTCATGAGTACGAAGATTATAAGAATCCGACAGAGCTCCCCGTGGTTATTAGGCACAGCGCGAGCAACGCTGAGCATGGCGACAGGACCTGGCCCGACGTTAGAGATGACCAACCAAAGAATAACGGAACGCAACACATCGAACATGTATTAAAAACAGTCTCCCACATACATTGAGGAATAAAGGCTTAAGTCTTTATAATCTATTGAGTGAGGACCCCATCATACAGTGGGCCGATACAGGCGAGGTCATTGTTGAAGGAACAAGGGTACAAGGATCCAACATCGTTGACATTGTTCATGATCTGGTGAGAAAGTGGGACAGGCCCTCACCAACAGGATGGAAGCATATTAAAGCAAGACTACAACAAATAAATGTCCCCAAAACATTGATAGGTAATCTGAATAGGTTAAAAGACTTGGATCAAGTCTCGCATGTGTCACAACTGAGTACGCCATCGCCCCAGCAGCGTCTCTGAAGAGGAGAAAGAAGAGAACAAACGGCCAACCTTATCCACGTGTCTCTAAAATACGCAAATGGCTAACATATTAAGTAAACGCTATTATGACATTTCTAACCCCGCCTCCTATGGCGGCGTTAATAGACTGTACAGAGGTGTTTACGGAGTAGGGAAAAAAGATGTTGAGAGGTTTTTGCGGGAGCAGGATGCTTATACACTTCATAAACCGGTGAGAAAAAGGTTTAAAACGGCCAAGACAACAGCGGCTTCGATTGACTCTATTTGGCAAGCGGATTTAACAGACATGCAAAGATATTCAGTGTATAATGACGGATACCGCTACATCCTATTCATAATAGATGTATTCTCTAGATATCTGTGGCTAATTCCTGAAAAATAAATCGCCTGAAACAGTTGCTAAAGCGACCAAAACGTTGATGTTAAAAGAAGAAGGGTTCCTGGCTATTTTTGTACGGATATGGGGAAAGAATTTATAGGCGCGCTTTTCAGAACATGCTGACAGAGTTTAATATCAGTTACTACACTAGCAGTTCTATACATAAGGCCTCTTTAGCTGAAAGAGTTCAACGTACCATAAAGGAACGCATGCATCGCTATTTTACACATAAAAACACATATATAAACGTTCTGGGTCATTGGCTCGTCATACAACCGTTCACACCACCGTACGATTGGCACAACACCTAACGAAGTTTTAGAAAGAGGTACGCCCAGAGGTGAGAAGAGATGGAGCACCGCCACCACACTCTACACATTTCAAAATCAATGATTATGTAAGGCTATCACGTTCGGGAAATAAATTCGCGAAGGGATTTGAGCAAGGATGGACACGTGAGATTTTTAAAGTTAGTGCTATGAGACCTAAAGGCGAGATAATGATGTATTACGTTGAAGATTTGAATGGGGAAGAGATCGCTGGAGGCTTTTACCGCGAGGAGTTGCAGAAAGTGACATTTAATTTAGGAAAAAGTGTTTAAAATTGAAAAATTTTAGGCAGCAAAGGTTCAGGAAAGAGAAAAATGTACCTGGTGAAATGGCTGGGTTACCCAGAAAGCTTCAACACCTATATAAAAGCTGCTGCAATAATGAAGCTTAAATAGTATGCAACATGGCGCCTAGCCACTTCTATGTCACACTCCCGTCCTCTTCTTCTCTGTCTGTACATCCTAACAACACCCTGCCAACTTTGTGACAGAACTCCACGGACCCATTGAATTGGAGCGTGTGATTCGTATGAGGTGGGTTTATGTGAACTCCAGTTAGCTCCAAATTTTTAACTCTTGAAAATGAGCAAATCATATTTCTGATCCTTAGAAGAATCGATGAGTGCGAAAAATTAGACATAACCTTAGACAATACTATGCGATCAGTCCTGTTCGGTGAGGTACAGTACTATAGCACAAATGTAACGCTAGGAATCGGCATTATGATACAGCCATGGACATTGTGACGGGGTTAAACAAGAGTCTTGAAAAGTCGTACCTGACAAACGATTTACTTTTTGAAGTCGTAAACATAGACACGCCTGCATGCACATTGAAGTTAAAATCAACGCTTAGTAGAAATATTAAAGATAAAGAGCTGTTCACAATTGTGGCTGAGGGCATATAGCGCAGCTCTCCAAAGAGATACCTTTCACGAGGCACAGCATGACTTGTCCAGCTTAATGTATCAGTTGAAGATGGAGAAATTGGGTGAAAGCTCCCATCCCAGACATGTGCTATATTTACAGCAATATCGTAGAGCATCAATTTGTTGGGGACACCCAGGCGCGCCTGCTGCGCATTGCACACATCCCCAACCATAGAGGGAAAAGTTTGAGCATTACATATGACAAGCCCCATTATGTGAATGTTGCGACTAATCTATTAACCAATATCTCGATATATATAAGAACGATTGAGGGAAAAAATTTCCCATTCGGTGATGGGAGCTTAACAGTGAAACTACACTTTCGTCGTTGTTATAATGACCCGAAGGCCATTCACAGTCTATCGAGGGGAGATATCAGCGTGGGAGTGGGCTTGGATCCATTTTTTCATCCATACTACGCACCGCTGTCCCACTGTTGAAGAGGGGTGCTAGATACCTAGGGAGGAAGGCGTTACAATCAGGTTTTAACGCGGCAGAAGACATAATGGGTGGAACTAAACCTAAAGAAGCTCTAAAAAAACATTTAAAACGTACACGGGACGAAATCATCAAAGATGCAAAGAAAAAATGCGTGGTGGCGGAAAGAAGAGAGCTGGGAAGAAGGGGTTACCATCACGTGGCGCTAAACGTAAAAGGAAATAAAAAAGAAGTGCTCTAAGCGTATGAAGCCTATGGCTGATCATTTTTTAACTGATATAAGCTGAGGACACTACTCTCACGAATCATAGGCTGATTACTAGTTGTCGAGAGAGGTGGTACTATTTCTGACTCGTCATGGCGCGTTTCATCCATCCGTGTAGTTCACAATGCTGTAAATCGGAACTGTCCCTCTTTGATATGCCCCCACTCAGGTCTCTATTGAGCATAGCGACTTTATTACAATTAACCCATTAAACACAATTAGTTCGCCGAGTGCCCCTATAGAATTCGTGATACCCAGCTCAGGCCCTTACTTTTTGACCCGAGCTGCATGCACATGTACGCTAAACTGCGTATAGCCCATTCATGGAACGGACTGCGATGATAGTTACTCTGCATACCCTGAAACCAACTTTTACACTCCATATTCAGCCAGTGTGAGGTGTATTTAAATCAGGTTAACATCTCGGCAGGAACGGGGTATTATCACCTACGAGCCTATCTGGAAAATGTCCTCAACTTTTCAAAAGAAGCGAAGGACACCTTTTTAACCGCCGAGGGATATTATCAGACTAAAGATGAAAGTGTATAAAGGATAAATTTAAAAATTCTAAAAAAAGATATACGAGTGTTTTGGACGTCTTCATACAGACTTCACTTCCAGGAGAAACTGCTTATGAACGGGTGATCTGAAGTAAAGCTCAGCACGATCCTGAGATCTGCATAAATCTGGGGTCTGATCAAGAAGAGGGCGCAAACCCGTTGTGATTCACATCATGGAACGTATTTGTGTACGCGAGTGAAATTAAGTTCCCAAATAGAAATTGAAAAAATTAATACACGCCAGTAAAATACCCAATTAACAGGTACAGATCAAACTATACACGGTGCCCGCCGGGTTGGCCTCGAAGCAACTAGAAAACGTGGCCCTGGAGTTCTACCTAAAAGGATATTAATTGGAATGCAGGACCACGCCTCGACGAATGGAAAATATAAAAAGAGCCTTTAAATTCGAGAATTTCGGCCTTAAAAATATAACTCTATACGTAAATGGCGTTGCATTGGGAGGGGCTATGGCCACGGACTACTCATCAGACGCTGTGTTCCCGCTCTGCGCTAGAGCTTATAGTAGTATGGCTCATAATGCTGGGGCCTGTGACGAGCTTGGGTTTCTCGTAACGCAGAAAGAATTTGTCGAAGAATTTAACATTTATTCATTTGATATTACGCCTGACTTGTCTGCTAGTATAAATACGCACTTAAGTCCACAACAACGTGCGAACATCTCAGTCAGGTTGGAATTTGCCAACCCTATAGACGCGCCTATTAGTGTACTCGTGTACCTCGAATCACAGGCTCTAATAGAAGTTGATCGTTTCAGGAACGTGGTCACACACTTTTAAAATGGACGCGAATACACTCCAGAGAGTAATGAAGAGTGACCGAATCACACGCTCCAAATTTATCGGCATGTTTCCGAAGAATGAAATATTGAAATTGCCAACTACGAGAGATTTGTATGGGATTATCGTGAACACCGACATTGTGGGGGTGAGGGGATTCATTGGTTTGCAATCTATTTTAAAAATAGGTAAATAACACTGTGTAACACTGCTTCTGTTTATATATAATTTTTTGTTTTTATATGCATTTGTGAGCACTGAGTCCAAATCTGGCCTTGATTTGTGTGTATCATCAGTGGTTTCAGAGATAATCCATTTTTCATGTTTTACCAGTATAATGTTATTATGGGCGCAGCAATATCAGAATAATCAGGAATTGTTGAGAATAATCCGGATGTTCGTTGACAGTTTCTTGCTCTAGAAATTGCCCGAAACTTCCACTGTGCTATATAAAGAAGAGCGCAGAGTCTGAGAAGTCAGTAAGTGTGAGCACACAAAGAAAGCAGGTTGTTTGTCTGATGGTTACCAGCACTAAGGTACTGTGCTTCTGTGCTTCTCTGTGCTGACGATTTGAGTGTTATCGATCCTTTTTTATTGCGAACATTATTTCAGTGTTGTGAATACATCTTTTTTCTGGAATCTGTAATCTGTTGCAGATATAATAACTCTTCTCTTTATATCTGCAGGTTATGATTAATGTGGTACAGTTTGGTAAAGAGAATGGCAACTAGAGCTTGTAAACACTCGCCGGATATATTCTGCTACGTTTGTGGGTATTACATAGGCCCCAAGCAAGTATCGCACAAGATTGTGAAAGGCTCCAAGTTCTGGATCGCGTATCGCCTCTATTTTGGTATGCCTATGGGTGACCAAGATAAGCCCTGGGCACCTCATGTGATCTGTGGAAGCTGCCGCTCCACACTTGGAGGGTGGCTGCGGGGAGTACGCAAGGCAATGCCCTTTGCGGTACCCAGAATATGGAGAGAACGAAAGAGCCACCACGACGATTGCTACTACTGCATGGTAGATGTTTCTAAGTACAGGAAAGTTAAAGGAAGGCAGACTCTTCAGTATCCAAGCATAGCGTCGTCCATAGCTCCTGTACCACATGGCGAAGGTCTTCCAATACCACGTCCACCAGAACAGGTATCTATCCATTACTTTACCTTCTGTATTTACAGACTGTGGGTCATTATGTGTCGATTTTTCTTAGTGCTGATGCTCTTCTACATATATAGCTATGCCTATATTTTGTTTCTTTGCTTTGCAGGTTGAAAATGAGGATGCAGCTAGCTCATCTGAGATGTCGGCTGGTGAGGACAGTCATGATGAAGAAAATACAGTAACTTTCAGTACAAACCCTCACTTTCCAAATCAGAGGGAATTGAACGACTTAATTAGAGATTTGGGTCTGACGAAATCAGGGTCTGAGCTTCTGACCTCCAGACTCAAAGAGTGGAATTTGCTTGGAGAAGACTGCAAGAGCACTGTATACCGAAAGCGGCATGAAGAGTTTGCAAGGTTCTACGATGTCAATGGCTCTCTCTGTTATTGCAGCGAGGTTAATGGTCTATTCACAGCTATTGGGTTAACGTCATATACCCTCAGTGGCGCCTGTTTATTGACAGTTCAACTCGGAGTTTAAAAGCTGTTCTACTCCGCAATGGGAACAAATATCTATCTAAACCAGTTGCACATTCTGTTCAAATGAAAGAGGACTATGAAAATGTCAAACAACTGCTCACTCAAATCAGGTATGAACAATATAACTGAGACGTGTGTGGTGATTTCAAAATGATTGGTTTCCTGTTAGGTTTACAAGGAGGGTTTACTAAATATTCATGTTTTCTTTGCCTGTGGGATAGCAGGCAGTGGTGCAGTGCTAAATAAAGAAGTGAGGGAACGCATTTTGAAAGTGTTACCCAGATGCGGGGGGGGGGGACAATGGCGAGCGCGACGAGCCCATACAGCTGGGGGTCCGTGGGTACTGTAAGCTCCCCGGGAAATCTTTTGAAATCTGACCAATTTTAGGAATATTTTGAGGTCATATGCACTGGATATTAGGATATATTCCAAGGTTGAAGATGCAGTATTTCCAGTGTCATTAGATATATGACATCCAGTACGATCAATAAAAATAGCTAACAACTGGAATGATTAACTAAAAAAAAGTTAACAACTGGTACGCCGTGGTGACTGTTTCATCAGATCTTTATAGGCTAGCATTGCCTCGGTCGAAGCTAAAAGAAATGAAACAGTTAATGATTCTTTCTCATACTTCTTCTAGGGGTGGGAATTAAAATTTAATGACGTTAGAGATTTGTAAGTTCGGATTTATTTGAAATAGTGAGGGAACGCCGTTCCGTCTACCAAAAAAAGTAAGGGAACGCCGTTCCCACGCGTTCCCACAGCACTACACCATTGATAGCAGGGCTTCAACTGAGCACTATAAAACAGTTCAGTGGCCTCCACGTGAAGGACTGCAACCAGGAAAGTACAATGTACTCAGGGAACCTCTTGTGAAGCCTGACATAGTTCTGCTACCACCTCTCCATATTAAGTTGGGTCTAATTAAGCAGTTTGTAACTGCGTTAGATTTTGGAGGGGAAGTTTTCCAACAGATTCGGGTCATGTTCCCTAAACTCTCTGAGGCCAAAGTCAAGGCTGGCATCTTTGTAGGACGACAATCAAGGGCTAGTGCTTGCATAATACCGAAAATTTTCAATACCGGTATTTGGAGGCAATTATGCTAATCCCGGTATTGATACCGGTATTATGAAAAAAATAATTTATTTTGATTTATTATGGTGCCACCCTACCAACCCTCCCACAAGTCTGAGGGACTTGCAGTACTCACCATATTTACTATAAATTAATGACCCAACTCCAAATAGATGGCATTCTATTCGAAAAAGTTTATACAGTAAATTACTAAATTGTAATAAAAATATTATTTGAATTTTTTTAGCATATTATTATACAACTACTGGGTAGATAGAAATAGTCCACGCTAATGATTTTCTTGACATTCTTGACAAAAGTTTGAAGGGGTATATTAGTTTTAAAAGTTTTCTTCATATAAGAATATCACAAAAGTTATTTGTAAAATGTTTAAATCAGATAGATCTATCAGCAACACAACCTTCCCCTACAATGTTGAAAATCCAAGTGACAAATGTAAGAAGAAAGAACGATGCATTGGGATTTGGGAACGCGATGATTTGAAATCGTGTGCATACGTTTTTGAACGTATCTAATACGTTTTAAAACGTTTGAAGCGAAAAAATTGACAAAATACGTTACAGTTTAAAGCATTACTTATTAAAGTCTCCTAGAACACGATAAATCTGGTTTATAAGATTATTATGTATAAAATATATTATATATATATATATATAATATAATATATATATATATATATATATATATATTATATATATATATATAATATATACTATATATATATATATGTATATATATTTATGTCTGCAATAAAGAGTTTTTGTTTTTTTGTTTGTTTGTTATAACCTCTTTTCATGATCCATAATAATAAATTTATAAAAGTTAGTGCAATAAATAGTTTTCTTTGATAGAAAGGAATAGAAAACGAAAAAAAGAGGTTAACTGCAAAATACCCCGAAACTTTTTTTTTCTCCGAATCCTCCAAAAACAGTTTATTTGCCTATCGGAGGACTAAATTGCCTAAATTTTACAATAGCAATTTTTGTCAATACCGAAAACCTATAATATCGGTATCGGTATTATTTGTACTTCTTCAATACCGGTATTAATACCGGTATTTCAATACCGGTTTTAACCCCTAGTCAAGGCGCTGTTGAATTCAAAGAACCTTGAAGGCAAGATGACTCCGATCGAAAAAAGGCTTGGTGTGCTTTCCGTGATGTGGTTCGTGGGTTTTTAGGCAACCATAAAGCACAAAACTATAAGGAGTTAGTGTCAAACTTGATTCTATGGCAAAATGGAGTGCCATATGTCTTTAAAATTACACTATCTGCATTCACATCTAGACTTTTTTCGTGATAACCTGGGCGATATGAGTGAAGAACATGGCGAAAGATTCCATCAAGATATTCAAACGATGGAGAAAAGGTACCAGGGCAATTGGGATGCTTCCATGATGGGAGACTACGTATGGTCGCTGATCAGAAAGGATAAGAATGTTCATACGCGGAAGTCGCGTTCTTCAGTGCATTTTTAAGGAACGCACACTGCATAACGAGGCTTGTTATTCTCTTATCGGTTCTCCTCATGATATATATTATATCCTTTGCACCATTTTGTGTTTGTCAAACAATTTTGGCTCAATAAACATTAATTTCCAATAGTGTTTTTATTTTCAGAAAATATTTATGTTAGCCTTCTTTATATACTTTGCCATATGAAAAATGTGATAACCTATATTTTTGAAACGGTTGATGATAGAGCAAAACCAATATCATTTTTGGAGTCAGCGCTCCGAAATCATTAAGAAACGACAGAAAAATCACAATAAACAGAAAATTTTTCAAATTTTGTTACCTAGTGTGATGTACTATTTTGATTCACTCAGCACTCAACCCTGGAATGACCGTGTTGTCGTACAATTTATCGAACAGTATGGAATCCTTACCGTTTCCAAAGATATTTTAGTAATACTTGTGAGATGTATTGTCTTTCATTTCTCCTGCACATGTCACGTGGGAAGGGATTTATACATTTTTTAAAATTATTCGATTTGTGCGACACTGAGATGAATGATAAAACGGTATGCAGACAGATAAAAAAAAAAGGTTCTCATATGTTCGCACTCATTTTATTGTGTAAAGGTGTGTATCTATATTGTGTAAAGGCGTATTTGTAAAATGTCGTCATTAAGGCTTATTTAATGGACGCTAGTTCTGTAAGCCGCTTTGTACATGTTCTCTGCAATTTAATAAATTAAATGAAAATACAATGTGTTTTGTTCTTAACCCCCCAAAAAACTTACATTAGTTCTTCGATGACCTGGCATTCGTTGGACCGGATGTGAGCCAATACCTCGACCCCTGTATTCAGGCCCATGGGCAGGCTGCGCGGTAAAGCCTCCAAATCATTTATTTCCCTTTCATCAAAACGAAAAGTTGCTGTATCATGTTCGAGCTCCGTATCGGCACTTTAAGGAGAAATTAACATGCTTATTTCAACCTGATTCTTTTTAATTAAAGTCCATTTTTTCATGAATTGTGTTCAGAAATCATAGCTGAGTGCAAACTAGGCTATAATTGAGGATAACCGCTAATGAAACATTTACTATAAAATACGAGGAGTAAACAAAAAACTTACATTAGTTCCTCGATGACCTGGCGTTCGTTGGACCGGATGTGAGCCAATATCTCGACCTCTATATTCAGGTCACTGGGTTGGCTGTGCGATAAAGCCTCCAAATCATATATTCCCCTTTCATCAAAACGAAAAGGAGCTATAACACGTTCAAGCTCCGTTTCGGTCCTTTAAGGAGAAATTAACATGATTAGTTCATACTGAATCATTTAAAGGTAAGTTAAATTAAAGTTTAATTATGCTGGGGTAGGCTACGCTAGGTTAGGTTATATTAAGAGGTGAATGGCAAAACGATGGGTGATGGAATCCCCGTTAAACCGTAGGTCTAGGGTGGGATGAAAAGTATGACCTTTTGGGCTAGGTTAGGCTAGGTTATATTATACCCGGATAGATTACGCTAGTTAGGTTATATTATAACCGGTTAGGTTATATCACACCCGTAACGATCCCGGTTGTTAACACATAACCAGATATATATATATATAATATATATATATATATACATATATACATATATATATACACATATATATATATATATATACAGTATATGGGGAGGGAGCTACAAGAAGAGAAAACGCTTGGGTGACGATTTACCGTTAAACCGTAGGTCTAGGGTGGGGTGAAAAGTTTGACGTGTTCTAGGTTAGGTTAGGTTATATTATAATCGGTTAGGTTATGCTAGGATAGGTTATATCACACCCGTAAGGACTATGCTAGGTTAGGTTATATTCCGACTGGTCAGGCTATGCTAGGTTAGGTTAGGTTAGGCCAGGTCAGGCTATGCTAGGTTAGGCTAGGTTGGGTCATATTATTATAAACGAGAAAGAGCCCTGGGATTAATTTTTAGTTGTAGAAAAATTCAGAATAAGAGGAAAAAATTAGTTTACTAAATAAATTATAAACGAGAAAGAATCCACCATGGTTAGGTTAGGCTAGGTTAGGCTATATTATTATAAACGATAAAGAGTCCTGGGCCGTATATATATATATATATATATATATATATATATATATATAGGCTGGGTTAGGTTAGGTTATATTATGTCCCGGTTAGGTTCAGTTGTGTTAGGTAAGGTTAGGCTAGGTTAGGTTAGGCTATGTCTCGGCTAGGATATGATGGATTAGGTTATATTATGACCGGTTAGGTTCAGTAGTGTTAGGTTAGGTTACGTTACGTTAAGTTATATTTATATCACACCCGTAACGATCCCGGTTGTTAACACATACAACCATATATATATATATATATATATATATGGGGAGGGAGCTACAATAAGAGTCCTGGGCCGATATATATATATATATATATATAGGACTAGGTTAGGTTAGGCTATATTATGTCCCGGTTAGGTTCAGTGTTAGGTAAGGTTAGGTTAGGTTAAGTTAGGCTATGTCCCGGCTAGGATATGATAGGTTAGGTTATATTATGGCCGGTTAGGTTCAGTTGTGTTAGGTTAGGTTATATTATTGTAAACGAGAAAAAGTCCTGTAGGTTAGGCTAGGTTAGGTTATATTATTATAAACGAAAAAGAGTCCTGGGAATAATTTTTTCGTTGTAGAAAAACTCAGAAAAAAGCTAGGTTAGGCTAGGTTATATATTATATCTGGTTAGGCCATGCTAGGTTAGCTCGACCTCTGGGCAGATTTCTTTTCACTTCGTTTATTACGAATTTTAAAAATTATAATACTTGCAATAAATCACAAACTAGTTTTTTAAAACGCATTTATTAGGTATGGCTTTTTATAAATTAACTAACACATTGGGCAATAATTAAAAACCTATTGTTTTTCACAAAAATACACACAGAGGAACACACGCATATATATATATATATATATATATATATATATAAGAGAGAAGAGAGAGAGAGAGAGAGAGAGAGAGAAGAGAGAGAGACCGGGCATCGACCTCTGGGCAGATAGCCTTCCACTTCCTTTTATTACGGCATTTTATAAATTAACTAACACTGATTGAAACGTTATATATACATAGCCCGGCCTTCCGGTTAAATCACAAACTATTTTCAAAACGCATTTATTATGGCCTTTTATAAATTATTTAACACTGAATGAACCGAAATATATAATCACAAATTAAGTTAATTACTCACATTTCAAATGACGTATCCGTTGGCTCTTGCATTCTATCGCAAATTTCTGCAACAGTCTGCGTTGAAAGTTCATTCTAGTCAGTCGCCTCGAAAAGGTGGAGCGCAGCCGTTGCGTAGAAATCTTCATCTTCAAACAATTCGGGAGAGAGGTAGAGCTGACTCATGACAATATATTTCTGTAGCACTCGCTGATAATGCAACTGATGAGGATTCCAGATGAAAATACTCCCTTTTATAATGGGGCTCGTAATTGTGAACATCTCACAATACCCGATTCGCGAGCTTCCTATTGGCTATCAGTGAAATTTGGGCAGGGCTTAACGTGTAGCCCCGCCTAGCCTCCAACCAGAGGTCCTGGGCTCCGCCCACAGGGTTGATTGGCTACCCTGTGAAATCTGGGGCGTGTCAGATATACCCATTCGTAGAGAGAGAAACGCGTTGTTTTTTATCTTGCTTTCAGGGACCGACGAGTTGGCGGGGAAGGGAGATTTGAACGTATGTTATAATGTAGTAATGTTATAATGTTTCAGATCAACAAAGACCCTAGGATCCACTCATGGCTGGTCTACCTAACTGTGTTCGCAATTGTGTATTGTGCACGTCCTCCGTGGTGGCGGAGGGGACCTACAATTTTACGTGGGTTCCGAACCACAAATAACATAAGAACATAAGAAACCTTTATAGTGGGCACACTAGGGGCCACTTCGGCCCATCGAGGTGGGTCCACTATATAAAAACTGCCTGTACATTGGCACAACCAATTTTTACAAAACCAAACAATTATCAATCTAAAACTAGTGATGTAGGTCACATCCGCATCCGCGGAACATCCGCACATTTTCTCGCATCCGCACCCGCACCCGCATCCGCACTTTGGACTGCGGATGTCGTGCGGATGTGGACCGTTGAGATAAAATGTCATTAATAAGCGGAAATTATCAAATTCTACTATATTAATAGAACTAGTTCATTGTGCGCAAAAGTGATGCAAACGACAAGACGAGAGGCTGTTCTTGTATGAAGTTACTCTCTTGCAACCTACTTAGATCCACGTTACAAAGCTAAGTTATTTTCACCTAGTACATTAGAACGAGTTAAATCATCACTTGGCAAAGCAGTTGAAGAGCTTCAATCTCTTGAATCTGTCGCTTCGCCACCCACCAAAAGAATAAAAGTTTCAGTGACAGAACCAACACCTTCAACAAGCAAATCTATCACAGAATCTGTCTCTCAGTTTCCTGAGTCAAGCAGCAATGACGAGACCTACGCGATGTCAAAAGATGTAGTAAAATGATCGAGAGCTATCACCAAGAAAAACGCCTGGCTGCATGTGACAATCCTATTAGTTGGTGGAAAAATATGCAGAATATCTATCCATACTTGAGTAAACTTGCAAGGAAACATTTAGCCTGTCCTCCAACAAACGTACCAAGCGAGAGATTATTTAGCAGTGCTGGATTAATATATGATGAAAGAGAAACAGACTGGCAGCAGAAAAGGCAGAAAAATTAATGTTCCTTAAGCATAACCTTCCTATAATTAAGTTTGAACATTAAACGATGAACATCTTAGTTTACTTTATTTTAATTACTCATTTATAAATATGCCTAATAAAACTTTAAACTTAATATAAATAGTTATCAAGCTAATTAAAGATCTCTTTCTATAAGGGTGGAGGTTGGGGAAAGAGGTCGGTGGGGTGCATTTGAGTTGGGTTCACGTCCCGCATCCTGGTAACACAATTATGGTTTCTAATTGTGGCTGAAACTCAACAAAATATAACGAATTTATTTGCAGACGAATTCACTAATTGATTTCTATATTAGTTAGATGCTTGATATTATTTTATATGTTCAGAGAAAAGTACAGCAATTATTGTACAATTAATCAATTATACTACATTATAGCTACAGCTCTCTCTATATAATAACTTATTATATACGTTAAACACAACAAATCTCGAATATATCCTAAAAAATAACGAAAATGTAGACATCCGCATCCGCATCCGCATCCGCGGATGTTGAAATCAAACATCCGCATCCGCATCCGCGGATGTTGAAATCAAACATCCGCATCCGCATCCGCATCCGCGGATGTGAAAAAAAATGACATCCGCTACATCACTATCTAAAACCAATCAATTATTATCAATTTAAAACTAAAGATAGAATCTCTGGATCCAGAGGATCAAGTCATAATAGACTACTATCCACAAATATGTTACACTCTATATCTATTCATAACCGACATGCAAATATATCAGATCCAAAGAATCCAGTCAATTTCATTACGGAATCCATCAATACCAGTACCTTGCCAACCAAAAATAAGTCACGGTCCATATCAAGTGCGGACCAAGTCACAATTTACAACCTTATACATTACAATATATACTGTATACATACTTAGGAGGAAAAGTGTAGGTGTGGCTGTAAAGACTGTACAGTAATGTAGAAATGTGTGTGCACCCATTTTGGGTCTCCCATTAAAAGGTGTTTGTGGGGCAAGTGAAGATCATGAGTTTTTCAATACCTCACAATACTATGGGGGACACCGCTCGGCAGAGGAATCTCTTTAAATGGGGTGTGTAAGGACAGAGAGTATCCCCTAACCCAAGATGTTGCCTCCCTATATCCCACAACACTTGTAAAACTATGTTTTCTTAAATTTGTTCTACATCTTGGCTTAAATAATTTCATACTATGACCTCTAGTCTGGTTATTGTGATCTTTAATGAAAAGAGAATAAAAATCTATCTTATCCAACCCCTAATTTTACTAACTTAAACTATACCCAATCTATCAACATATGCGTCTAATCGATTTTTAAACATGTTTATAGACGTGCTACTAATTACTTCTTCCGGCAAACTATTCCAACTATTTACTATTCTATGCGCAAAAAAGTTTTTGGCAACTGCTGTTTCGAACCTTCTACTTGTCAACTTAGACCCGTTATTTCTAGTCCTATTATATTGAGATATTTCGAAAAAGCTGTCTCTATCTACGTTATCGAACCCATTCATAATTTTGAAAACCTGGATTAGATCACCCCTTAGCCTCCTAGTCTCGAGTGTAGTCAATTTTAACTCTTTAAGCCTATCCTCGTACGACTTTGACCTAAGCGACGGAATCATCTTAGTTGCTCGTCTTTGAACTCTTTCGATTTTGTTTATATCTTTGCACATATGCGGATTCCAAAATTGGATCGCGTACTCCAAATGGGGTCTAACTAATGATTTATAAAGAGGAACTATAATGTCGCGCGATTTGTACTCAAAATTTCGAGCTATAAAACCTAACAATTTGTTCGCTTTATTGACCGCTGCTGTACTTTGTTTCGCTACTTTTAAATCACCAGTGACTATAACTCCTAAATCTTTTTCCTGCTCTACGCTTATCAATTCTTTCCCTGACATACTATACGCAAAATTACCGTTACGCGAACCTATATGTAAAATTTTGCACTTATCAACGTTAAATCTCATTTGCTATGTGACTGACCAATCAACGATTTTATTCAGATCATTCTGGATTTTACCTCTATCTTCGTCATTAATCGCCCTACCACCCAGCTTCGTGTCATCCGCAAACTTTGAAACTGTACTGACTAGGCCGACATCTAAATCGTTAATATATATAAGAAAAAGCAAGGGGCCCAATATAGAACCCTGAGGAACGCCACTTGCTATATTAACCCAACACGACTCCGCTCCATCAACGACCACCCTCTGTTTCCTACTTCGCAACCACTCTTCTATCCAATTTATTACTACACCCCTGATTCCATGAGCCTTAGTTTTCTCAATGAGTCTTTTGTGCGGTACGCTGTCAAACGCTTTTTAAAAATCTAAATACACTACATCAACCGCTCGATGACTATCGTAAACGTCAACTACGCTTTGAAAAAATTATAAAAGATTAGTTAAGCAAGATTTGTTTCGCCTAAAACCGTGCTGCGTATTTCTAACTAAGTTATGCAATTCTAAGTGTTCGACTATACGATCCCTAATTATTGATTCCAGTAGCTTACCTACAACAGACGTTAAACTGATTGGCCTATAATTTCCCGCCGCACCTTTATCGCCTTTCTTAAAGATAGGTGTTACATTTGCTAACTTGAAATTATCTGGTACGCACCCCTCAGAAATAGACGCATTAAAAATCTTTGTTAGCGGCACAACAATGCTATCTTTTAATTATTTTAGTTGTATGGGATATATGGAATCCGGCCCCGGTGATTTACGCGTTTTCATTTTATCAATATAGTGCATTACCTTCCCCTCACTAACCACAATATTATCCAAAATATTACCATTATTAAAGGGTATTATGTCAATGACCGTAGGGATATTCGTTACAGCTTCTATAGTAAAAACCGTCACGAGCTATGGAGATTTCAAAATTCGCACTTGGACTTTTTTATTACACTTTTCGCTTCACGCCTTAGAGATATGTAGTTGTTTCGTAACCACAAATTGTCTTTATCGCACTTATGTAGCCTATAAGCAATATCCCTACTCTTTATAATGTCTCCTACTCTAGAAGTAAACCACAGGGGCTTCTTGTTTACTTTCGCACGCTTAATTTTGTACGGTACACATTCATCATTTATAGTCCTAAATACTGTATATAATACATATATATACTCATTATATATATATATATATATATATATATATATATATATATATATATACATTCAACCGCAAAGAACACGCAGTATAAATAACGTAAAGAACGACGCTTGTATAGGAGATATTCCGCGCAAGACGAGAGAGAGAGAACGAAACAAATGAAAAAATGAGGTAACCACCTGGGAATCGAACCCGGGATCTTCCGATTGCCGGTCAGACGCGATACCATTACACCATGGACCTCACTCTTCCAAATGCCGTAATTCCTCTACATACTCGCAGAACCAATGCCCCAAGGGGGCACCTCCCGCATGCCGTAACATTATATACATTCAACCGCAAAGAACACGCAGTATAAATAACGTAAAGAACGACGCTTGTATAGGAGATATTCCGCGCAAGACGAGAGAGAGAGAACGAAACAAATGAAAAAATGAGGTAACCACCTGGGAATCGAACCGGGATCTTCTTTGCGGTTGAATGTATATAATGTTACGGCATGCGGGAGGTGCCCCTTTGGGGCATTGGTTTCTGCGAGTATGTAGAGGAATTACGGCATTTGGAAGAGTGAGGTCCATGGTGTAATGGTATCGCGTCTGACCGGCAATCGGAAGATCCCGGGTTCGATTCCCAGGTGGTTACCTCATTTTTTCATTTGTTTCGTTCTCTCTCTCTCGTCTTGCGCGGAATATCTCCTATACAAGCGTCGTTCTTTACGATATATATATATATATATATATATATATATATATATATATATATATATATATATATATATGGGAATGAACTCAGAATGGTCCCCTGAGTTTTTTTATGATACACACAGACAGTGCATGGAACAAAGAACTCTTCTGGGATAATTAAATCCACTATAGTCCGAATAAGTAATGGTAAATGACAATACCATAGTTTTTCTTTTTCATGATGCTAGCCCGACGTGGGCAACGGGTCACTCGCAAAGAGGTCCCATAAATATAGCTTCCCTCACCAGCTATCTGCAAAGCAGACAGGATCCAGCTTTGAGACATGGATCTAGGGTTTAAAGCAGCCTAGCCCTGCTACATTTAGAACCTCAATATAAGCAAAAGACTCGCTGCCTTCACGTCAGATTGAATACATCAGAGAAAAAGGGGTAACTATTATATTTTTAGCCAAAAACCAAAACTTAAACCTCAACTGGCAGAATTGAGCGTCCACTTTTCAAGGCACATAACATGTCCGTTTCAAGATGGGAATGAACTCATATATATATATATAATATATGCTGTTATATACAGGGTGGGCGGAAAGTAGCTCCCTATTTTGGATTGGTAAAAAAACATGTATATTATCCATTTATTTCAGAAGAAATAATATGAAAAGGTAGGCATACATGGTAGGTTTTCTCTAAAATTCAATGTGGGCTCCAACTCTTTCCACCAGCTTCTGGAGCCGCCCAGGAATGGCGTCCACTGACTTTAGCAGGAACTCCGGCGGGATGGTGGACATGACTTCCCGAATTCGGTCCTCCAGTTCTTTCAATGTCCTCGGTTTGGTGCGGTAGACTTCTTCCTTTACCCACCCCAAAGAAAGAAGTCGCACGGTGTCAAGTCGGGGCTCCTGGCTGGCCATTGATGTGGACCACGACGACCCATCCAACGCCCAGGGAAGTGGGCATCCAGCCACTCACGGACAACAATGGCCAGCCAGGAGCCCGACTTGACACCGTGCGACTTCTTTCTTTGGGGTGGGTAAAGGAAGAAGTCTACGCACCAAACCGAGGACATTGGAAGAACTGGAGGACCGAATTCGGGAAGTCATGTCCTCCATCCCGCCGGAGTTCCTGCTAAGTCAGTGGACGCCATTCCTGGGCGGCTCCAGAAGCTGGTGGAAAGAGTTGGAGCCCACATTGAATTTTAGAGAAAACCTACCATGTATGCCTACCTTTTCATATTATTTCTTCTGAAATAAATGGATAATATACGTTTTTGTTACCAATCCAAAATAGGGAGCTACTTTCCGCCCACCCTGTATATATATATAATATATGAGAAAACATCAAGTCCCCCAAGGGTTGCTTTTCATTCATCGGTGAACAATACAGTATTAAAATCTGTTTTCACGAACTGACGCGCCCATTCAACACACTGCTTCTTGTACCTGGGTGTTAATGGTGACTGAATCGTAGGTTTACACGTCTTGCCAATTGTTTGGAGGATTCCACATCGAGATGTTCTTGGTACATTATGTATGCCAGCCTGCTCAAAAACCCCTTTACTTGAGGACAATGGATGCTTTGCAATTTGCGTTTGATTACAGATATCTGCCGCCTTGTCACTTTTCTTGTAGCTCCTTTATCACTTCGCTGCCTCAGTTTGGTACCCTCCACTACAAACTTGTTTACAGTTCGATAAGCTCTGCCAAACTGCTTCGCAATTTCAATAGATTTTATATTTTCAGCGAGTAACTTGACTATTTTTCTTTTCTCGGTTAATGTTAAATCCTTCTTCGTACCCATTTTCACCATTTAGATCCGTAAATAGAATACTTGCTTAATAATTCGGAACACAATATTTTACATATTTTTCAATAAAATGAGATAATTATTTTAATTATCAAAATATTTTATCGAAATGAATGCCATCAATGCTGTTATATATAGTGATTATTTGCTACAAATTTCAAACATTGGAGAAAATGTAATCTGCTTAATAAGTGCGAACGCAGTCTATATAATATATATATATATATATATCGTAAAGAACGACGCTTGTATAGGAGAACATTCCGCGCAAGATGAGAAGAGAGAACGAACAAATGAAAAAATGAGGTAACCACCCGGGAATCGAACCCGGGATCTTCCAATTGCCGGTCAGATATGATAACCATTACACCACGGGCCTCACTCAAACAAATGCCGTAATTCCTCTACATACGCGCAGAAACCAATGCCCCAAGGGGGCACCTCCCGCATGCCGTATCTATATATACATTTCAACTGCAAAGAACACGCAGTATAAATAACGTAAAGAACGACGCTTGTATAGGAGAACATTCCGCGCAAGATGAGAAGAGAGAACGAACAAATGAAAAAATGAGGTAACCCGGGTTCGATTCCCGGGTGGTTACCTCATTTTTTCATTTGTTCGTTCTCTCTTCTCATCTTGCGCGGAATGTTCTCCTATACAAGCGTCGTTCTTTACGTTATTTATACTGCGTGTTCTTTGCAGTTGAAATGTGTATATATATATATATATATATATATATATATATATATATAATATAAGAGAGAGAGAGAGAGAGAGAGAGAGGACTCAAAAGGCCTTGCGGCCCATACCGAGGAGGTACCAATGGTAACGGGTGCCAGGGAAAATTTTGTACACACTCAAATAGTGTGCAAGATTTGGTCTAACCTTTTCTTGAACTGATCCACAGAGGAACTGTTCACAACTTCTGAAGGTAACCTGTTCCACGTGTCACAGATCTTATACGTAAAGTAATTCCCACACACACTAGTCCTAAACCGTTTCAAATCCAACTTCCAACCATTGTTGCGAGTTGAGTTATCATTTAAACTAAACATACTTCTAAAATCGACATCGTTGAACCCGCGTAAGAGCTTGGAATCCTCGATCAGTTGACCGCGCAGCCTCCGAATTTCAAGCGAAAACAAGTTCAGGGCGCGTAACCGTCGATTGTAGCCCATATGCCTAACGGAAGGGATTAACTTTGTGGCCCTCGCCTGCACTCGCTCCAGCCTCTCAATATCTTTTCTGAGGGTGGGCGACCAGAACTGTACAGCATACTCCAGGTGCGGCCGAACCAGGGAATTGTACAGCATACTCCAGGTGCGGCCGAACC
This sequence comes from Bathynomus jamesi, assembly GCA_023014485.1. Taxonomy (NCBI): domain Eukaryota; kingdom Metazoa; phylum Arthropoda; class Malacostraca; order Isopoda; family Cirolanidae; genus Bathynomus; species Bathynomus jamesi. The sequence goes on from JAJOZX010000606.1 coordinate 424,994, forward strand.
AGGGAATTGTACAGAGAGCACAATCTCCTTATTCCGAAACTGAAATTGCCTCCTGATATAACCCAATAGTTTCTAGGCTTTCTTTTCCACCTCTACGCACTGTTTCGTAAACTTAAGGTCGCTGCTAATTAGCACACCCAAGTCCTTTTCTAAATCAGTCACCTCGATATTACTCCCCAACATCGAGTAGTCCGACTTGGGATTGGCGTAGCCAATGTGCATCACTTTGAATTTACCCAAGTTAAACGGCATTTGCCATTTTTCGGACCACTCTCCTATCCTACCTAGGTCCGCACGCAGTTACTCGATCGCTTCGGGCGTCCCAACATTGGCCCCAAGCTTGGTGTCATCAGCGAATTTGGCGATCCGACTGACAATGCCACCGTCGATATCATTTATGTAAATTATAAACAACAGCGGCCCCAAAACGGAACCCTGAGGAACCCCACTAGTGACCGAGGCCCAACCCGAACTAGCCCCTTTAATTACAACCCTCTGCCGCCTATTCCTCAGCCAGTTTTCAATCCACCTACCTATTTCCCCACCGATACCCAGCGCGCGGACTTTCGCCATTAGCCGGCGGTGAGGTACCTTATCAAAGACTTTCTGAAAGTCGAGATAAAGTATATCAATCGCCCTACTCTTATCATACTCATTCAACATGACGTGGAAAAACTCGAGCAAGTTGGTGAGACACGACCTATGCCGTCTAAACCCATGTTGGGAGTCCACAAGCAGTTTGTACGAATCCAAATGGTCAACGATCCTATCCGCTATTATCCCCTCTAATAGTTTACCTACAACTGAAGTGAGACTAATGGGACGATAGTTCCCTGGACTTTCGTGATCCCCTTTCTTAAAGATTTGGGTCACATTGGCTTCCCTCCAGTCACCAAGCACGATTTGTTGAAGACTGTAGCCAGGTGGGGAGCCACCTGGTCGCGCACCTTCTGCAACACTCTGGAGAGAAAGAGATAAACAGCATGATCGAGTGTTGCAATACAGTTTAACGGGATCCCCTGGTTTCCCGTTTATCTACCAACCGTGGAAGGATGTTTGCACTCCACCTTAGACCTACGGTTTAACAGGAAAAAAATATATATAAGAGTTACAAGGAGTTACAAGGAAAAGAAGTACCTCAAAAGGCCTTGCGGCCCATACCGAGGAGGTACCAATGGCAACGGGTGCCAGGGAAAATTTTGTAAAAGTTTATTTTTCTTTCAACTATCCTAGCAGTAGTAGAAAACTGGATAGAAAAGTAGAAGGCTCTCTCCCCACCCTCCGCTCCCTCCCTGCCAGAGGCAGGTACGGAAAAAGGTTGAAGAAAATACCTTGACCCTGGAAAAGTAGCCAAGGAAATTTTACAGGAAAGTGGAGAATATATAAATAGCTCTATATTTAGTTTGCTCACATGAGAGTATTCAGTACTTTGTCTAGCCTATTTTTAAACACATTTACACTTTGACTGGAAACAACCTCTGAGGGAAGTTGGTTCCAGATATTAACTATTTTATAGGAAAAGAAATTTCCGCAGACTGAGGTCCTAAATGTCTTTACACACTCAAATAGTGTGCAAGATTTCGTCTACCCTTTTCTTGAACTGATCCACAGAGGAACTGTTCACAACTTCCGAAGGTAACCTGTTCCATGTGTCACAGATCTATACGTAAAGTAATTCCCACACACACTAGTCCTAAACCGTTTCAAATCCAACTTCCAACCATTGTTGCGAGTTGGGTTATCATTTAAACTAAACATACTTCTAAAATCGACATCGTTGAACCCGCGTAAGAGCTTGAAAACCTCGATCATTGACCGCGCAGCCTCCGAGTTTCAAGCGAAAACAAGTTCAGGGCGCGTAACCGTCGATTGTAGCCCATATGCCTAACGGAAAGGATTAACTTTGTGGCCCTCGCCTGCACTCGCTCCAGCCTCTCAATATCTTTCCTGAGGTGGGCGACCAGAACTGCACAGCATAAGCACAGGTGCGCCGAACAAGGGAATTGTACAGTGAGAGCACAATCTCCTTGTTCCGAAACTGAAATTGCCTCCTGATATAACCCAATAGTTCTGGGCTTTCTTTTCCACTTCTACACACTGTTTCGTAAACTAAGATCGCTGCTAATTAGCACACCCAAGTCCTTTTCTAAATCAGTCACCTCGATATTACTACCCAACATCGAGTAGTCCGACTTGGATTGGCGTAGCCAATGCATGCATCACTTTGCATTTACCCAAGTTAAACGGCATTTGCCATTTTTCGGACCACTCTCCTATCCTACCTACTTCCGCACGCAGTTCCTCGATCGCTTCGGGCGTCCACACATTGGCCCCAAGCTTGGTGTCATCAGCGAATTTGGCGATCCGACTGACGATGCCACCGTCGATATCATTTATGTAAATGATAAACAACAGTGGCCCCAAACGGAACCCTGAGGAACCTCACTAGTGACCGAGGCCCAACCCGAACTAGCCCCTTTAATTACCACCCTCTGCCGCCTATTCCTCAGCCAGTTTTCAATCCACCTACCTATTTCCCCACCGATACCCAGCGCGCGGACTTTCGCCATTAGCCGGCGGTGAGGTACCTTATCAAAGGCTTTCTGAAAGTCGAGATAAAGTATATCAATCGCCCTACTCTTATCGTACTCACTCAACATGACGTGGAAAAACTCGAGCAAGTTGGTGAGACACGACCTATGCCGTCTAAACCCATGTTGGGAGTCCCCAAGCAGCTTGTAGGACAGGGCCGGACTTTCACCTGCTGAGGCCCTAAGCTATATGAAATTTGAGGCCCTTCTCTAAAAAAATTCGGGTAAAAAAATTTAAAATAATGTCATTATTACTATAATTATTATTTTTATATTAATGTTAATGATAAAGAAAAAATAATATATATATTAGGCCGTTTCGAAAAATCGAAATTTATGATGGCTCAACGCACACATACTAAAAAACGTAATATGTCATGAATAAAGACTTCATGCAAAATATTAAGACAAGAGCTTATTGTTATCCCACCCCTCAATGCATATCTATTTTACCCCTCATGAGAAAATTTTCATTTTTCTGGCAAATATATTTATTATTTTGTGATGTCCTCTTAAATTTGGTATATAAAATTCATAAATAAAATTGGAAGATAAGTAGGTCATTTTCAGGAATGGTCCAGAACCCCCCTATATTCTTTAGAGAGAATTCTAGAAAATTCTTCCTCAGGATAACTATTCTAGAATTTCCATTTTTTCCCTTTATGGATTATATGATGTTTTATTTGCTTTTTCATCTATAATTACTGATATTTTCACAAGTTTACTGTTCTAGAAAGGTTACTTCATGTTACTTTACAACTTCTACAGTAATCAAGTCATAATATAATTTAGGTGAGTGATTAATGATTATATTATATATTAAGACTAACAGGTGGTAAAACTTTTTCCCTCAGAATTATGGAAAACCAGAAACAAGTGCGAAGTCTGGTTGGTCGGACAAGTGCTGGAAGAGGGTTTTTCTGAGAAGCAGCTTCCAACTAACAGTGATGTCCTTAACGCCTTTTTTATCACATTAAGGTGGGGAAAGCAAAATGTCTCTGTAGCTTGCGCAACGTAGCCAACGAAGTTATTGCTGTGTGGGAAAAAGCCTCCTTAATTACATCCCACAAGCCTTATATTGTCCAAAGCTTAAAAGGCTTTACATAAGCATGAAGGGGTCAGAACCGAACTCGACGAACTCCTACCCAAGAGAAGAATGAAGCAGAATTTGTCACCAGCTTAAAGAAGTTTTCGATGTAGCTCATTCAGAAGTGGAAACAGAAATAAAATTGCAGGAGGATAAATTTTCTTAAGGATCAAAGGAACGATCGGAAAATGATTATGGGTCCAGAAGACAAGGAGTTTTCAAGAAAGGCAACTCAACCAATGTGAAATTTCCGGTTCAGGAGGAAGGAAGAATCATCTGGTGATGAATTGTTCTACAGAGCACTCTCATCATCATCTTCAAAAAAGGAGAAGCTTGAACCAGGTGTAATTGTTAGGGATAAAAAGTTCTTGGCTGCTCTGGACCGCACTGGAACATCTGCAAGAGCTGCTATGCACATTGTGGCACCTGCCCTTTCAGCTGCTGGAGTGGAAATTGAAGAGATCACACTTTCATCATCCTCTATCTACAGGTCTCGGCGATCAACACGGATGCAGATGGGAGAAGACATTAAAGCCAGTTTCCAAAAATACCCCTTTAATAATTCATTTTGATGGAAAGCTTCTTCCATCCATGCATGGGGGTAAGATTGATGTAATGCCCATTGTTGTGACGGTGCAGTGGGCGAATTAGAAAAATTACTGTCTATTCCAAAGCTTATTTCTGGAACGGGAGAAGAAATGGGGAGAGCAGTTTTAGATGTCTTGAAGCAATGGCCACAAGTAAATGAGGGTAGCAGGCCTTTGTTTTGATACTACTGCAAGCAATACAGGTATCCATGCTGGGGCTTGTACCATCATCCAAAAGGCCCTTCAGAGATCACTCCTTTTCTGGCATGCCGCCACCATATCCACGAGCTTCTTATCACTGCAGTTTTTGACATGTTTGCTCTTCTTCGGGTCCACAAATTCCCTTATTCAATCGATTCAGAGATTGTTGGGATAACATTGATCAGCAGAATTACAAGCCCTATGAACCCAATGATCTCACCTCAGAATCTTTAGATCATTGGATCTTGAAGCACAGAGACAAGCTTATTTCTTTCATCAACTCCAAACTTCAAGAGGGCCACACTCGAGGTGACTACAGGGAATAATTAGAACTTGCACTTATCTTCCATGGTTGTCCAATGCCTAAAACAAATAAGGCTCTGATAGCAGATTCCACTACCCAGGAGCTTACAGCAGAGCTAGATGGATGGGAAAGGGCATCTATTCCTTAAAAATTTACTTATTTAGGAACCAATTCCTTCTCACCCTCATGAAAAACAAGCTCTGATACGAATAAACGCCTTTTCAGTGACAGTTTATCTTCAAGCTTGGTATACATCTCCAATTGGAATTGATGCTCCAGCAAATGATTTGGCCCTCCTCAAGATGCTACATATCTACACGATCCAGGTTGATAGGAAGGGTGTGCTACAGCCCTCAAAAAACTTCAGAACCATGGTTGGTACTTGAATGAGGATCTTGTAGGATTTGGCTTTTTCTCAAACCTCGTGACGGAAGATAAGGTTCTAATGCTCCACAACCTTCACCACGCGCCTCCTCGAAAAGTGAGGGCAAGAAAGGTGGACCCCCAATGTTGCAAAACCCCAATGACTTAAAGATTACCAGTTTTGTCACAACTCAAACACAAGACTTCTTCAAGTGTTTGAAAATAGAAATTCCCAAGAAACTTGAAGACATTGAGGAACACCGTAATCGGGTCATGGCAGTCAAAGTAATCAACGACTGTGCTGAACGAGGAGTCAAACTGGCTACAGAGTTTAATGAGAAGCTCACAAAGAGTGAGGAAGAGAGACAACTGGCCTTTCAAATCATTGAAAATCAGAGAAAGGAGGTCCCTCAGCCACTAAAATCCCTATATTCTTAATCAATATATGTCTTAAATAGAATTTAAGTCGCTTTGTTTTAAAACATATTTTTCGTTCAGTCTTATATTTGCTCTAATTATCCATTAATGTAAAAAGAAGTGCCATCTGAGGGGTGCCTTTTTATCATTCAAATAAAATGATATTTTGTCTATTTGTTTTTCTTCCTTTATATAAAAAAATAAAAGTGTGTGCGTTTATCAAAATTCAATTTGAAAAATTACCATATAATCGTGAAACGGTCTAATATATATATATATATATATATATATATATATATATATATATATATATAATTTTTGATGAATTAGTGTTAAAGAATAAAAACTAATGATAAAATAAAAATATATTTAAAAAAATGAGGCCCCCGAGGGTGTGTGGCCCTAAGCTATAGCTTATTTAGCTTATAGGTAAGTCCAGCACTGTTGTAGGAATCCAAATGGTCAACGATCCTATCTGCTATTATTCCTTCTAATAATTTACCTACAACTGAAGTGAGACTAATGGATCGATAGTTCCCTGGACTTTCGTGATCCCCTTTCTTAAAGATAGGGGTCACGTTGGCTTCCCTCCAGTCACCAGGCACCTGGCCCATCTCCAACGATTTGTTGAAGACTGTAGCCAGGTGGGGAGCCACCTGGTCGCGCACTTCTCGCAACACTCTGGGGAGAAACTGGTCTGGCCCAGGAGCCTTAAACGCGCTCAGTTTGTCTATTCTAGAGGCAACGACTGTCGCGGTACATCTAACATTATCCAGGCCAGCACCTTCGTGCCTCACGCCTTGCTTGGGGATGACGCGGGTATCCTCCCTGGTGAACACTCCCGCAAAGTACTCATTAAGCACATTAGCGATGTCCGCGTCGGAGGTCCGCAGAACGCCGCTTCCGTCCTTTAACGGACCTATCATGCTTCTAATGGGCTTTCTACTATTAACATAACTGAAGAATTCCTTAGGGTTCCCCTTGCAGAGGCTTGCCACCCGTAGTTCTTCGTTACGTTTCGCTAGCCTAACCTTCGCCTTCACTTCCCTACACAGGCGGACATACGCTTCATTGTTCTCGTGGGAACGATTGGCCTTCGCCCTCCCTCCTATACGCTACTTTCCTATTTCGGATAGCCGAAGCGATGTCACGATTGAACCACTTAGGCTGCGTTGAAGCAGGGGTGACCGGTTTTGAGGGTATGGCAGCAGACTGCAGCACCATAAACTCGTCCCGGAATGCACTCCACACTCCCTCAACATCGCCGCCAACCTCTATCCCCATCTCTCCTACGCTATCCCTGAGGCTAACAAAGTTCGCCCGCCGGAGATCGAGCTTACTGCCTCTCGAGTTACTACGCTTCACCCGAGGGACGCACACACGGAACCTAATAAGACCGTGATCACTCCCGCCCAATGATTCGTCAACGGTGAGGCCAGTGACGAGGTTGTCTTCGGTCGTGAATACTAAGTCTAGAACGCTTTCGCCTCGTGTAGGCTCGTTGACCCACTGAGTGAGGAAGTTCTCATCAGCAAAGTCAACTAGCCTCCTCCCTTCAGCATCGGCAGTCCTGTTTTCCCACTTTATGCCGCGACAGTTGAAGTCTCCTAAAACTACACACACCCTATCCCCTAGCAGGCTACTGAGTTCGGTGTACAGGGCTGTATCCTCCTCGAGGAGGAGATGCGGAGGTCTGTACACCAAGATTAACCTATAGTTCGTCCCTCCCACGTTCAGATCGACGCCAAGCAGCTCCCGTTCCGACCGGAACTGGCAGTCAACCGGACTCAACGTGTCTCTGACGTATATTAGTACCCCACCCCCCTCCCCACGGGTGCGGTCTTTGCGAAACATTCTATACCCGGGAATTTCGAACTCCCCAACGTAGTCCCTACGATCAGTATGAATCCAGGACTCGGTGATAGCAACGATATCCTGGTATTCTGATGCTAAGAGAGAGAGAGAGATCGCGTGAGAGAGAGCGCGCGCGAAAGAGAGAGAGAGAGAGAGAGAGCGAGAGAGAGAGAGAGAGAGAGAGAGAGAGAGAGAGAGAGAGAGAGAGAGAGAGAGGGAAATAAATAGATAAACAACATGACCGCGTCTTGCAACAGTTTAACGGTATCCCCACTAGGATGCCCTGGTTAACCATTTATCTACCAATCGTGGAAGGATGTTTACACTCCACCTTAAACCTACAGCTTAACACGGACCACCAGGATACCCTGGTTTCCCATTTATCTACCAGCCGTGGAAGGACGCGCCGTCACCGGGCCTCGAACCCGGCGCATATAATCGCGCATATAGTTGTGTGTGTGTAATATTTTATGGGCGTATAGGCGGGGGTGTACGTGCATTTGTCCAAACGTTGTATACACTGTGCCAACTGGCTGATTAATGGCTTATAAGACAGAAAGCGCTGGAATGAAGTCTTAATATGCGCTTGGCTACTGCCAAGCGAACACCTCTCTTCCTCTCCTCCTTTCTCTCTCTCTCTTAGGTTAGGTATACCCCTTTGGGGGGGTGAGGCCGTCCCAACTTCTCCCCCAAAGAGGTCTCTCTCAGCGGGAGTTCATTGCAACTTGGGGGATAACTCCTCCCCCAAGTTGCATAACCCCTTGTTGCATAACATCTTGCAACACCCCCTTGTGCAACATTTCCTTTGCAACACTGATCAACACTGCACTCTCTCCTTTTGCGCCTATACCACTGGCGTCTTGCCTCTGAGAAAGAGACATTATTCAAACATTTGTATCGCACTATAGCCTGCTCCTTCAGGTGAACTGGGCAAGTGGAGGAGAAGGCGGAATGGGGAGCATGACAGTTTGCACAACCATCCGGACCTTCGCAATCTGGAGAGGAGTGAGACCCCCAACACCTCCCACAGCGGGGCTCATTCTGACAGACATCTCGGCCATGACCAAATCGTTGACACTTAAAGCAACGCAGAGATCTCGGAAAGAAATGCTCAACAGTATAACTGAGGTAGCCACAGTAGATCTTAGTAGGGAGAACCTTCTCATCAAAGGTAAGTATGAAGGTTCTCGTAGGAATCTTGTCCTTACCTCGTGTAAGTCGTCTCACATCCAAAACACCGCAAGGTTTTAGTTCCTCCAAAATACTGTATCCTCAACTTAATCAACTAGCAATTCTGGTGCACGAATAATGCCTTGTATCGTATCAAACTTGGATACCAATTCTACCTTATTATACAGTGGCGGCTCGTGACTAAAAATTCTAGGGGTGCTGTCTCTAAGAATGGGTTGAAATAATTACTGAAATAAAAGGATGAGCATTGAGCAATGAATAAAAGTTTCAAAAGTTATTGAAAAAGTTATTCAGTGAGCTCATCCTTATATTGTTCTTGATTATTTCAATTGTAAATAAAAAATTTAGGAGTACTGCAGTTCCGCAGTGCCTACCGACGAGCCGCCACTGTACAGTAACCTTAATATTGTACTAGTTGTTCAAGAAGGTTGCATTAAGAAGGGTTCGCAGCTGAGATGGAGAAGCAGTCTGCAGTAACAGTAACCTCCCCACAAAGGGCCTCAATACCCCGCTTAAGGGCAAAGGGACTGAACTTAGTGAGCCGAACATTATCAGAGACGGCAGTCATATAGACATACTAGGTGAGGTACCCGGCGTTGCCCGGGTTAATTGAATGCCCGGTTAGGTCAGCTGAATGCCCCCCAAAACCCCATCACCCCCTTTTATACAACTTGGGGGCTAACCCCCTCCCCATTACCTCCCCCATCCCCCATTACTCCCACCCCTCTCCCCCACTTACCCCCACCCCCACCGTTCCACCATTACTGCCCAGGATAAATTTCACAAACAGACAGGCTAAACTACACTGAATGCCCGGTTAGGCCAACTGAGTGCCCGGTTAGATCCCTTGACGATTGGTATCCCCCAAAACCCCCTCGTCCCCCTTTATGCAACTTGGGGGCTAACCCCCTCCCCATTACCCCACCCATCCCCCATTACCCCCACCCCCACCGTTCCACCATTACTGCCCGGAATAAATTTCACAAACAGACAAACAGACAGGCTAAACTACAGAAAAGAACGCAGCCGTGAAAATTTTGAGCTTCACATTGTGTCAAGATTTCTGAATCTGATCAGATATCCCCCAAAACACCCCTGACCAAATAATTGAACTCCCAATTACTGTCGGTTCAATTATTTGGTCAATAAAACTATAGAAAAGAACAGTCATGAAAATCTTGAGCTTCACATTGCCGCCCGTAATACAAACAGACGAACAGACAAACAGACAGGCTGACCGACTCTGTGGTGACATTCTTCATCCCATAAGAGGTTCCCGTGCCAAATTTGGTAGCTCTAGGCCAAACGGTTTGCGCTTGCATAAAGGACAGACAGACAGACAGAAAGGCGAAAATATATAATAGATGAAGCGTAAGAAGGAATTTCATTATGTTGGTCACGACGCAGGAGGGGTTTAGTTTTGAAAGGAAGCGTAGGAGCAACTTTTCTCGCAGAACCGGACTTAGAACCAAGAACATCACAATCACCGGAAACTGGACGCCCATCAGCATGCCCACCCAAGGGGGGCCAGGTGCTATGGACAACAGAGGTAGTGTTAGTACTAGAGGGCAGGGAATCCAGCACTGAAAAGGAGTTTGAAACAGACACAGTGGTGAAAGGAACTGGTATGTGACTCTGAGATTTCTGTGAGCGCTTAGAAGTGGGAACATCCTTAAGGCAGTCTGAGGACCTAGCCCTTTTTAATGCCTGAAAGCCATCCGAATCGCAATGCACTTCGGCAGAAACAATAGACGAATGGAGGGCAGAAGCACCCCCATCCTCAGATGGGGCTGCCTGTGAAGACATAAGTAAGAGCCGATCGAAAGATGGTAGGCTATCCGAACTAACCCAAAAGACCTAACCAAGACTAGGCCTGGCCAGTAGCGGATTATAATGGGGACAAAGGGGGCATTTGACCCCGGCCCCAGATGCTGACCGGACCCAAGAAACTATGTAAACGCTATAATCTACCGTTGAAATAATTGGTCGACCATGAGGAAGAAAAAAAAATTCTAGATTCCGCTTCTACAAAACCTAGTTTAGTATCCCATTTATGTGAACACAGTATACATTTTCTGTAATCACATCTTTGTTTTTGTTTCGTTTTCTGTTGATCGATCCCAGTCAGCTGATCACATCACTCATGTATGATGTATCAGGTAAAGAATTGTGTTTTTCCAGTGTTTTTCTAGTGACACCGGCCCGAAAATATTCATTGCCCCCGGCCCTAACAATGCTTAATCCGGCCTTGGGCCTGGCCCTGGCCAAAACCTAGAAGCCAGACCCTCTCCCGAAAAAAAAAGAAGGAAAAGGCCTAATAGGGATCCAGTTAATTCAGCACACAATTGAAATAAGACGATTAAGTAAATCTACACAAATACAAACCAGGGAAAAGCCCGGCTTAGAAATTAACAAAATCACTGAAACACGTTCTATCAGCACGATTGACCGCTTGTCAAGCTGAAGGCTTAAATGACTGTGTTAAGATGGTTCCATGTAAATTCCACCCAGTAAATTCCACCCCCGAAAAATCCACCCAGTAAATTCCACCCATAGTAAATTCCACCCATGGTGAATTCCACCCATGGTAAATTCCATCAAAAAATTTAAGAATTTTAACAATTATAACTTTGTTATTTTCTAAGGTAAATTTTTGATAGTCACTGGACAGTGTTTTCCATCAATGGACAGTATTTTTCTCGTGTGTTTTTAGGTGATTCGAATGATTTTGACCATCGTTTCTATAGCAAATCACTTGTTTTTGAGTTAGCGTGATTTTCGTTAGTTTTAACGAAAATATCACAACTAAACCTAACCAATCATCAAGGGTGTACAATTGACCTAACCTATATATTTTACCAGTTTTTTTATTTTGTATAAACTTTTTAATAAACTTTAATAAACTGTAAATTTTTTTGATAACCCTTTGCGTGGACAAATTGTTTTTTTTTTTCCGATAGATACTAAACTTAAAACCTGGGCTTTCCCTATGTACCCGCACATCCAAAAATGGGATTGAATTGTCTTGTTCCACTTCTAAAGTAAACATAATGGAGGGGACTTGATCATTTAACTGAAGGAGGAAGTTATCCAGGTCACGATTCATGGGCCAGATACACAAAATATCGTCGACGTACCGCAACCAAGGGATGCCAACCCCCAGGATTCTCGGAATGTAAGTAATTTCGAAAAACTCCATATAAATATTGGAGAGGAAAACAACAAACAATTTGTCCTACGTACACTTTTACTCGGGACATGACACCCCCACTAAGAAGGCCATTTTTTCATCAATGTTTCTCCTCGCCCTTAGGATCGCCAGTCCGGAATACATCGATGCCGAATTGAAAAAAATCAACGGTATTGGAAGTGATCTGTGTTATCCATCTGCGTTTATGGAATCTTGTCTCAACAAGGCAAAACGAACTTTCTATCGTGTCAATAATAACACTCGTACTTTGTCAAAAAATATTTTAGTACTTCCATTTTTCCCGGGCTTTTTAGGCATTGCTAATATACTTAAACTTTTGGATATTAATGTACTATTTTCATATAACAATATTGTGAAAAATATCATAGTAAAAAATAGCCCTACCAATAATTCAGGCATTATCTATAAAATTGGTTGTAAACAATGTGATTCCTTTTACATAGGTCAGACGGGAAAGGATTTGCACACACGTATAAAACAGCATCAATATTCCGTTAGAACAGGACAGTTGTCCAGTGCCCTCTTTGTCCATTTGTCAGAGTTATCCCACTGTATTGATTGGAATAATGCTTCAGTTTTATTCCACTCTAGCAACATTGTTAATAGAAATATTCTTGAGTCTGCCATTATCCAACTTTCAAATAACTTCAACATAAGCAAAGGTCTTTTTCAACTCGATCCTGTTGTTTTGAATTCCTTCAAAACAGATTTAGATAAGAAGGGTAGAACACTAAATCTTTGGTAAACTTGTATGCTACTTTATTAACTTTTAATTTTCATTTATTTTTATAGACATCGAAACTTAACCAAAAAAGGCAGAGTGTTAAAACCCGGGCAGATTTCCAGTATAAATTTGTATTTTTATAATTCATTTGATCTTGTGCTAAAAATCGATATTTTTTCCTTACAAATCTGTATGCCTTCTGATAATCCTTTAATTTTTAATTTTTATTTTTACTTCTCCGTTTATTGCATATATATATATATATATATATATATATATATATATATATACTGTATATGTGTATATTATTGTTATTTTTTTTTCTTTCTGTAACCTATATATAGGCTGTAACCTTTTTATGTACTTCAGTGTTCCTGAGGATGTCATTAGACGAAAGCGCTTGAGCACCATTTTGTGTTTCCTTTCCTTCGTGGTTTTATTCATCATAAATATTTTTCACGTGTTACTTTCGTGAAATAATTTTCATATATATATATATATATATATATATAGTGGCAGAGACGTTTCCAAATACTTTAGGGATGTTCCATCAACACAAACACGACCAAGATGACGTCACACAAGTACGACTAAGATGACGTCACAGCGCGGGATTACTTCAAAGCATCACACCTCAACTTCGTTACAAGGACTTCTCGACGAATCTCGACTTTCCGAAGAATTAGTGACACAAGAGCTACCACCATGTGAACACCTTTTGTGCAGGCCCCATTTTGGCCTGGTGTCATTCTCCTAACTTTATATAAAGACTAATCATTACCTCGCGCGTTATTAATATTGAAGTCATTATTATTTCAACTGTAAACAATCAACATATTCTGTCTCATTCATAAATCATTTATTTTGGTTAATAAAGGAAGAAAACTCATTCTATCAATCAACCTAATTAATAACATTATTTGATCTGAAAGGTTCACGGTCTCTCCAGCCTTATCATTAACAATCAATCATTAACTATCAATTAACCATTATTATCATCATTATAATTATAGTGCGCCGACATTTACTCAATAAGTCAGTAACTATATATATATATATATATATATAATATCAGACATGGGGCTCAGGCTTGGCCTCGGGCATATTTTGCAGGTCTCGGCCTCGGACCTCAAAAGTGGCCTCGGCCTCGACCTCGGCCTCGAGGCCAGCTGAAAAGTGGGAAGACCTCGTGACTTTCGTGAGGCCTTAGGAAATGCTGATTTGTTTTGTTCTGTAATTTTCAACCCCCGGTAGCGTTGGGGTAGATTCTTCAGGTGGGCGCGCTCGAAGTGGATATTCTTAAGGTGAGGACCATGACCTGACAGGTGACCGTATGTGGCGGCATACTTTGATAAATATTATTCAGATAGGTGACTAGTCAGGCGGCAGTCTTTAATAAATACTATTCAGGTAGGTGACCAACGGATTAGTGACAGGTCACTGTGACGTTGGTCATCTGTTGAACTGAGCACATATAATGTGTTTGTGTTATTTATGTGTATAAATTACTGTATTGTAGCTATTTCTGTAACAAAAAATAGGCCAAACTAGAGAAGAATACCACCTGGTACACTGATAACTAGTTACTAGCGTCGATAATTTTGTTTTACGCCCGTCGTAAATTGCGACATATAAACTTCTAAATAATACGATTTGAAATGAATATACAGGGTGTACACAAATTATCTTTGCAACTTCTCTCTCAAATAAAAATATTAGGAAATGAGGTACACATACCGGTTTTGCGCCATCTGTGAGAGAAAGTAATAAAGTTTCGTGTGGTAGTTGTTACATGTCAGATTATTGTACAGGGTGTACACAAACTACGAAATTGGTACGAAATTCCCTTAACATGCATTTCCCAAATCGGTTGATTGGCCGTGGGCGTCCCTTATCTTGGCCGGCCAGATAACCAGACCAGGCGCGGATCGAGGAGGGGGTCGAGGGGGTCCGGACCCCCCCCCCCCCCTGCTCACGGTGACCAACGATTTTTCGATTGCGTTTGTTTGCTCCTATATATGAAAAATAAGACCTGAAGACTTAAAATGGCTTAAGGTACATGTATCCCGGTTGCCACAAAATTAATTTCCTTAAAAAGAATAAAGAAAAAAAAGTTTATGTCCGATCCTGAGACGTTTCAGACCTGGCCTGGGTGTGTGAACAAGCAGGATTTTGATAACGGGAATACTTCTATGGGGTTATGTAAAAGACTGCGTGTACACAACTCCAGTGGCCAACATCGACGATTTAAAGACCAGAATTGTTGCTGCTGTTGCAAGAGTTGACGTTGAAATGTTGCAGCGTACATGGATGGAGATAGAATACCGTTTGGACGTCTTATGTGTGACAAATGGTGCCCATGTTGAATGTATTTGAGGTTATGTGAAACTTTATTACTTCTCTCACAGATGGCGCTAAAACGGTATGTGTACCTCGTTTCTTAATATTTTTATTTGAGAGAGAAGTTGTAAAGATAATTTGTGTACACCCTGTATAATATCGGATGCAAACAATAATTTTGCTAATATCGACATTATAACTGAGATGTAAATTATTATATTGTTTGCAAATAATTTTTTCGGTCTTTTACATTTACTTTAATAATATAAAGTATTATACATGAACTTTAAAAATGTTTGATAAAGGATAATATCAGGTGCAAATATACTCTTGAATCAAATTACATATATAACATGTTGAAATATCAGGTGCAAATATATTCTTAATATTATCGTTATTATATTATTATCGTATATACACAATTATATAGTAATGGCATGATATAAACTTCATACTTATAGTCCTACCGTACATCAGAAACATCTTTCACATACAGTACAAGCTACAATTACATTAATGATCTTTGGTAGACTTTAAGACTACAATTTCTTATTGTCAAGATACATAAAAATGCAAAACTTAAAAAAAATAAGGCATCTCCAAATATAGCTCTGTTTGCAATGCTCGCTAGAGTCACTAATAATTAATTGTAGCCATTCAGAAATTATACGATCAACACTTAGTGAGTTCGTACAATCTTGAAATATTTTGCGAGATCATCTTCACATCATAACTTTCCATATTATCATAAATACTTGAAATATTGCGGGTATATTAAAATGAGAAATAAGAACTGCATGAAATGAGAAGTAAAAAGTTATTGGGCTAATGTATGGTGCCCAGGAAATCTTGTTCTGGCAACTGTGTCTGACTGTGTGCGCGGCAAGTGTAAATACAGCGTGGCGGTGTTGTGGTGTGCCCGCGTGTGATAGATGAACGTGCTTAATGCTTAATAATTCCCTTTTATTAGGTAAGTGAAGTGAGCTATGTCTTTGTTTATTAATTTGGAGTAAAATCTTGCTTTTCCTTATGGATTTAAAAAAAAAGAAGAGTTACAAGCTAGTGTGAGGCTACGGTAAGTTACCTTTGGAAGAGCTTTAGGTCTAAGCTAGGCTAGATTGTTGAGCCTTCCCAAAGCATGGAGGAGCTTATTCGTAAAAGATTTCGAAGTGAGTATCTGCACCCAGAGGTGCAAATACCACATTCGTTATTTGCATCCGAATATCACACCTCTGGGTGGAAATATCTTCAGCCTAACAATCTGAAGGCCTTGTGAGGCCTCCCCTAAAAAGGCCTCGGCCTCGGCCTTGGCCTCGTGGATTTCTGAAGACCTCAGCCTCGTCCCCATGCCTGATATATATATATATATATATATATATATACTAGGAGTGATAAAAAAGTATCGATAATTTTATTGTTACGGACAAATGAAAGCAAATAAGAAATAACCGTTTACATATGTGAGTCTTCCTGCCCTCTGGCGTCTGCAGTCTGAAGCAAAATCTGCTACCATGAGTCAGTAGTTGATTGGAGCGCTTAAAAGGAGGGTGTGTTTTTGCAGTACGTATAAATCTCAGAAATGGAACAACGCGCGTTCGGAGACGAACGAAATGATTAAAACAGCTTTTGGAAATGATGCTCTCAGTTAGCTAACGTTTACAAATAGCACAAAAAGTTTAAAAATGGAGAAACATTTGCTCGTACCAGAAATCGAATCTGTTGGACATTTTCATCCGTACGAGAAGTGGAAGGGCGGTCACTGCGTTCCTTGTCTTCAAGCGATGTTTCTCCATTTTTAAACTTTTTGTGCCATTTGTAAACGTTAGCTACACTGAGAGCATCATTTCTAAAAGATGTTTTAATCATTTCGTTCGTCTCCGAACGCGCGTTGATCCATTTCAGAGATTTATACGTACTGCAAAAACACACCCTCCTTTTAAGCGCTCCAACCAACTACTGACTCATGGTAGCAGATTTTGCTTCAGATTGCAGACGCCAGAGGGCAGGAAGACTCACATATGTAAACAGTTATTTCTTATTTGCATTCATTTGTCCGTAGCAATAAAATCATCGATACTGTTTTATCACTCCTCATATATATATATATATATATATATTATATATATATATACACACACACCTTAACCTAATATATACAAGCAATGCTGCATTAATCAGACTAGTCATCATATCGCTTCGGAATAACAATGGCTCTTCCTCTCATAGATTTTCTTACACTCGCAGCTTGATTTCTATTGAAGTTCTAAATTTCTAAATTTGGAGGGGCAGGAAAATTATCGTTCGGGGGAGGGGGCAATACTGACCATGTCGTATAAATATTGCAAATGTAATAACTGTAACGAACTTATAGTCCTGTATATTATAATTTATTATTACGTCTAATTTGAAAAATATCTTATTTTTACAATTATTTTATTTTTAATTTGTCATCAGCAGTTTTTCTGGGGAACTGGCACGCTACAATTTTGGGGGGCACTTTCCCTCCCATGTCCCCTTAATTAATTGTTAATTTTAAAGAACAGTCGGGTTGGTAGAAGACCCAGGTACCCAGGGCCGGATTTACTTGCTTGTGGGCCCTAGGCCAAACCTTATCAGTGCCCCCCCCCCAAAAAAAATATTATATATATATATATATATATATATTATATATATCGTAATATTGTAATGTAAAAAAAAAGAATTACAACATAATGTAACATATCAATAATTTTATTCAAATTAGTTTTATATCATGTACAACTTATTCTTACACAAAGGAATAATGGAAAAAAATACAGTCAAATTGAAGCATAATAAATTTTGCAATAAGAATTACAACATAATGTAATACATTACACATTAATAATTTTTAATCAAATTAGTTCCATATGAAGTACATCAAAGTAAATCAAGTTCCATATCATGTACATCTTACACATAGGAATAATGGAAAAATACAATGAAACTGAAGCATAATAAATTTTGCAAGCACAACTATGTGAAGTTCAAAATGACTTTTTCCTGCTTTTTTCTATGGCAAATTTGTCAATGATACTGTTTGTGTCAAGGGATTGTAGGAGGTCCCCAGTGGGCCCCCAGTTACTGGTGGGCCCTAGGCCAATGGCCTATGTTGCCTATTGGAAAATCCGGCCCTGCAGGTACCCTTCTCCAGCTCTTTAGAGTAAAATAAGGACGCAGAAATCTGGAGAGTTCTGATCGCAGTGAGGTTTCTGCTTATCGTTCTTAGGCCAGTGCGGCTCACATAATAATGATTGCATTTGTGCAAGAGTTCACGTCTCGAGATTAGCTGTCATACATTTGGCACTCCCATTAGTTGGAAGATTAATTTTTTTTTCAAAAGTCACGACGGCGGGGATTGACATTCCTGAAATGCAAAGGTGGGCAGTTGCGCCCCCAAAAAGTTGCGGCGCAACTTGCGGCGCAACATTTTTGGTTGCGCTTGCGCTTGCGGCGCAACTTTTTGAAAAGGGTTGCGCTTGCGCGTGCGGCGCAACTATTTCAGCAGAGTTGCGGTTGCGGTTGCGGCGCTACAAAAATCGTTGCGCGTGCCCACCACTGCTGAAATGTATCTGTTATCAAATATACCATTTTAAGACACAAAATACAGATAAAATTGTGTCAAAGATACAAGATATAAGGTGCTTTTATATTTTTTTCCGAAGTTATAGATACAAGATATAATATGCATCTAAAATACAGTAGCTAAGATATTGCCCATCTCTAAATTGGCCGATAAAAACAAATATCGCTTTTAATGAGAAAAGACCGGACCGCAGATATATGTACCCTACCTGCCTAGGCCAATAAGCTAGCTTCTTTGGGCTGTGCGTAATGTTTCCCATTACTGTTATTAGTTTTGTTTAATTCTTACGGAACTGTGAGGAGTATTTTAATAGTTAAACTGTAAATAGGAGAATCCTCCAAATAGTTTATACAAGTCATAGAGTAGTGGATATTTGGAATGACTTACCATATGATGTGGTAAATAGTAGCTCTTTAGTTAATTATAAGAAAAATTTGGACACTTTCATGAAAGAAAGAGATAGTTTGTAAATTGTAAATAGGGTTGCCAGATTTTTCAAATACTAATGCGGGACAAAAATTTTTCTGTTTTTTTTATAAGACCAAATTTTTTTCAAATTGAAACTAGATTTCTTCAACGGTTACAACAAACAAAATTAGAATTTTTTTATTAAAATAATGCTTAACAATTAAACATCGTGAATAATATTGAAATTATTATACATAATACTGAAATATCGTAAATAATATTGAAATTATCATAGCATATTAAATATTGTAGTGTACACCGCTTTACTAATTATATTATGACATGTCAATATTTTTCTGAACTTTTAATCTTCTTCAAAATTTTAGCTCCATCTTCTGACTTCAAGTATAGCTGAAATTCCTCGCAAGTCATAGAAAAATTTTCTTTGATCATAAGTTCTGATTCTAAGTTTTCGATGAGCAACCGATTTCTCTCTTTCCTCCAGTTGGTTGTCCTCAAGCTGAAAATTCTTTCAGACACAGCGTTGGAATGTAATTTCTAGGATGTTCTAGAACATTCAACATTACTCTACAGAATTCTACAGGATCCTACATAATTCTAGAAAATTCTAATCAATTCATCCCAAAAAAATTTGCTTACAAAATATTTTTTGCGGGACATTTTCAATACAAAGTGGGACGCGGGATTTCTGGATCAAATGCGAGACGTCTGGCAACCCTAATTGTAAATAATGTATAGTCTTAGCTGAAGTTATGTAGGCTACTTTGGTAGCTCTGTAGATGGTTGTATGTTGATTAGCTGGTTTGAGCGGCTTCATGTTTTCCAAATGAAATGTAATGTAATGCAAGTCATTTAATGGTGAGACAAACATCTCCTCTCCTACACTGTCAAATTATATCTATTTCAGAATCCGAAATATAGGCATAGCCTAATCCCTAATACACAATTGAGTGGCGTATGTATACAGCTTTGCAATTATAAGAAATTTCTGACATATCAGTTGCATCATGAGTGTGGGAGGAGCATCACCAACTGTTTCTGAACTGCGTCCGGATAGGCCGAGTAAAGTTTTACCTATTCGTCATGCAAAATATCTTTAATTAATTAAGTACCAGGCCTAATTTATTTGCGATAAATTAACTTTGGAGAGAGCCTAACTTACCGTTGGCCCAGGTTTGACAAGCTCTATAACTGGAAGGAATTCACGTAGAAATTGTTAGTGGATATCAATCGACAAGAAATTTAATATGAAAAGTTTTCTTTTCTGGGAGTCAGGCTAAGAAGTGAATAGTTTAACTAGCAAACGGCGAAAACTAAGGACTTTTAAAACGTCAGAACCACCGCTTCGTTGGTACACTCTCATTTAAGTATGATACTTAAAGTGATATATTCAGTATGATAAGATAAAGTCTTTAGCTAATATACGTATTAGAACCAAAGTCACTCATTAATCATGAAACTAATTATAAAGCTTTAAAAACACGCATAAGTCGCTATTTCGTCCACTCGCTTTGTTGGTCTGCGGTTCAAGATTGGTGACGTTTTTGTCCGGAGCCGAATAACGTAGTCCATATATATATATATATGTAAAGAACGACGCTTGTATAGAAGAACGTTCCGCACAAGATGAGGAGGGAGAACGAACAAATGAAAAATGAGGTAACCACCCGGGAATCGAACCCGGGATCTTCCGATTGCCGGTCAGATATGCTAACCACTACACCATGGGCCTCGATTAATCAGAAGTCGTAATTCTCCTACATACGCGCAGAAACCAATGCCCTGAGGGGGCACCTCCCGCATGCCGCACATATATACATTTGAACTGCAAACAACACACAGTATAATTAATGTAAAGAACGACGCTTGTATAGAAGAACGTTCCGCATAAGATGAGGAAGGAGAACGAACAAATGAAAAATGAGGTAACCACCCGGGAATCGAACCCGGGATCTTCCGATTGCCAGTCAGATATGCTAACCACTACACCATGGGCCTCGATTAATCAGAAGTCGTAATTCTCCTACATACGAGCAGAAACCAATGCCCTGAGGGGGCACTCTCGCATGCCGCACATATATACATTTGAACTGCAAACAACACACAGTATAATTAATGTAAAGAACGACGCTTGTATAGAAGAACGTTCCGCACAAGATGAGGAGGGAGAACGAACAAATGAAAAATGAGGTAACCACCCGGGAATCGAACCCGGGATCTTCCGATTGCCGGTCAGATATGCTAGCCACTACACCATGGGCCTCGATTAATCAGAAGTCGTAATTCTCCTACATACGAGCAGAAACCAATGCCCTGAGGGGGCACCTCCCGCATGCCGCACATATATACATTTGGGCTGCAAACAACACACAGTATAATTAATGTAGTGGTTAGCATATCTGACCGGCAATCGGAAGATCCAGGGTTCGATTCCCGGGTGGTTACCTCATTTTTCATTTGTTCGTTCTCCCTCCTCATCTTGTGCGGAATGTTCTTCTATACAAGCGTCGTTCTTTACATTAATTATACTGTGTGTTGTTTGCAGTTCAAATGTATATATATATATATATATATATATATATATATATATATGTATGTATATATATAATATATATATATATATATTATATATATATATATATATATATTTCGGGGATTATTCTTGTGAAAATGCTTGCGCTTATAACCACCAATAAATAGTCAAGTAAGTATATTAGTCTATAAAATGATAAAATAAGGCTGAATCAGGCAATTTTTATTACGCAAATTAATATACTGTATATCAATTCAGCCAAACGCAAATCAGAGTCCATATATATTAACCATTTCAAACAGACCTTAAATGATTGACAACATCATTTCCATTAAATATTTCTAGTCATGTTTCGGTTTTAGATTTATTGCTTTTTAATTTCATGTATTCTTCACTGATGATGAAACATTTCAAATATATGTGTGTATCCATCGTCTTGGTTTTTACCTTTATATTTCGGCTTTGATTTCCGAAGAATGTCAGAAATATATATATACACAGTGCTTTTTTTGTAAAAAAAAAAAAGAGGTGCCGGTACTCATATCTTGATAAATTGTAAAATTCCTGTCACTCCACCTTGGACCTACAGTTTAATGTGGAATCCGAACCACGCTGAACCAGCAGCCCAGCGTCTTAACCACAAGGCTACCCAGGGTACCCATTTATCTACCAACCAGTTTTTTTATTGTGTGGAAGGATAAACAGCTGGGTTTTGCTGCACGCCGATTGCAGTCACCGGGTCTCGATCTCGGGGCCGATGGATTCGTAGTCAGAGACGCTAGCCACTACACCACCGAGACGCATTATTATAATTATTGTTGGATGACATTCTAAAAACTTTGAATACTCGCTTTAGTCGTCATAATCAACAAGCCATGCAGCTGGGGTTCCTATTGCCAGTTTCCATCGATGATAAACCGTCAAGTGAAAAATATCATGATCTGGAAACTGTTGTCAAATTCTGAAAACCAATCCTGCCTTCGTTATCCGTAAATCAAGCCATCGGCGAGAGGGATGTGGGGTCAAAGCTATGGCAGGGAAGAGCCATTAGTGAGAGGTCTGCCGATGCAATATCATTGCTCTAGAGCACTGCGACCATGCAGCATTCCCAACCATCCATCGGCTTCTGCAGATATTGGCTACACAACCAGCCATCACTGCTACGCCAGAAAGAACGTTTTCCAAGCTTAGAGCCTTAGACGATTGAAAACATGGCTACGAAGCGCAGTGAAGGAAGACAGATTAAATGGATTAGTTCTGATGAGTCTCAGTAGAGATAAAATTGGCCTGGAAAATGTCGAAGAGATTCTGGACCGATTCGCGCAGGAAAAAGCAACGCGACTAAATATTCTGGTACAAAATTTTGAAGTTTCACTAAGTTTTGTTTAGTTGAATAGGAATTTTACATCGGAACTTATTAATGACGTCTGGATTTAATGTAAGTGATGACAACTTCACTCAAGTGAAAAGAGGCATTGCTAAATTTTTCAATCACAATTTATCTAGTCACCCATCCTGTAATGCTACGTAAGCAAGTTATGAATTTCTGTAATTAAACATTGAGCTTACCTTGCGATATTTTTCTTACACCCATACGTTTGTAGTGCATGTGGGTGGGCGGGCGGGCATGTACGCATGTGTAATTGCTTTGTTTTACATTCCGTTACTAGAATAAATTAGTCATTTACAGTTAAATTATGATGCATTTCTGATGCAAAAAACGTTAAAAATAGTTAGGTTTCCGACCCTGTTCAGCTGGGACGCATTTTACATATATTGTCATTTTACATCTTGCTCATTAGTGATTTAAATTATTTTATATTAATATTTTAATTACTGAAGTATTTAGTGTGGAGTTCACCGTTTATCGTTGTATGTCAGTACGATATTTTTATTCTGTGCTACTATAGCGTGCGGTCTACAAAGATATTTACACTAGCGTGCGGTCTACAACATATTTACAAATTCAATTACATTAAAACAAAAAATTTAAAGAACAAATAAAACAAACAATTCATTCTATGGGATATAATGCCCGGTTAGGTTAATTGAATGCCCGGTTAGGTTAACTGTATGCCCTTGACGAGTGGTTAGGTTAAGTTGTGATATTTTCGTTAAAACTAACAAAAAATATTACAACTTAACATAACCAATTGTTAACCGGGCATTCATTTAACCTAACCGGGCATTATATCCCATAGAATGAATTGTTTGTTTTATTTGTCCTTTAAATTTTTTGTTTTAATGTAATTGAACTAATATTTGTCTTCATGATTCCCCCCTTTTATAGTCGGCCTTGACCTCACATTCGTCCCCAAAGATAAAGTCAAGTTATTTCAGGTCAGGTCAGGTCAGCACAAATTCAAGTCAGGTCAGGTCACTTCAGCGCAAATTCTTTTGTAGACTAAAGATATCTTTGTAAACCGCACGTTACAGTAGCACCTTTTGTTCTATTAATATACATATTTAATTATTATTCAAAAAATCTAGAATTTTTGTTATTGTTTATTATTATTATTATTATTATTATTATTATAATTATTATTATTATTATTATTATTATTATTTATGTTTTATTAGTATATTTAATAATTATTTCACAAGACAGTTAGTATTTTTTTATTTTGATACATCCACCACGTGTTTGTTGTTTGTCATCGCTATTCCCCTAGAGACTCTGGATCTCTCAATTCTCTCAATTAGTGTACTAACTATAAAAAAAAAAAAGACAAAAAGAAATTGTGCGTGTGTGTGTAGAAATTCCTTCTTTTGGTATTTCCGAATTCTTGTTTCCTGTTTTCAGGTCACTAATCTGTAATTCTTTCCAGACTCTTCTGCCATCCTGTTAGATTGGGAAATTAATTTTAATTTTTCGCGAGAACATTTTTCTAGATATGTCCCCTAACCTACGCGAGTGTCCCGACTGCATCGGAAAACTTCCTCATTCCTCGGTACTTTCTTACTGATCCCTCTTCTAACCCTTTAGTTTGCAGATGATTTTGCGTAAACCGACAGGAACTACGAAACGAGGTGATTTCGGCGAGAGACGAACTTCGAAGGAGGAGGAGGGAGGCAACTGCGTCGAGAGAAGAATCTAGCGCTTTGGCAGCAAGGTTCAACTCGCTGCAGGATTTTGTTTCGGAGAGTCTGGGGGCGAGTTCTCACACAGACCGGAGATCGCGCGAAAACTCTACAATGAATCCACAACCAGTCTTTATTCCTCCCTCCCCCCGTTTCACCGTCGGGAGATCGATCGTTTGAGCCAGTTTGAAATGGGGCCGGACTTAAGAAGCATAAACCTTGCTTAAGAGTAGTTACAACTAATAGATTTTCTGTCTTAGAGCCAGCAGAATGGCACGCAGGAAGTTAGGCTGGTTGGCGATTCCATTATTCGAAGGCAATTACAAGAGTTCTGCGGCAGGAATCCAACTCGGAGGAGGAGGTACTGCTATCTTGGAGCCCGTGTTGACGACATCACGACTCCATAGACGAGTTAGGTAAAGATGCGGATGATAGTACGCTATTTATGGTGCATATCTGGACTAACGATATTAAGATTTCCAGGTCAGATGAGATAATAAAGAAATGCAAGTGGCTGATGCAGACTCTAAAGGATAGGACTAATAAATTAATTTTTTTCAGGAATTCTCCCAAGAATAGCAGGATCCAACAACTTTTTCAGCAGAGCTACCTACATGAATAATATTCTTAAGTCCCTTCGCCAACAGGAAAATGTTGAATTCGTCGATTTGTGGAGTAATCTTTTTAATAAAAAAGGATTTATTTTTGCGTGATGGTCTCCACCTAATTGTATGGTTCTGCGATGGCTTTTCAGGCAAAAAACGTCGTAATTCTTACGAAAGCGACCAGCCTGACAAATTTTCCTTAAATGAACGATTGCTTCCACGAAGAGCCTTGAGATTCTATTGCGGTACTCAAGATGTTATAAATGTATTTTATATTAATGCTCGAAGTTTAAGATTTAAAGTTGATAAATTATTAAGTATTGTCCTTGACCAAAAATTTGAGGCTGTAGCAATTACTGAATCACGGTTAAATACAGAGAGTAGAGATTTTCTTGGAGAATATCATATCCCTGGTTATGAGATGTTTAACAATAATAGAATAGAAAGAAGGGGTGGTGGTACAGTACTATACGTTCGGTCACACTTAAAAACCATAATTAAAAACATTGCAGAAATTGATGGACCTTTTCCGGTCTATAGCACCATTGAAATGAGAGAAATTAATATTTTTTAAACTTATTTTAACTTTTTATTAATAATCAGTACATTTTGAATAGGAGAAATTTAATTTATTTAATTTAACAGCTATGAACATAAATAAAAACAAAAAATATTTGTCTATTCTTTAAAAATTTGACGATAATTTGCGTTGAAAATTGAACGTAGGCTATAGGCCTGTTAGAAAATCTAGAAGAGGGAAGAGTTATTGTTGTCCCAAGGCAATATGATGACTAAGCTGACTGATGCAGCATTGCTTGTATATATTAAGTTAAGTGTATAGATATCCATCTCATAATTGTAAGGTTAGTGAAAAATTAATTTAATTTGAGCTAGCATTTTTGGCATCTTGTGGCATCATTTTTTTGGGGGCACTAGCGCGTCCTTTCTGCTCGTTTGTTGAATGCGGCACTTACAGGGCGTGATCTTATAGAGAGATCTCTTGCAATTCAGTTTGGTTGTTTGGCTACAAGATTGTTGCACCGTGCAATGGTGCAGGTTGTATTGTTGTTGCAAGGTTTAGGAAGACCATAAATAGTGCCCCTTTTATTTTTTCTTAATTTTATGCAACTGAGGCCTAAAGTAGGCCCACATCGAGTCAGCAACCCTGAGGTAGGACCTAATAGGACCTCCAAGTTCGTAAGTTTGTTTTAGTCTAGCTTAACTTAGGCTATGAGTTAAAGTAGCCCCTCAGACCTTGGCCGTTCAAGGCTCAGCTGGAATTCTGAACCAAATCAAAATACATAAAATAACAAGGCCATCTTATTCTTAGTTCGCTCAAAGAACTTCAAATGAATCATAATACAATAGTAGATTATAATAGTTACCTGAGAGAAGTGAGTGGCCATTACATTACATTATCATATTATTAGTCATACCTAACCTAACCAAACCTAATTCGTGAATAAAAATAATTTTCTTCACCTTAAAACAATGAAATTTAATGAAATATACTTTGTTAATTTAACAGCTATAAACATAAATAAAAACAAAAAATATTTGTCTATTCTTCAAAAATTCAGGTGAATGAAGAGATAAGGAGGCAAAGCAATGACGGCCGCGTTCATATGACACGTGAAGAAAGATGGTATAGACTGAGGGATACAATAAAGGAGAGTGCACAGGAAAATATCGGTTATGTGAAGAGAGAAGCAAGGAAACCCTGGGTCACTACAGAGATCTACAGATCTACAGAAGCTAAGGCTAACAAAGACCCTAAGATCCACTCTAAGGTTAGCCCGAGAGAAAGGAAAGAGTAGCGGGTTAAGAGAAGAGAAGAGAATAAGGGGTTAAGTAAGGAGGAACACCTATCACTCGTGGGTTAACATTCATTCAGAAAAAGAGAAAAAGACTCACCATCATCCGCCGGCCACTGCCGACAAGTCAGAAAAATAGTCGGAGAGAATAGGAGAGGGGTGAAAGATGAAAAGAAGTAAAATAAGAACGCTTACAAACCATGCAAACACAGTCTTTACTCACAGCCATACCATGCAAACTACAAACATGCAAGAAAAGAGTTAGACATGCAAAGTAAGGAGAGGATAAGAAAAAAAAAAATTAGGTAAAGTTAAACGAGCTACATCTACGTTCATGTTAGTCTAATTTTTTTTTTTTTTTTTTGGCTGGCATCACACGCTGGCATGTCACAAGCTGGCATTAATCATCAACAGACTCATCCTCGACCAGAGCTGGGCAGTATTTAAATACATTTGTATTTAAATACATATTTAAATACATTTGTGTATTTAGAACTGTATTTATAAATACATTGTTTTTCATGTATTTAAATATAGTATTTAAATACTTTAATGAGTATTTAAATACAATGTATTTAAATACTCAAAATATAAAAATGTAAATACTTTACTGGTTTAATACACGTTCTGTACTAGCACAGTACGACGCGTCGACAGTGTAGTACAGCATGGTTCATGTTTCAACGTGTCAGTTCAATCAGTTGTGTGCCACTCTTAGTCGAAAGCGGTTGATTTCTTTATCGTGTGCGTGTCATGGCTTCAACAAGCAAATCCGGTGAATCAAACAGTGATATATCTGCAGATAACAATTTAGTGCACCCTCTGTTTGATGGAAAATACTTTAAAATTAAATCTAAAGATGGTAATAAGGTAAAGTGCACCTGCTTGCTGTGTAAACACGAAGTCTCTGCTGCAAGCAATGCTACAACGAATCTGTACACTCATCTGAAGGTAAGTGTTTTTTTAGACATCAAACATATCTTGAAATTGACCGAATAATCGTACAAAACGGCTCTGCCTTAAGTGGGCCTGTGTAACTAACTCGTTGCAATCAATCCAATTTGCGATGGAAAATTCATTGATGAAAAAGCTTTTAAAATCGTCTGATCTATCGAGTGGTGTATTTATTTCGAAATTCACCGTGTCCCCTAAAGTAGAAATTTATCAAAACATGAATTAGTGAATGCATATGTTAAAATTTGTATGTATTTAAAATGTATTTACAAATGTATTTAAATACAATTGATGTATTTTGTATTTAGTACCTAAATACATTCGTAAAATGTATTTAGTATTTAGTATTTAAATACATTTCTCCCATGTATTTAGTATTTAGTATTTAAATACATTTAATGTATTTATTGCCCAGCTCTGTCCTCGACCACCACCCCGAGAGCTCCTGTGACTAATTGTTTTTTTATTTTAAACAACGTTAATATTTTTAAAATGTCTGTCAAGACGGTTCTTAAACATACTAACGCTGGTAGAATGAACGACTGACTCGGGAAGATTATTCCATTTATCAATTACTTTAAACGTAAAGAAGTTTTTAGCGATATTAGTAATGAAACGTCTGCCACGCAACTTAAATCTGTTATTACGAGTATTATTATTATCGAAAGTGAACAATTTGTCAAAATTTACATTATCGATGTTATTCACGATTTTAAAAACTTCAGTAAACTCCCCCCTTAATCTCCTAGTTTCGAGTGAATACAGGTCTAACTTTTTAATCCTATCTTCATAAGGCTTGTTGTGCAATGACGGAATTAGTTTCGTGGCACGACGTTGAACCCTTTCTAACCTATCAATATCCTCACGCAAGTACGGACACCAAAACTGAACTGCATATTCTAAATGAGGCCTGACTAGGGATTTGTAAAGGGGCAATATAATATCCTTCGATTTAAATTCGAAATTACGCGCTATGAAGCCTAACATCCTATTAGCTTTTGCGCAAGACTCCAGGCACTGGTTCCTAACCTTTAAATCCTTAGATACGCGTACCCCTAAATCTACTTCCTCGTCAACGCTCGCTAACTCCCTATCATCCATCGTGTTCGTGTAATTATTGATGCGAGAACCTATATGCAAAACTTTACATTTGTCTACGTTAAATTGCATCTGCCACTTATCTGTCCACTCCATAATCCTATTTACATCGTCTTGGAGCCTATTACTATGGTCCTCGTTAACAACCTTACCGCCTATTTTAGTATCGTCCGCGAATTTTGACACGTCACTAGTCAATCCTACATCTATGTCGTTAATGTAAATTACGAATAGCAATGGGCCTAACACTGAACCCTGTGGGACACCGCTACCTACATCTAACCACCCCGATTCACTGCCATTAACTACCACCCTCTGTCTCCTAGCACGAAGCCATTCTTCTAACCAGTTAGCTACCTGACCGCGTATACCGTGCGCTTTGACCTTTGCAATTAGTCTCCTATGCGGAACTGTATCGAACGCCTTTTTAAAATCTAAATAAATAACGTCAGCTGCTCTATGCCTATCGTATTCGCGCACTATTTCGTTATAAATTTCTAACAAATTAGTTAAACAAGACCTATGACGTCGAAACCCATGCTGACTACTATTAATCAACTCTCTACTTTCTAAGTGATCGATGATACGATCCCTAACTACGGATTCCAAAAGTTTACCGACAATTGACGTTAAGCTAATGGGCCTATAATTGCTAGCTACTGCACGGTCGCCTTTTTTAAAAATAGGCGTGACGTTAGCTAATTTGAAGTCTTCAGGAAAAATCCCCGTTTCGAGTGACTGATTAAAAATCTTCGTTAAGGAGCCTACGATAACGTCTTTCAAATCTTTCAAATGTCTGGGATAAAAAGCGTCAGGGCCTGGAGCCTTGCTAATTTTTAGCCTATCGATATAATGCGCAATCTCACCCTCGTAAACAGTTATCTCATCCAAAATAGTCTCGCTACTAAATGGAACGATATCGTCCACGTGGGGGACATTATTTACGTCTTCTACGGTAAAAACTGTCGCAAAAAAGTTATTGAAAATACACGCCATCGCCTGAGCGTCGGAAGCCAGAGCGCCATTAACATCCACTGGAGGGCCTATGTTATCTTTTACCGGCTTACGATTATTAACATATTCAAAAAACTTTTTTGGATTAAGTTTACTATGCGCAGCTATAAGTATCTCTAAATTACGCTTGGCATTCTTAACTGATCTTTTAACCTGACGTCTAAGCTCGATATATCTATTAAAGTTAGCTGCCGTGCCATTGCGCTTATTAAGTCTATACCCTCTGTTACGCTCGTTTATAAACTCGCCTATTTCCCTAGTCCACCACTTGGGCCTACCATGATTTCTAGCGCGCTTGGGCCTACGAGGAATAAACTCCTTTTCAATATTCCTAAAACTTTCTTTAAAGCCACCCAACGCAAATTTGTGTCATTACCCATAAATAAGTTATCCCAGTCCACTACTCTCATCCTATCCGCAAAACTATCAAAATTAGCCCTACGAAAATCAGGGACTTCTATTACGTTACTATCCTGGGTGTTTCTAATCGCTAACTTAAACCTAAGAATTTGATGATCACTACATCCTAAACTCTCGCCTACTTCTAAACCTTCGACTATATTCTCGCCGTTCGTCATCACCAAATCTAAAATATTATCACCGCGCGTTGGTTCGGTAACTATCTGTCGTAAAAAGTTATCGTCCATAAACTCAACCAATCTCAAACCCTCCTCATTACCAGTAAAATTCTCGTAATTAACATTAGGGCAGTTAAAGTCTCCGACAATTATACTATTCCGATTGTCAATAAAATTACCAAGAAGTGAGTAAAATCTAGTATCTGTATCGAGGGGTTGAACGGGAGGTCTATAAACAACAACAAAATTAAAACTAATACTACGCGCCCTAACTTCAACACATAGCGCATTAATTGCTGCCGGAAAATCTAACTTAACCTCGATAGCCCTAAGGGAATTACGAATGTACAGCAAAACGCCTCCACCAAACCTATGTAACCTATCATTAGTAGAGAGTTTAAAACCCGGTATATCAAGTTCCCCCAACAAGTCCCGAGTCACGGTATTTAACCACGTTTCAGTGATAGCAACTATATCATAGTTGCCGGAATAAATTATCGCCTTAAATTCATTTAATTTATTTCTAATACTACGCGCGTTACAATAAAAGACGTTTAAGTTATTTTTTACCACGGGCCCGCGTTTTAAACTATTTTTCACGTCGGGCCCGCGTTCCCCGGACCCACAACGTTTAAAGAAGGCTTCGACTTATACAGCTTTCGCACGTTTTCGTCTATTAACCTACCTAGCCTAGCATTACCCATTTCATTAAAATACACCCCCATCTTTTATAAAAAGGCTAGGATCACTGAATTCGGACCACAGTTTTACGAAGGGTACATTTTCCTCAGCACAAATCTCTTCTAATTTATTATTCAAAAATATTGTTTTTGACGTAATCCTAAGACCCAACCCGTGCCTAGGGGTAATACCTAGAACTAAAGACCTGTCTGACCTCGCCTTCAGGGACCTAATTAACCCCCTATATCTCTCCAAAAGGTCAGGCACTCTCGTATCGGGCCTATACAAGTCGTTGCCTCCTACCATCGTCACCAACATTGAGTGACGGGAGGCAACGTCATTCCTATCCACTTCGTCTCTAACTCTATCAACCCTGACCCCTGGGAGACAGACCCTCCTCCTCTTGGTTGGATGCCGTTCAACGAACTCTTTGTCCATGTGGCGCACTAAAGAGTCCCCAATTAAAATAGTTTGCCCCTCATTCACGTCCCTTTCCAAATGGGCGAAAGGGTTCGAAACCTCGATAGGGGGAGGATTCCTATCACCTAACGTATGCGGCCTAGCTCCACCCTTAACCTCTCTATATCCCTCGCTATCTACTACTCTCGGACCAACCTTAACTCCGTTCTCAACTCTATCCAACCTTCCCGATAAGCTACCTAAACTAGAAACTAGGTTACGCACCTCACCCTTCAAATTACTAACGTCTTCAACGTTAGTATTGGTTCGGCTTCCGTCAACCGTAGCCCTACCCCTGCCCTCATCAAGCGTTGCAAGTCTTTCAGCTACCTCACCTACACTGCGTTTTATGTCAACTATTTCCTCCATTAACTCGCAAAAGAAACAAACTGATCTCTCGGTAATCGCCATAGGACCGCCGTTATAATCTTTAAATTCCGAATACCACCGGTTTACCCTACACCTAACACACGACGCTTTCTGCGACGGCATCGCGCAGTTAAAAATTAGTTTAAACGGTCACAAGTTTAAGTTAAATTAAGCCGGCACGCTATGAAAACTTCTAAATCGCCAAAAACCACTAATATTCAATTACTATAACAACGTGAATATAAACGCAAGTATATAAAATTCAAAACTTTCCAAAAGTAAAATTCTCAGCAATATACAAAAGTAGATGCGAAATCAGAGAGCTCAGGAAATGCGTCCGTTCAGTACAGAGTCTGGCTGACGAATATACTCGACAAAATGGAAGGAAGAAGAAAATGGAAGAGTATAAATACAGAAGAAGGGAGACAACGATACAGACAGTTGAATGGAGAAAAACTGAAAAGACCAGAAGATATAAGGAAGAGATGGATTGAATATATTGAAGAACTGTATGATAAACAGAACAAACCTAATAACATCGAAATGGAGGAAGCAGATCAGATGAAGTGGAAGTAGATTGTATGGGACCGGACATATTGGAAAGATAAGTAGAGATGGCTGTAAAAGACCTAAGAAATGGCAAGGCCCCAAGACCGGATGATGTACCAGCAGAACTTCTGAAGAGTCTTGAAGGTGATGCTAGAGAGGAGGTGAATGTATTGTGCAGAAACATGTATGAAAGTGGAGACTGGCCTGCTGACTTTATAAGAGTCTCTATGATTACTATCCCCAAGAAACCGAGAGGCACCAAGTGTTCAGAATTTCGAACCATAAGCTTGGTCAGCCATGCGTCAAAAATAATGATAAGGATACTAACCAGAAGACTAACGAACAGAGCTGAGCAGTACATTGGAGAGGATCAGTTTGGATTTAGGTCAAAATGCGGAACAAGAGAAGCTATTGGTATTATGAGAATGATGGGAGAGAGAGTGTTGGAACATGATCAGGAAATGTTTGTTTGTTTTATTAACTTTGAAAAAGCTTTTGACAGAGTCCAATGGAGGAAACTAATGGAAATATTGAAGAATACTAATGTTGACTGGAGGGACCCTAGGCTGATAAAAAATCTATATCTTGGGCAGACTGTGAATGTTAGAGTTGCATGTCACAGTGTTAGAATGTTAGTTAGCCCCCAAGTTGCATAAAGGGGGCCCGCCCGTAAGGCAGGGAGCCGAAGGCTCTGCTTGTTTAATAATAATAATAATCATAATACTAATAAATCGTTACAGTCTGGAGAAGTTCCGTTCGATTGGAAACTTGCAAACATTACGCCAATATTTAAAAAAAAAGGGACAAATCGCTTCCAAGAAATTATCATCCCAGTAATCTGACTTCAGCTTATGGAGACGATCGTTCGGGACAAAATAGTTAATTACTTAAAAATTAATAAATTAATCAGAGATTACACTGGGCAACACGTATTTTATTGAATGATATCTGACACTTGATTCTAGGTAATTTGGGTGCGCTGAATACGAATTTCAACTCGGTTTGGCTCTATCAGGTCCTGATTCTTGTCGACAGCCTATGTGCCATTTTCCAGATTTTTCAAATTAGGACTAAAAAATTAAGTCATGTGTTAAATTTTTTTTTCAAGTTTCATGAATACAAGCAGTTCAAACTACAGTAAAATTACATTATAACGATAGAAATGACTTAAAATAAAAAAACAAACAGATATGAAGCTTTCACTGTGGCAAAAATTTTCTTTTGTAAGACTTTCTAGCGTATTTGCTTGTTGATGGCAGGTCTCTTTTCAAGCACCAGCAGTAATCAGCCATCATGTGGGAATCCCAGCGGCCTTGGTACCGTTCCTCCATAATTTTGATATCTTGGTGGAATCTCTCCCCTTGTTCGTCACTTACATCACCTAAATTACTTGGAAATTGGTCAAGATGGCTATTCAAAAAATGCATTTTTATGCTCATATTGCAACCTAACTCTTTGTAGTCCCTTAAAAGTTTTTTTACGATTTCTTCGTAGTTATCTGCCCTATAATTGCCTAAAAAGTTTTCTATCAAGTCCACGAATGAGAACCAGCCATTTTTTTCGCGTTCATTCATGACATTAGGAAAATTGCTGTCTTTAATCATTGTTCTTATTTGTGGACCGTCGAAAATTCCCGCCTTGATTTTTTCATAACTTAAACTTGGAAATTTTGAAGTTATGTATTTGAAACACTCGCCGTTCGTATCTAAAGCTTTTACATATTGTTTAATGAGGCCTAGTTTTATATGCAGAGGAGGAAATATGATTTTATCTCTGCTCACTAAAGGTGGATTAATTACGTTTTTTTCTCCGACAGTAAGTGATGTTCGTGCTGGCCAGATTTGTTTGAAATAATGTTCTTCCTTGGCTCTGCTGTCCCATAAGCAAAGGAAGCAGGGATATTTAGTATACCCTCCTTGTTGTCCTAGCAGAAAATTAACCATTTTTAAGTCAACACATATGATCCACTCGTGCTCCCTATATTTGATAAGATTTAAAACCTTTTCTATATGTTCATACTTTTCTTTTAATTTTGTTGAGTGCCCAATCGGTATCGAGCCGTATAGATTGCCATTATGCAACAACACACACTTAAGACTTCTTTTCGAACTGTCTAAAAACAAGCGCCAATCATTTGCATCGTAAGACTCAACCCCCATCTTCTTTAACAAACCAACTATGTCGCAGCAATATACTAAACTATCCTCTGTTCTAAAATATTTAACAAGTTCTTCTTCTCTTTTTCTGTAAAATGAAATGTATGTGTTTGAAGTAAGCAAGTTTTTCTCTTTAAGTCTTGAAGCTAAAATTTCCGCAGCCTTTTTTGGCAAATTTAGATCCCTTACAAGATTATTCAACTCGGCCTGGTTAAACTTTTGCGGATCGTTTTGACTTTCAAATACGCTGGGGTCAAAATCGGTGTCTGACTCCTCAAAGTGCATAACAATATTTTCAGGAACATCTTCAACTAATTCTTGAGTTGGCAGACACTTAAATTTTGGAAAGGGGATCTCATTTGAATGTAGTACAGGTCGTATCGCGGTGTCGAAATTTGGGTACTCGATACAATGTTTATTTTTCTTAGTGAAACCCGAAGTCTTGACAAAGCAAAGGTAGCAATCGGTCTCGTGGTTAGTAGGCTCTCGCCACACCTGATATGGAAAAAAAATTGTAAAGCGTTAACAAAAGCGACGAGAGACTTGTTTTTATGAATTTTATCAAAAGTTATCACCCAAACATTTAACATTTCTATGTGTTTCAACCTTATGCAATATTTGAGATTCTTATAAACATTTTCTGTAAATTTTTGTTTATGTACCTAAGTTACAATTACATTTAGGTAAGTTACAGTATACTAGTGATTAAATTACGTAGTTTTCTGAAATCATAAACTTACCATCGGAACTCCAAAAGGTATTTTTGAATCCGAACCCTTCGTCCAATGTCGCAGTCTTTCAATGCATATAGTGCAGGCTTTATGTGGAGCCCACGATTTATCTTGGTCCCCCAGTTTTATGCCAAAATAAGCTAAGTAAGCTCTTTTTACGAAGTCAGTTATATTTGCTCGTTGATATGGAAGTGTAAAATTTCCACATATATAACAGAAGGAATCAGGGTTGTTTTTGCATTTGAACTTTCTAGTGCTTGATGACATATTGCTTGATTGTTCTGCCAATTTGTAAAGGTATTTAAAGCCCTTAATTCATATAAATTTAAGAAAATCTGAAATATAAACACAAAAATTAGTTTAAATAGGTACTTACAATCTATGAAATTAAACTAGAAACACGGATGAGTAGGTACAATATAAATTACGTCTAATTAAATCAACTATATTAAATCACGATGACAAAATTACTCACTAAATCATATGCCAATTCAAAATTATGTTAATGCCCAAACTTAATTAACTAACTCAACTGACTGACTGACTGACTGACTGATTGAATTGACTGATTAACTCTGGAAACGAGTCGCTTTTATATATTTTAGTTGTCCCTCTAGAATACTCTACAGAGAACAGGAACGCTCGAGAAAATTTTAGAATTCTATGATATTTTTAGCTTAATTTACTAATATTAAAATGGGTTAAAAATGACAAAATTAAAAATATTTTTAGGGTGTTACATATAAAAATATACATAATACAACAATACCATAACAATAGGTACAAATACCTAGATAAAAACCTAGTTGCATAATGTGTAACTGCAAAAGACTTAGCGAGTATTGAGAAAAAAACTTTTTATGAATACGACGAAAGAGGAGGGGTGTTGAGCAAAATCAGGACCTGATAGAGCAAAACCGAGTAAAAATTCGTGCTCAGCGCACCCAAATTACCTAGAACTAACTGTCAAATCTAATTCAATAGACAAAAAGTTGAAATTTGTTCCCCAGTGTTATCAACACGGCTTTCGACGTAATCGTTCTTGTCTTACTAATTTGCTCGATTTATTTAATGATATTGTAAATACACTGTATATATATTTCGATTTTCAAAAAGAGTTTGATAAAATGCCACATAGATGGTTATTAGCTAAACTTCATTCTCACTGAGTTGATGGTAATGTTCTCAAATGGATCGAAAATTGGCTTAGTGGACGTAAACAAAGAGTAGTCATTAATGGCAAAGCGTCTAACTGGAAAAGTGTAACTAGCGGCGTGGCTCAGGAATCAGTTCTGCGACCAGTTATTTTTGTTATTGATACCAATGACATCATCACAGGAATTATTATTATTATTATTATTATTATTATTATTATTAACAATATAATTTCAAAATTTGCTGATGATACCAAACTAGGGGGACGAATAAAATCAGTGGCAGAATGTTTGCAGATTCAAGAAGATATTAATAAATTACTCCAGCGGGTGGAAATTTGGCAAATAAACTTTAATATAGATAAATGTAAAATGTTGCATAACGGTAGAAACAATGAAAAAACAATTATTTTATGTGCAACAAGGCACTAACAAGTGTTACGGAAGAGAAATATTTAGGTTTTATTGTTGCCGACACTCTTAAACTGAGTAAGTAATGTATTGAAGCGGTCAGAAAAGCAAATAGAATCTTAGGATTTATTGGTCCATCCATCCATCCATCCATCGTGTTCTGCTTATCAGGCAGGTCCAACTCATGTGTCCCGTCAAGGTGGTCTATCCTGAGCTATCCTTTTCATCTCATGGTAGCTCCTGCCTGCCTTCAAATCATCCAGCATTGCTTTCCTTTTCCTTCCCCTCGGCCTTCTACCTTCAAATCTACCTTCTATCACCTCCTTCAACAATCCTTCTCCTCTCAACACATGTCCGATCCATTTCTTCTGTCTTTCTCTTATCACATTATCATTGCCCTTATCACCTTATCTTTCCTCCCTCACCTGTCGCAGTACTTCCTCATTACTTTGGTGTTCCCGCCAGCTTATCTTCAGCATTCTTCTCCAAATCCACATTTCAAAACTTTCCAGGAGTTTCTTTTCAGTTGTTTTCAGTGTCCATGTTCCTGCTCCATACAGTACCACACTCCATATCAAGCTTTTTACTAACGTTTTCTTCAGCTTCAAGTTGAGTTTACCTGTAAGTAGTCTTTTCTGGCTCTCAAAAGCTACCTTACCCATACCAATTCTAGATTTTACTTCCTTATTGCAATCTCCATTGTTGGTTAATAAACTTCCCAGATATTTAAACTGCTCAGCTTCTTCTAAGGTCCGATTTCCTATCGCAGGGGCGTACCTAAAGTATTTGGTATCCGGGGCAGATCCTTCCTTTGGCACCCCCCATAAATAATTTTAAAATTTAAACAGAAAAATATATTATGTTTGCAAGTAGATTTTTAAACAGTACAGTACTCTCATAAGCAAATTGGAAATAAGAAAAATGCAGGACATTAAAAATTCAGTAAACAGGTAATACTGCATTTTATTTTATACAAAAAACACAGGAAATCCAGTCTCAACGCTTAGCGGCTGAGAGTAAATCCTCTCTATTTACCTTTGAAGAATAGGCTGAGCCTCAGCCTGTTCTTCAAAGGTAAATAGAGAGGATTCGCAGTCTCTGCTTTCGAGCCTTAATTTCTGCAAATTGATCAATGACCTCATCAAAATTCACCTTCTTTGCATATTCATGTTCAATTGAAAGTAAAGCCAGATTTGTCAATCTTGTCTGACTCATGGTCGAGCGAAAGAAATTTTTATCAATTTCAATTTGAAAAAACTTATTTCACATGAAGCAATAGACACACAGACAGTCAAAAAGAATCTCAAACACAGTGACAAGCTTGGCAAAGATTCACAAAAATCCCATTTCACAATAAACTCCAGAAACTGCAATGCTGTCCATTTCTTTGCCTCTTCAACGCTGATTTTGGCAGCTTCCAAATGCCTCCGAAGTTGTCCAATTTCCACACTGATATCTTCATCAGAGAATTCATCGAAAATCTGAGTCAAATTTGGAATATACTTCCGAAGTTCTTCTGTTGCAACAACCAAAGTGTTTGGCCGAATAACAGCGAAGATTGACAGAATTTGATCCATTGCCTTAGAACGAATCTCCAATTCTTGATGAAAGCGATCAAGACATTCAAACATAGTCCTCTTTACTTCCTCTGGCAATGTGAGACCAGCATCCTTTGCCATCTCTCTTGGCATCCTTTTTCGGAGCTTTACTCTCCCTCTTCTCTCCATAGAAATGTCCATTTCCTCACACTTTATAGTTGCATAATGAAAGGCCCTCTCCACAATTTCATTGCGCTGATCTTCAAGAAACAAGGCACAAACAAAGCCTTGGGATTAATCTCTCTGATCTTTGACTGAACACCACCATGAATCCCAGCCATAGTTGCAGCGTTGTCATATCCTTGACCACGGCACAGGTTTATGTCCAGTCCATCTCTCTCCAGATGTCTCAGGATATCCCTGTGAGCTCAGCAGCAGTCTTTCCGGCAATAGGGAAGAAGCCCAAGAATGATTCCTTTACTTCAACTTTGTCACAATTCAATATGGACGTATCTGATCACTTCACACATCTGACCAGTGTGGGACACATCAGGAGTGCTGTCAAAAAGAATCCCAAAATACTTTGCTTTCTTGATATCAGCCACTATTTTCTCTTTGACGTAACTCCCCAAAAGGCAAATGAACTCATTCTGAATCTTTGGAGATAAATACGAAGCCACTCTCCTCCCAGATGGAATAGAATGCTTAATCCTTACAAAATGTTCTTTCGAAACTGCATCATAATTTGACAGCAACTCTACCAATTCCATGAAGTTTCCTTTGTTTGCTGATGACATGTCCTCTTTGTGACCACGAAAGGGAAGATTCTGGTGAGCCAGAAACAAGGTTACGTCCAAGAGGCGATGTAAAATATCCCTCCATTTCTTTCTCTCCTTGTCCATTGTTGCTTGATGAACTTGATCAATGGTTTTTTGAAGCTTCAACCCTGCTCCCAAGGTCTTCCATTTCTCCAGGCATGAGAGATGCTGCTCTGAAGCTTCATGGTCAGACATCTTTGGGTTTAGCTTCCACCATGCTTGAAACCCAGTGACATAGCTGGATGTTCCAATTCCTTTGTCATCAAGAGCAAACAGTCTGCAGCAAAAACAAAACAAACTTTCTTTTGATGGAGAGTAAACCATCGATGTTCTCAAAACTTTCTCGCCATTTGGCAGAGCCTTATAGAACCATGCCAGTGATCAGCTGTCGACTCATTCCTTTGGATTTCTCTCCTTGTCTTTGAACTGCACTGAAAGGTCCATCCCTATTTTGGAAGGGTTCAATTCCCCCTCTTAATAAGATCAACTCTCAAGTCACTTGGAACCGGGATTGGCCAAGCAGCGACATCAGAATAAATTGAAAATCTATCCGTCTCCTCTTCTTCATCAGAGTCTTCCTCCTGTTGGTGTGGACTTCTGCTGGCGTCTCCTTCCTCTTCATCAGTTTCACTGCTTTTAGAAGATGAATTGCCATCCTCCAATCCTTGCTCTCTTTCATTTGAATCCTCTTGCGAAGATGCTTCTTGTATTTGTCCTTCAGATTCACCAGGCTGAATATCTTCAGGACTTTCTCCTATTGCACTTGATGTTGAAAGCGTCACATACTTCATAATTGATCCGGACATTGCCTGAGCCATCTCTTCTCTTGCCTTTTTCATTTTTCTTTGTTGGAATCCACTGGGTCGATTTCGCTTCATATGAAGGCGGATGTTTTCTGCAAAATTTTAAAATCAAAAGGTATAAAGCATGAATATGCATAACAAGCATGAACTATTATGACTTGAAATACATTAACTGAACAAATTGTCTGTGATTATTATTATTATTATTATTATTATTATTATTTACATTTAATTCCCAATATTCTGAATAGTTTTTTATTTTCAGTACTGAGTTTCTTAATAATAATTCTAGATAAGAATTTGCAGTATGCTAAGAATACTGTCTTCATTCTTTCTTCTGCTGACGCGTTTCGTTCATATACTTTGAACATCTTCAGAGCTTTATACATAATTTGAAAGTAAAATGGGTTATATATATATATATATATATATTTTGATTGTAAATTTGATACAATTTCAAATTAATTTAAGAATATTCGAAAGTTCATTAAATTTTATATTAATTTTCGGTTTTTTCATTTTAATGTAAAAGGCTTCGGCAATTTTTAGTTTTTGTACGTTATGTGATGAGTATAAGATTTGAAAGTTTTGTGAGATATTTTTTAAATTTAATATTTTATGATCTACTCTGTAATGTTCGTTAATTTTACTTGGACGATATTTATGTTGGTATGCTCTCTCTTTAATGTGGTTTGTGGTGTAACCAATGTAAGTCGACGTACAGTCAACTACAGGACACGTAAATTGGTACACTACATGATGTTGCTTATAAATTAATCGACCTTAAAAAAGAATCCATTCAAAATGTTTTACTTTTCAGAAAAGAAACCGGAAATCTACACTTCTATTCTTCTATCTTATTCTTAAATAGAAGCTTAAGAGAATTCAAAGATGACATTGAGTTTAAACACTTAAATAAATTACACAAACTTTATGGAGGAACAATTATGCAGAAAAACAAAGAATCACTAGTGACTAATTTATCAAATTATGAACCTAATGAACACGAATCTAGTATTCTTGACAAAGGATTAAATTTTGGCCTTAGGAAACCATCTAAAAAGATAGAAAAACAAATTGAAACCGAAAGACTTTATGAAAAAATTAAATACAATGAACATAATGGTAAAATAAATGTGATTAATGATGAGGAACTTAAAACGAAATTAAAAACCTTTTCAATCTCATTTATTGAAAATAATAATCATGGAAAATTAACAAAAAATGAATATGACGCGATATCATCTCTTAGAAACAATGGTGAAATCATTGAACAAGTACTGTTATATTGAACAAGAATGAATATAATAATAAATTAAGAGATATTGTCAGCAACAATAGTAAATTTTCGAAATGCAATATTAACACAACACTTAAAACAAAAAATGAAATAGATAAAACTGCTAATTCAATAAATGACGTAAACATCTCCAAATTACTAAAACGATCAGGAAGTTATAATGATGGTCATCTTTATGGACTACCTAAGATTCATAAAAACTCTACTAATCCACCATTACGCCCTGTCATCTCAATGAGCGGAACTGTCACACATGATATCGTTCAGTTTTTAAATAAGATAATAAGACCGTATCTTAACAAAAATTTTATTGTA
Source organism: Bathynomus jamesi (assembly GCA_023014485.1). NCBI lineage: Eukaryota > Metazoa > Arthropoda > Malacostraca > Isopoda > Cirolanidae > Bathynomus > Bathynomus jamesi. Next base: position 466,858 of record JAJOZX010000606.1, read on the forward strand.
AATTCTACAACCGAAACACTAGCTAAATTATCTAACTTAAAAATAGCCAACGCTGAACAACTTGTTTCTCTTGACGTGGAATCACTTTTTACAAATGTACCAGTCATGGAAACCATAGAAATAATTTTGGACAATGTTTACAATAATCAAAATTTAATTGCACCAACCTTAAAAAAAGAAGATATGAAACAATTACTTATTTTGTGTTGTACAAAAACTCCGTTTAGATTCTGTGATGAAACCTACATACAGATAGATGGTGTTGCTATGGGCACACCATTACCGTAGGATCTACCTTTGCAGACTTTTATATGTCAAACTTAGAAAATAAAATAATGAAAGAAAACAACTTCTACAACCCAAAACTGTATATGAGATATGTCGACGATACCTTGATACTATCAGGTCATCCCATAAGTAATGTTTTTCGGATCGGAATTTGAAGGACAAAAAAAACTCAACTGAAACTTTTTAATCTAGTATATATTTTCCATCGGAATCAGTGAAACTCTGCCAACGTCCTACAAGCTTTTGAATACCATGTTTATAAAATTCAGGCGGTTTTGAGGCAAAAAACGTACAAAGACTGGTGTGCAGGTCATCTAAAGAAGTATACTGTTTCTCGTCAAGATAGTTTTGCAGACTCTTGAAGAGATGATAATCTGAAGGCGCAAGGTCTGGAGAATATGGAGGATGTGGAAGTTTTTCTCACCCAAGCTCCTCAATTTTTGCAGAAGTGATCCGAGCGGTAAGAGGACGTGCGTTGTCGTGGTGGAACACGATTCCTTTCCGATTAACCAAAGAAGGTCTCTTTTCTTTTAGTGGTGTTCAATCAATCCAGTTGTTGACAGCAGATTTGAGCGGTGATTGTTTGGTTGTGTGGTAAGGTTTCAAAGTGTATTACACCACCTTTATCCCACCAAACACTAAGCAACACCTTCCGAAGGTGAAGATTTGGTTTTGGCTGTGGTGTCGCTGGTTCTCCGGCACAAACCCACTGTCGACGGCGCTTAACATTCTGGTACAGTATCCACTTTTCATCGCCAGTCACTAAACGGTGCGAAAACAGATCTTGGAGTTCACGGGAATGAAGAGGTGTGCTAATGTTTACCCGCACCTTCAGATTGTCGACCGACAATTCATGCGGCACCCATTTTCCTAACTTAGGCACTTTCCCGAGTTGTTGCAAATGTCGATGGATGGTGGACGGGGATGAATTGAGTTTCTGGGCCAATTCTTCGACAGTTGTTGAACAGTCTTCTTCAAGTGCGGCTAACAGCAGGTCATCATCAAATTCAGCAGGGCGTCCAGAGCGTGCTGCATCTGTCAAACAGCAGTCACCATTCCTAAACTTTTGAAACCATCTTTGACATTTCCTCACATGCAGAATATCGTTGCCATAAACGTCCTGAATGTTTCGCGTTGCTTCAGTAGCACTATTCCCTTTTTTGAACTCGTAAAGCATTATGTGCCTGATATGCTCTTCTGATACCGCCATGTTTATGAGGGGTTCACATAAAGCAAAACACGCGTCTTCACTGGTCAAGGTCTGTAAAGTATGTAGCGAAACACGATAGATCTTCTCTTAGATATAACCTTCGTCAAATTTATGCTTAAACCGAGTATGACTAGTTTAAACTTAATCTATCGTAAAAACCGACATTACTTATGGGATGACCTGATATTTAAAAACAATAACCACATTCCTTTATTTATTCGAAGACTTCATGAATAAATAAATTAAAATTCACATTTGAACCTTCCTTGAATAATACACTCTCTTTTCTCGACATTAATATATTCATTGGTCAAAATGGACGTTTAACGACTGGTGTACCTGTTAAACCAACAGACAAAGGAACGTATTTAAATTATAATTCGTACTTACCAGAAAAATATAAACTATCAATAATTAAAACACTCGTGCACAGAGCTTTCAATATATGCTCAAGTTGGCAACTATTTAATCAAGAAATTGAGAGAATAAAGCAAAATCTAATAAACAGTGATTTTCTGCTATTTTTAATCGATAATATCATAAACTGAACTCTAACAAATTTATATAACAAAAATAAGGAAGATGATGAAAATAAAAATAAAAATAAAGGTATAAAATTTTACTTCGAAACAAGAAACCCAACAAGACTAAAACATGAAGAAAAATGTCTGAACAATATATTAAAGAGGCACATAAAACTAATGGATAAAGAAAAACTATCAATGTTAACATATACTATAAAAACAAGAAGTTATCAAGCCATTTTTCGACACGTAACAAAAGCCCTGATAAGCAACATCATGTGGTGTACCAATTTACGTGTCCTGTAGTTGACTGTACGTCGACTTACATTGGTTACACCACAAACCACATTAAAGAAAGAGCATACCAACATAAATATCGTCCAAGTAAAATTAACGAACATTACAGAGTAGATCATAAAATATTAAATTTTAAAAATATCTCACAAAACTTTCAAATCTTATACTCATCACATAACGTACAAAAACTGATATTGACTTTCTATAATTATTATTATTATTTGGGGGGGGGGGGGGGGGGGGGGGGGGGGGGGGGGGGGGGGGGGGGTAAAAAAGCAGAAAACTATGAGCATTACTCACAAATAACTAGACCACTGACAAAATGAAAATTAACAGTATATCCAGTAAATAAAGAAGTAAAAAAAAATTATTACAACAGAAAAGCTTCAAACAAGTGGTTCTCAAACTTTTTCCAACCAGATACCCATTGAGTTATCAGATTATCAACCCAGACAAGCAGAGACAATTAATTATCATTATTATTATCATTAATTATCATTTATAAACACTTAAACATCACTATAATACCACATTGTCAAAAATTACCGGACACAGCTATAAATACCATGATATTGTTATAAACACCAGCACTTTATGCTTTATCATAATTATTTAATGAAACATACCTCATGTATGTGGAGTCACAGTGTCAAGTGAACAAGACTTGGAATGTCATTTGCAGCCAGCTGGCTATGCTCAACAAACTGATGACTAAAACGTCAACAAACGTTCGCCTTTCGATGTAATTTTTATCAAATATTTAATTTTTCGTTTGTAAATTTTGTATTGCCAATAAAAATAAAAATTTATTTTATAGTGGAAATTAACATTAAGCTGTTGTAATAGTTTGAACATTTTTAAATTTTTTTCCTTACTTTGGCGAATTTTTCATTTGGTTTGAAAACTTGTACTGGTATTTCAACTCTCCCGATGGCACCCCCTTCCTGGCTGTCACCCGGGGCGGACCGCCCCCCTTGCACCCCCCTTAGTACGCCACTATCCTATCGTTAGGTTCATTTGTGCTCCTTTCCTTCTTACAATTTTCACTACCTTTGTCTTGGCCTCATTAATTCTCATTCCGAATTCTTCCGCCATTGTTGTCAAGCTATTGACCATTCTTTGCAGTCCTTCCTCAGTACTACAAGCAAATGCCTTGTCATCTGCAAACCTTACATATTTGATCAATTTACCTCCCACTCCAATTCCCTTTTCTAGATCTGAGAGTGCTTCTATTATCATTGCTTCCGCATAGATGTTAAATAACACGGGGGACAGGGAGCATCCTTGTCTGATCCCTCTCCTAACCAATCCAGGCTCCGATTCTCCTCCTGCAACTATAACATTCAGTCTGGCAGAGCGATTGAATTTAATTAGTCAGATAAAACAATGCTGACATTATATAATTTGGCAATAGTGCATAAGTTGGCCGTAAATTATAAATAGATAAAGTAAAATTATTTTTACGCGTTTAATGTAATGCCTTATGGTACTTTTCCATTATCTGCCCTCTCGAAACCTACGGAAAAATTATTGAATGTCCAGTTAGGTCAACTGTACGCCCTTGATGATTGGTTAGGTTAAGTCTTCATATTTTCGTTAGTTTTAACGACATTATCACGACTTAACCTAATCAATCATCAAGGGTGTATAGTTGAAAAATACTTGGCCGTAAATTAGTTAACACCAATTTTTTGTTTGTTTGTGACAGCTTTCGGAAAAAACAAAATGGTGGGAAGACCTAGAAATGATACTAACGTGTCGGAAGTGGTGAATAATGATATTCCACCGTTGAAGTTGAATGTTAATATGAATTTTTATTGTTAATTCTGACATTAAGCGTGTAAAAATCATTTTACTTTATCTATTTATAATTTACGACCAAGTACTTTTTCAAGAATAATTTACGGCCAACTTATGCATTATCGCCTATAATTACCTAGTACGTCCCAGTAGTATGGGCGAAAAATAGACGAGTGCAAGAATGTTGCAATGATAGAATGATCAATGTTGCAAAGGGGTTATGCAACAAGGGGTTATGCAATGAATGTTATGCAACATCAATGTTGTAAAGGGGGGTAGGGTAATGCAGCAACTCAATGTTGCCAAGGGGGAGAGGGGAGGGAGCTTCGGGGGGAGAAGGGAGGATGACCTCCCCCCAAAGGGGTAGCCTTAACCTAAGAGAGGAAGAGAAAGGAGAGACGGAGGAGGTCTTTGGGGGAGAAGGTGGGATGTCCTCACTCCCTCAAAGGGAAACCTAACCTAAGTCTTAACCTAAGAAGGAAGGAGAGAGAGTTCTTTATTCCACCGGAGTCCGCAGCATTATGAGAGTCCAGGGGTCAAGCAGGTGTTATATAGAGGATCGTGAGTTGCCAGATATCACTTATTTATATATGGAGGGGGTTACCAGATACCACCATTTATTTTAATTGTTCAGGTATACATTATTAGGGTGAGTTGCTAGATACCACCATTTATTTTATTTACATGAGTTGCCAAATAGTATTTTTATTCATATTAAAGGATTACCAGATACCAGCATTTATTTTAATTATGTTGAGATGTATCTTATTAGGTTGAGTTGGCAGATACCAACATTTATCTTAATTCACACGAGTTGCCAAATAATGTTTTTATTTATTAAAAGCAAAAACGACTTTCTCCTTAAAGTTATTCAACAAGAGAAATAGTTATTAAAACGAAACCCAATATTAACAATAAAAGAAATACATTTAAACTGAAATAAATAAAACACCATTACATCATTCTGTTTATTCAGATGATTTATTGGAAATATATAGAAGATAAATATACACTCCTATACATACGATGGAATGATCAAAAAATAAAATAAAAAATAATATAAGAAATATGAAACGTATAATCATCAAAATAATAGTTCAGGCGAAATACACACACACACACACACACACACACACACAATTGTATTAAATAATGACCGACTTTCTCCTTAAAATTGTTCAGTAAAAGAAGTAATTTATTTAAACGTCGTTCTGTCTATTTACTTTTGACAATCCTTTCTATACATTATACGAAGTGAATGAAAAAACAAGTTGTATCAGAAAAAATAACAATAAACACAAAAAGAAATAATTATGTAAACGTCGTTCTGTCTATTTACTTTCTTTCTTTGAAATCGTCTCTGGAAAAAATGTATAAATCCAGAGCAGGTGTGCCCTCGAGCTGACCGCAAAGGCTGACCGCAAAGGACCATTTGGCCAAATTCAACCATACAGTTTTAGAAAACCTCTCTTCACTTGAAATATTGTTTGCGGCATTGTTATTATCATAATGAAGTTAAAACAACATAAATACGTTCATAAGCATCACGTGATTGTTTTCCAATAGATTAAATTAGCCTTTGATTAGTAATAAGTTTCCTTATCATATTCCCAATGCAACAATATATATATATATATATATCAGTGGCGATTTCTTAATGAATGCAACGCATGCAATGCATGTGTTAAATATGTTCTCTTTTCAGATCTAAGTAAGGATTATAATTGACAAAAATAATTTTCAGAAACTAAAAATAGTCTAAGGCTTCAATCACGCATGTACTGGCTATTGGGCGGTGTAAACAAAATTATGTCTTATTTCATTAGACAATTAAGAACATTTTTCTGTACACAGATCGAAATACTTGTAGCTAAAGCATTCACTAATTCAGTCTGGGTACAGAAAAATGTTCTTAATTGTCTAGTGAAATAAGACATGATTTTGTTTACACCGCCTTGCCTTGGGCAATTTTTAAGGAGACTTCTCACTATCCATAAGATTTTTTTTGAGCCTCATAGCTAAATTCAAAAGGCAATATGTTTTAAAATATGCTTAGAAAATTTACTTAATATTTTTACTAAAAATAATTAAAAAGCTTTGTTCTGATTTTTTTTTAATTAATGAAAATAATACGGCATGCATTCAGTTTTATAGGTGCATTCACCAAAAAGTAACATCTGGCAATTCTGACAAGGCTTCTTTCCAGTACCACCGCCGCAAGCATCCACTTGTGTTCGGTGTTCCCTTTTGTGCTTTAATTATTTTGGATAATCAGTTAAATAAATTATAGCATTGTAGTGCCCATAATGACTGACGATGTGTTTAATCAATTGAAGACTAGAAGATTTTACTCACTCTCTTTTGATGAGAAAAAGCGCATATTGAATAATGGCAGACCGATTCCACATTTGAATTTAAGCAAAGAAAATAAAGGCTTCACTAGGAAATTTAATCCTAAGCTGTATGATGATGTTCCCTGGTTATGTGGAAATATTTCAAATAACAAATTGTACTGTTGGTCGTGTTTCCTATTTTCAAGAGATAACTCTGTGTGGAATTCTGTTAGTCGTGGATACGACGATTTAAACAATTTACATACTGCAATTTCTCGCCATGAAAAATCTCTTGCTCACATAAATGCATTTGTTGATCTTAAAACATTTGGAAAGTCAGAAAGAATTGATTTAATACTCGACAAGCAGAAATCAGTTGCCATTTCCAGACAACGAAGTTAATAAGAATCGAGAAATTTTGAAACGTTTGATTAGGATAACATGTTTTTTAGGAATGCAAGAATTAGCATTTCGCGGTCACAATGAAGAAGAAAACGCTGACAATAGGGGTAACTATATTGAATTGGTATTTTGTATGGGAGAATTCGATGAAAAGCTTCAAAACCATTTAAAAACTGCGACTGTTTTTAAGGGAACATCATCTGCTATTCAGAATGACATAATTCAATCTATTAGTGCAGTTATGTTAGAACAAATAAAACGTGAGCTTATCGACTGCATGTATGTGGCGATTTTATTAGATGAAACATCTGATGTCAGCTGTTTTTCTCAACTCTCTACTGTTGTTCGTTATGTTAATAAACATGGAGAGATTTGTGAACGATTTATAAAATTCAATGACGTCAGCAATGATAGAAGTGCAGGAGCGATTTCTGATTTATCTATAAGGCAACTAGGTGAACTGGGCTGTTTGAAAAAATTAGTTGCTCAAACCTACGACGGTGCTGCTGTTATGGGGAGCGATCTTAATGGAGTACAAACAAAGATTAGAGAAACTGTACCAGAGGCTATTTTTCTTCACTGCTACGCCCATAAACTTAACCTTGTTTTATCCCAAGCTGTCGCTGAAATTTCCGAATGTAATAATTTTTTTTCAGTATTAGGAAGTTTGTCATCATTTTTCAGCAGTTCAACTAAGCGAACTTCAATGCTTGACAAAGTTGTTGGAAAGCGTTTCCCTAAACTGGCTCCAACGCGGTGGAACTATTCATCTTGTCTAGTTGAAAGAGTTAAGGAAAATAAAGAAGATATAATAGATCTTTTAAAAAGCATTCTTGAAAACCCAAAGAAATTTGATGAAAAAACAAAAAATAGTGCACGCGGATTGCTTGCTGGTATCGATACTTTCGATTTTTAATTTTTTATTAGAAGTATTTTCTTCAATTTTTCCTTTAACTGAATATCTATTTAATGTGCTGCAAACAAAATCTATGGATATTGTGTATAGCTCAATCACCGTTGAAAGCACTATGAAAAAAATCAAACAAATAAGGGATACAAAATTTGCAGATATGTGGGACTTGATAACAGAAAGATGTGGTGAACCTGTATGTAAAAGGAAACAGAGTCTTTCTCCACAAGAGAAGTATAGTCAACTATTTCATGAAATATTCGATAATATACTTCTTCAAATGAAAGAGCGTTTCAGTTCAATGGAAAAATTGGAATTCATTGAGCTTTTAGATTGCAAAAAATTTGAGTTCTATGATGTTACTTTCCCAGAGAGAGCTTTTGAATCTTTGAAAAGAAGCTACAATTCATTTTTTGAGTTTCCTCGTCTCCGTTCTGAATTGTGTGTTTTATATTCGCACAAATCTTTTGCCAAAAAGAATGTTGCTGAGCTCCTAAAATATCTACTGGAAAGCGAAATGCACAAAGGTCTTAAGGAAATATATAAATTGACGAATTTGATTCTAACTATACCAATATCGACAGCAAGTGTTGAGCGATCATTTTCTGCGCTTAAAAGAATTAAAAGTTATTTACGGAGTTCCCAAAGTGAAGAAAGGCTATCTAATCTTGCCTTAATTTCAATTGAAAAAAATTTCCTCAAGAAGCTTATGGAGAATCGAGAGTACTTTTACAATTTGGTCATCGAAGAATTTTGCAGGAAAACTAGGAGAGCAGAATTTCAATTCAAATAATGCTTCACAATTATTTAAGGTAAATTTTAAATTTGTATCTTTTTCTTTAGATCAATTCGGTAACTACTATATATAAATATGTCTAATTTTTTGTTCGCATATTTAAGCCTAACATTAAATGAACTTTCCTTCAAAGAGGTCCCCAAAAGTTTGTAAAACACCTTTAACTTGCGAAGTTCTATGTAAACAATATGCAAAGTTTGGGCAAGAGGGTTAGGCGGATGTTTTTCTTCCATTCCATAACATTGCATGCCTGAACAAAAATGTCACGAGTCGCCACTGATATATATATATATATATATATATACAGAATCGAAAAACTGAAGACGGCACACACACACACACACAGAAAGAAAGTTTTGTTTATTCTATATGGATATAATATTCATAGAATTAATTTTCAGAACAATGTCATCGCCCGGACTCGATCTTTCAACCAGCACCCCAGCGTCTAATCCACTACGATACCTAGGGCGCCCATTTATCTACCAACCCAAGCAGACATTCATTTTCACGAGTTAAACACAATTAATCACACATCTACGCGAGAATTGGCAAGTAGAAAGTAAAACCGAATACACTAATCAAAGTTGAGGGTCGAATAGTATGACCGCGTACATATATTTTGCAAATATTTGAAACCATCGTGGCAGAGACTGTAAAAGGCAATTAACACACACACACACACACACACACATATATATATATATATATATATATATATATAACCAATTCCACAAGTCAGGAATCTTGGGAAAACTGAGAATAGTATGACCTCAAAAAATAATAATGCACAAAAACATTCTGCTTGCAGAGATCTTCTAGATTTCTTATTTCCTAATGATATTTGTGTCATCGGATGTTACTGTGCTGTTTCTGGTAATGTCAGGATTATGAAGAGTAGCGGCGCTAATTTTGTTTCCTGTGGTACTGAGCTGCGCGGCTCTGATGAAGATATTCCTATAACGACTTGCATCCGAACTGGGAAAAATTGAGGATCAAATAGTATGACCGCAAAAAATAATAATGTAAAATATTGTTGTGATAGAGATGGTTGATCAATGTTGCGAGGGATATTGCATAAAGGGGTGGGTTCTAAAATGGGAAAACAGAGAAAAGTATGGGCGCAAATGCAAATATTGTCGTGGTAGAGACTGCAAGTCGTAATACACGATGTGAGCATTAACTTACGAACCGCTTCTTAGTCTTTTGGGGCGGTGCTTGGGATCATGCGTATAAAAGGAAATTTTTTCAGCTGGGAGTCAGTAGTTATTTTCACCAGTGAATAAACATTCCCTCCGCCATGAATCAAGAACTTTACAGTTTACCGGATTTATATCAAGATAGTGACATTGTAGCGTTGGCCACAATTAATCTTTTTAACGCCGCTGACCGGGATGGATTATTTCCAACGCAAACCGTTGATGTTATTTGCAATGACGCTCCTTACGATCCGACGCAAGGGACTGCCGTAGAAATGTAAGTGCATGTAATTTTATTTTTTGTAGCCAATTATTCGCACTTATTTAATGTGCGTGTCAGAAAGAGCACTGTTCTGGATTATTTCATCATATATATGGAGGGTTGTAGTAATTCACCTCATCACATTAAAAATAATTCGTTTAGGTAACCGTAATTATAGATTAGTTTGCAGTTATGCTAAAATCCTGTTTTGATTCAATAAATTTTTTTATAGCAATCTTTTGCGTTTTTTTTTATAAATTCAAATGTTATTCGGAATTATCTCTTAAATGAACTTCTCTGAACGGCTCAAAGACATCTTCACATTGTAATACTCTTACTAAGCACACCGGACAAAAAATTAGTCACCCCCTCTCAGAATGTACCTAATAACGTGTGACGGCGCCTCTGGCGTTGATAACCGCACGAATCCGGCGAGGCAGAGACTCTACGAGGTTGTGCATGTACTGAACATCGATTTGCTGCCACTCGTTCATCAGCCGGTCCCGAAGTTCCGCCAGAGTCCGTGGGTGTCTATTCCTGCGCTTCACTTTCTGTTTCCAGCCTGAACAACACCTTCGACGCATTCAGGATTAAAGGCTTCATTGGACCTGCGATGTACTCGTCGCCTCCCATCATTGGAGAACAAACAAAAACGGGACTCATCGGACCAAATTACACGTTTCCAATCTGCCGCAGTCCAGTTTTTGTGCCTCTGAGCCCATTTATAACGTGCCAATTTGTGACTTGCTGTTAACAGCGGCCTCTTCCGTGGTACCCTGCTCCAGATGTCCATCGCATGCAGTTCTCGTCGCAATGTCCGTTCGGAAATTGGTCGCTGGAGAACCTCATTGGTTTCTTGGAGCAATTGTTCTCTGGTTTGAAAACGATTTGCAGTTACTAGACGAGAAACATGGCGGCGGCCCCTATTGTCGAGAATTGTTTTCCGGCCACAGTTACGCCGTCGATTGTCAGTTATTGCGAACTACACCACTCTTTGTAAACTCGCTGGACAGTACGCGTTGACACACCAACAAATTGGGCTACTTCAGACATTTTGTGTCCGTGGGCTCTGCCAAACACGATGGCTCCTTTTTGCCACTGAGTAACGTCTGCCTCACGACCCATTTTGCAGACTATATCCAACACACACTTTGTTCTTCACCACCTCACGAAACAGATCTGATCCTGTGTGCTACGTCACCGCTACTTGTCACTTACCAATGCTACATCAGCGCCCTCTGTGTGACCTTGAACTTCCTACTATCGGTGCTATTAGGGGTGACTAATTTTTTGTCCGGTGTGCTTATATGTATACTCTGTATATGTTTTGGATTTTTATTAAAAAAGATTCAGTATGACCTAATGGATTATTCTTTCTCTTTTAAGGTCCGATGAGGATTTGACACATGTTATACAATCTTTTCGTTTTGAAGAATCCAATGTCATGGCCCTGAATACGGAGGTAGAAGATTTACCGAACAATCAGCCCACGAATGTCACATCATTAACGAAATAATGTAAGTGTTTTGTTTTGTCTCGATCGTTTTTTGGGGGGGGGAAGAAGACAATGTATTTTCATCAATTTATTAAATGAAAGAAATCATGTTTTTAGTACAATAACCATCTTAAACTACAGAATATACAAACTAACATTATTGATTGCAAAAATATATATATATACACAAAAAACATCATACTATACAACGAGTACGCACAATCGGAAAACGGTTTTTTATCTGTCTGCATACCATTTCATCATTTCGCTGAATGTGATACGGGTCGAATAATTTTTAAAAAATTATAAATTCTTTAACACGTGACATATGCATGAGAAATGAAAGGCAGTACATTCCACGCGTATTACTAAAATATCCTTGTAGCCGGAATGGGTTTCATACAACTTCGGGGATATGCAACTGATCGAGAAATTTTACAATAACAGGGTCACTCCAGGGTTGAGTCCTGAGTGAATGAAAATAGTACAGGCGGTCCCTATTTTTAAAATAGATTGCAAACCAATGAATCCCTTCATTACCAATAACATCTGTGTTCACAATAAGACTACCGCAATCTCGCGTAGTTGGCAAATTCAATGTTTCATTCTTCGCAAACACACCGATAAATTTGGAACGTGTGATTCGTTCACTATTCATTACTCTCTGAAGTGTATTCTCATCCATTTTAAAAGTCAGTGATAACGCCCCTAATTCTGTCTACTTCTATTAGGGCTTGTGACTCGAGGTATACTAGTACATTAATAGACGCGTCTATAGGCTTGGTGAATTCCAATCTGACTGAGATGTTTCCACTCTGTTGTGGACTTAAATGTATATTTACGCTAGCAGATAAGTCAGGTGTGATGTCAAACGGATAAAGGTTAAATTGATCAACGAATTCTTTCTGCGTTACCCCATTACCGAGCTCATCACAATCACCTGCAATATGGGCCAGATTACTATATGCTCTCGCGCAAAGAGGTAGCACAGTATCTGATGAATAGTCCGTATCCAATGTTCCCCCCAACGCAATGCCATTAACGTATAGTTATATTTTTAAGTCCGAAATTCTCGAATTTAAAGGCACTCTTTTTATATTTTCCATTCACCGAAGCATGGTTCTGCATTCCAATTAATATCCTTTTAGGAAGATTTCCCAGGGCGATGTTTTCTATCTGTTTCGATGCCAACCCTGCTGGCACCGTGTATATTTGATTTGTACTCTGTTAATAGGGTATTTACTGTGGCGTTTAGTAAATTTTTCTCAATTTCTAGTTGTTTTGGTGAACTTAATTTCACTCGCCGTACGTGGAGGTATGTCTCCATAATGTGAACCACAACGGGTTTTGCTCCCTCTTCTTGATCAGCATCTAGATTTAAGCAGATCTCAGGATTCGTGCGGGTGAGCTTTATTTTCATATCCACCCCATTCACAAGCAACTTCTCCTGGAATGTGAAATCTGTATGCAGGCGTCCAAAACACTCGTATATCTTCTTTTTAGAATTTTTAAATTTGTCCTTTATACTACTTTCGTCTTTAGTTTGATAATATCCCTCGGCACTTAAAAAGGTATCCTTCGCTTCTTTGGAAAAGTTGAGGACATTTTCCAGATAGGCTCATAGGTGATAGTACCCCGTGCCTGCTGATATGTTGACCTGATTTAAATATACGTCACACTGGTTGAATATGGAGTGCAGAAAGTTTGTTTCAGGGTATACATATATTTGTCATCGCAGTCGTTCCATCAGAATGGGCTATACGTAGTTTAGCGTACATGTGCACACAGCTTGGATAAAAAAGTAAGGGCCTGAGCTGGGTATCACGAATTCTATAGGAGTACTCGGGGAACTAATTGTGTTTAAAGGGTTAATTGTAATAAAGTCACTGTGTTCAATAGAAACTTGAGTTGGGGGCATGTCAAAGAGGGACAGCTCCGATTTACAGCATTGTGAACTACACGGATGGATGAAGCGTGCCATAACGAGTTAGAAATAGTGCCTCCTCTCTCGACAAGTAGTAAACAAACTATGATTCATGAGATCAATGTTCTAAGCTTATATCAGTCAAAAAAATGGTCAACCATAGGTTTCATTCACTTAGAACACTTCTTTTTTGATATCCTTTTACGTTTAATGCCACGTGGTGATAATCCCTTCTTCCGGCCAGTCCTCTTCTTCCCACCACACGTTTTCTCTTTGCATTTTGACGATTTCGTCCCGTGTACGTTTTAAGTGTTTTTTTAAGCATCTTTAGGTTTAGCCCCAGCCAATATGTCTTCTGCAGTGTTAAGACCTGATTGTAGCGCTTTCCTTCCGAGGTATCTGGCACCCCTCTTCAGCAAAGGAACAGCCGTACGTAGTATGGTAGAAAAAATGGACCCAAGTCCACTACCACGCTGGTATCTCACCCCTCGATAGACGGTGAAAGGCTTTCTGTCCATTATAACTCAGTGCGTCGAAAGTGCAGCTTCACTGTTAAGCTCCCATCACCGAATGGGAAATTTTTTCCCTCAATCGTTCTTATATATATTGAGATATTGGTTATTAGATTAGTTGCGATATTCACATAATGGGGTCTGTCATATGTAATACTCAAACTCCTTCCTCTATGGTTGGGAATGTGAGCAATGCGCAGCAGGCGTGCCTGGGTATCCCCAACAAACTGGTGCTCCACTATATTGTTGTAAATATAGCACATGTCTGGGGATGAGAGCTTTCACTCAATTTCTCCAATTTCATCTGATACATTAGGATGGACGAGTCATGTTGTATCTCGTGAAACGTGTCTCTTTCGAAGGCTGATCGATATCATCCTAGGTCATAATTTTGAACACTCTTTGGTCTTTAATATTTCTGTTAGCCTTTGATTTTAGGATTAGAGTATGTGCAGGGTTTCCTTTGTTTACGATTTCGTATACCAAATCAGTCGTAAGATTTGAGTTTTTTAAACTTACGTTTAAGTCTCTCACAACATCCTCAGCCGAACCATAACGGCCCGGACCTAGTGTTACTACTGTACTGTAATACCGTGCAACCTCAGTCCGGGCGATACGTATAGTTTCATCTCGAGTTACCCCGGCTTTTTCACACTCATCAATGTCTCTAAGAATCGTAAAAATGGTATCTTTATAATCAATATTTAAAAAGAGGGTGTTCAGCTGAATTTCACATATCCCCACCTCATACGAATCAGGACCCAATTCAATGTCCATGGAGCTCTGTTACAAAGTTGGCTAGTGTGTTGTTAGGGTGTACAGACAGGGACGAGGAGGACGGGAGTGTGACGTAGAAATGGTTAGGAGCCATGTTGCATACTATTTAAGCTTCATTATTGCATCAGCTTTTATATAGGTGTTGAAGCTTTCTGGGTATCCTAGCCATTTCACCAGGTACATTTTTCTCTTTCCTGAACCTTTGCTTCCTAAAATTTCTCAATTTTAAACACATTTTTTCCTAAATTAAATGCCACTTTCTGCAACTCCGCGGTAAAAGCCTCCTGCGATTTCTTCCCCATTCAAATCTTCAACGTAATACATCATTATCTCACCTTTAGGTCTCATAGCCTAACTTTAAAATCTCACGTGTCCATCCTTGCTCAAATCCCTTCGCGAATTTATTTCCGAACGCGACAGCCTTACATAATCATTGATTTTGAAATGCGCAGATTGTGGTGGTGTTCCATCTCTTCTCACCTCTGGGCGCGTACCTCTTTCTGAAACCTCGTTAGGTGTTGTCCCAATCGTGCGATGGTGTGAGCGGTTGTAGGATGAGGCCATGATTCCAGAATGTCTAGAAATCTGTATGTGTTTTATGTGTAAAATAGCGGTGCATGCGTTCCTTTATGGTACGTTGAACTCTTTCAGCTAAAGAAGCCTTATGTATAGAATTGTAGTGTAATAGCTGATATTAAACTCTGTCAACATGTTCTGAAAAGCACCTATAAATTCCTTCCCCATATCGTACAAAAATAGCCAGGAACCCTGTTTTCTTTTAACATCAGCGTTTTGGTGGCTTTAGCAACTGTTTCAGGTGATTTATTTTTCAGAGGAATTAGCCACAGATATCTAGAGAATACATTATTATGAATAGAATGTAGCGGTAACCATCGTTATACACAGAATATCTTTGCATGTCTGTTAAATCTGCTTGCCAAATAAGTCAATCGAAGCAGCTGTTGTCTTGGCGTTTTAAACCTTTTTCTCACAGGCTTATGAAGTGTATAAGCGTCCTGCTCCCGCAAAAATCTCTCAACATCTTTTTTTCCTACTGTAAACACTTCTGTACAGTCTATCTACGCCTCCGTAGGAGGCGGGTTAGAAATGTCATAATAACGTCTTCTTAATATGTTAGCCATTTGCGTATTTTAGAGGCACGTGGGTAGGGTTGACCGTTGTTAACCTCTTCTTTCTCCTCTTCAGAGGTGTTACCGCCGGGGTGATGGCGTCTTCAATTGTGTCACGTGCGATGTGTTCCAAGTCTTTTAACCTGTTCAGATTTCCTATCATTGTTTTGGGGACATTTATTTGTTGTAGTCTTGCTTTAATATGCTTCCATCCTGATGGTGAGGGCCTATCCCACTTTCTCACCAGATCATGGACGATGTCTACGATATTCGATCCCTGTACCTTTCCTTCACAATGATCTCACCTGTATCGGTCCACTGTATGGCGGGGTCCTCATTCAATAGTTATAAAAACTTAAACCTTTATTCCTCAATGTATGTGGGAGGGTGCTTTTTAATACATGCTCGATATGTTGTGTGGCCGCCCATTAATCTTTGGTTGGTCAGTTCTATCGTCGGACACAGGTCCTATGTCACCATGTCCATCGTTCCCCATGCTGTGCCTAATAACCACGGGAATCTCTGTCGGGTTCTTATAATTTTCGTACTCGTGAAGAAATTTCTGCAGAGCTCTTGGTATAAGATTCTTTTCTCATCAGGTGTTTTTCACTGTTTAATAGGACTAGCAATTCGCTTTCCATTCTTTTAAGCCTGCTTTTACGGGGATCTAGATCCGTGTCTGGATTCTTTGAACTTTGCAGTGAAGCATACACCTCGTATGGAATCACTACCACTTTCTTCATTATATTAATCTAGTCAGTAAAGGACCCAAAACTGAAAATAAGATGGGGAGGAATGACCCTCCTCTTTGTACAATAACTCGTTTTTTCTTCCCTACAGTTTGACTTTTACGAGCGAGTGCACGTATTATGTTCTTGTAACGGCGTAGGCGAGCCTTCTGAGGTGGTTTCATTGATACATTGCAATTTATAACGTTAAGACAGATTTCACAGATGCATTTTAAAAAGTCGGAGTCGATATTTTTAGCAAACATCTGCTGCATTGCCCGGGGCAGTCGATGATAGATTTTTATTAATTCATGGTATTTCTTTAGCCTTTTGTCATTCTGGAATATACACCGTTTCAGGCTCGTTTGGAAATATATTCGTTTTTAGAAGCACCCTAAACGTGTTTCGCGGATGAAGGTCGCAAAGCAAATATCCGTAACGCGGGTTTGTAGCTTCTTTATAAACTTCAAAAACTCCTTACGCTGATTCGGGAACATTTGATTGGCTAATACCCCAATTTGTGATACATCTCTACGTTGCGCGAATAAGAAGATATTGTGTATTTAACGACACATCGCGTATGTATCTACTTTTGAAAAATAGATTCTGATTGATGAAGAACACGCTTATGTTAAGATGGTGGGAGAATACTGTAAATGTCTCGGCAAACGTTTTATCCATCTCCAACATGAGATCGTCAATTACAATGACTGAATGTTCATTTCCCTTTAACGAATTAACATCATATACACCTTTGTGGAACAAAATATCATCTTGGTACTCGTTGAACACTGATTGATACGTCGAATAGCACCATATAACTTTATGCACAAATTTTGAGAACATCTCTCCCTTTTCTTTAATGATTTTAAGCATAAACACAGTTTTACCACATCCTGTAGGTCCAGATATAATACATGTGGATGGGCTCTGAACCTGAATTTTTCTACAGAGTCCATTTCTAACACGTCACACTCCTAAGTGGGTCATTTACAAAATATAATAAATATTTAAGTGTTGACCCTTATATTCTACAGTCTTGCTTTTCGCTTCCTCTCACAGAACCGTGAAGACGATGAGGTACAACACCCATCATCGATATTACAGATGACCCAGACGACAGTGTAGTTGTGATCACAGAATCCTTCCCCGCCGACGAATCCTCACCAGCGATACCTGTAGCACGCGCCAGTTCAAACGGAGGCACGATGAAGAACCCACCACATCAGGTATAAAGCGCGCCAGGATTGCGCCGGTTGTTAGACCACCAGTAATAGAGCCCCAACCTTCTACGCCTTACGACACAACCCTCACAATGGTACCTTCCTCAAATATACCACCTTATTCAATTCCGGGTACATCCTCCACAGCAGCTTCTCACTCTGTTGAGGATGGCATAAGATTCGAGTTGGTGCGCACCGCTACCCCCACCCGACCCTTGACTAGAAATCGGTATATAGTCAGGGTTGATCCTAGATCCATGTATAGCAATGGTGTTGAACACGGACTACGGCGCATAGTTGAACGTATTGTAGAGTTTGCCCTTCAGAACCGCGACGACGTGAAGTCAGGACGAGGCTGTCTTTCGGATTCGGGTCAGATGACGGAGATGTAGATGATTTTTGGGTAGTAATACCGTTCAGACGTTTGGCAGCTGAAGATATAAAGTATATATTAGGCCGTATAATGCAGACCTCTCAAAGAAGTATAGCCTTCAATATGGACAACTTCACGGTAAATATTGACCGTGTATTCCGTGTTGCTGGTCATAGTGCCACACCTTATACTCTTAACTTCAGTTGTCAGTCTTGTTTTTCTCTTCTCCCACAGAACCGTGAATAACGATGAGGTACCCGCCTAGCGTGTGTGCAGGAGAAAATTCTAAGCTCCGCCCACCTGTATGATTGATCACGTGACTCCTGCTACTACCTGGGCTTCCCTGCGTGCTCAGTTGATTGCAGTAAGCCCTGGACCTCAGACGTGTATTCTCCCGCGTAGACAGAAAATAGTAATGGCTACCTTTAATATTGCGTGTTCGACGTTTATGAAATGGTATTCAGTAAAGTATCAAGATGTGGTGGATACTGTAAAACTCCCTATTCTATCCTCCTTTGATGCTTTTAAGGCTACATTGATTCGTGCTAAGGAGCAAGAGGTACAAATACTCTACGGCTATTCTGGCGAGAGCATTGTAGGATTTCGTAGTACAAGTAATGTATTGAACTATGTTGTAGGACTAAACTTTATAAAAGCTTACATATACCGTGAAGTAGAAGAAACAACACGTGTAGAAGAGAAGCAACGGATATGGATAGTGAGCCTTGTTGATGAGTGGTATGACAAGCGATATTATGTCATGTTGCATCATACCGATTACTCGTACCCTGCGACTGAGAATGTAAATCTTGTCATCATGGAGAATCTTAAGTATTTTTATCACTATATTAATATATATCATGACGAGGTTTGTAGTGAGGTTGTGGCAAATGGCCTGTGTGAGTTTTTAACAGACTTTAGAGACGAGTATCGACTGTTAGACAAAAAGGAAAAATATGGGCATATGTTTCACTCAAATAGTGCACCGGATTGTGAAGATGTTTAGTTTGTGGAAATGAACGTCTGGTGAGTGATAAAACATTAAAACCGATATAAAATGTGTTTAGCTCGTGAAAATCCCCCTATGCAAAAATGTATGGTGCGTATTCTGGGGAGTGGGAGTGATAAAACATTAAAACCGATATTACTTCATGTATCGGAAAATTTCTCAAAACACCTATCCAATATAATGGGATACAACTATTCGAACAGCGCCGTACACGTTTCATTAGCTTATGGTGTGACTCACTCCTCCCGTCGAGCCGATCCGTTGCATGTGTCTCATAGTCATCTCAGAGCTTGAACCGACTGGACGTGCGCTTCTCGAATACGATAGAACTTCCTTTGAGCAGCATTCTCAACGCCGTGTACGATGTGTCCGTGACGAAGTCGTTGCGCGTGTTCAGGCGTAAATCCGGTGCCGTTAACTATGTACTGGAAACGGCTTGTAGACAAACAAACAAACGGAATGCTGTTTATTTAAGTGTCGAGGAGATGACGAGAATCTTCGTGATAGTTGAGAAGTGGAGTGAGGATCGTTATAAAATTCCTACAGGTGTAGGTACAAGAAGAGAGCAGATTAATGACACCCCCTCATATGCCGTTGTTTGTACGTTGTGTATAAATAACGATCGGCCATGCATTGATATACGGCTGATGTGGAAGAATGCTTCTGATAATAATGCTCTTGTCCCTATGCGAAACCGTTTCATCCTCAACAGAGTGTTTGAAATCGTCGGATTCCGCAAGCTGAAGCCTATATTAGACGCACGTGTTACGGATATGCTTTATTTTGATACGGTTCTTGAATACGCATACACCGCACTGACCGCTCTGCTCGATGGGTTTACCGAGTGTAGAACTGAACAAGGTGAGAATGGTCTAGAGCTGGATGCTTATTTAAAAAGTTTAGACTTTGAAATATCATGAACTTTGGTACAAAGCACTTGATCGGTACAGGGCTGAGCTCACCTACACCGTTCACCCTGAAGAACTATTTCTTTATATAATGAGCAGCTGTCGTAACGACTTAGAAGATTATTTCAACTGTCGCTATGCAGTGTGAAGAAGAGTTCACGATTGAAAAGCTCGGGTCGGTAGAAATAAACCATCGATTAGAAAGGCGTGTTTATAAATTTGTATTTAATAATGACGTTGTGGCTAACGATGACCTCTTTGTGCGTGCTTTTGATTGTATTCTAGGTGTATTTAAAGATAACTTGCCAACCAGATGTAAAGTGGGCACAAAAATAGTACTGAACGATATGAAGGGCATTTATATAGAGTACAGGTTTCCCTATAACTTGAGCGGTGAAATAATATTAAACCGCGTATACTGCGTAGTGCAAAGCAATAACGATGTGATTGTAGACTCGATTACGTGTGAGTTTAGTGTTTTGCGCAGTAGAACAAAGTGAATGTATTTATTTTCAATATATTTAACATAATTGTATATATATATATTTCTCCTGTACTGCTATATTGATGGCTATACGTTTTGTATTTCTTATTTTTCATTTTTTTTATTTTGCGCAATATATTTAATTATTTAATATATATATATATATATATATATATATATATATATTTCTCCTGTACTGTTATATTGATGGTTATTTTTTATTTTTTGATTATATACATATTCCTCGTTCACATTTCTTATACTATTATTATTTTTTACTTTTTTTTACCATTCCAATGTATATTTATTTTCTGTATACTTACAATATTTCGTCTAAATAAACAGAATGATGTAATGGTGTTTTATTTAATTCTTTTGGTTGTAAACGATAATTAATTATACCAAATGGCTGGTTACGCCTACTAAACCGACTGACGGATTTCTAAGCCAACTGTCAAGAATATATACTTTAATTAAATAAATAGCACAATCTGGCAACTCAACATGAACAAGCCATTTACGCCTTCTAAGCCAACTGGCGGATTTACACCTTATAAGACAGCGGGCGCTCGGCTGAAGCCTTAATATGCACTTGGCTCCTGCCAGGTGAACACCTCTCTTCCTCTCTTCTCCTCTCTTTCTCTTGGGGAATAACGCCGCCTCCAAGTTTCATAACCCCTTGTTGCTCTTGCAACATTCCCCCCTCCCCCTTTGCAACATTGATCGTTATCTCATTGCAACATTCTTGCACTCGTCCATTTTGCGCCCATACTACTCGTCCCCACCTGGAATACTGCCTTCACTTCTGGTCCCTATATTTACGGCAGGACATAGACAGAATGGAGAGAGCGCAGCGACGGTCTACTTAGATGATTCCTAGACTTAAAAACAAATCATACGCTACCTGTTTAGAAACGTTAAATTTAGTCTTTTGTAAAAAGGCATATTCGAGGAGATTTAATTCAGGTATTTAAAATTATTAAAGGTTTCGATAATGTCGACGCCGAAAAATATTTCATCTTCAGAAATGCAGATAGAACTCGCGGTAACGGTTTCAAATTAGTGGGTAAACATTTTAATTCTAATGAAGCTAAACATTTTTTCTTCAATCGTATAGTTAATTTGTGGAATGGATTGCCAGCCAGTGTAGTTCAAAGTAATTCGGTCGATTCCTTTAAAAAGAGACTACATGCTTATCTTGCCTTGAACCCCCAGTTGGAAGCATTTTTTATCGCGTAGAAGTATTGTAGAATTTTCACTTGGACTCCCTCTTCTGTACTTTAAAATTTTCACTTTATCTTTAAATTTCTTTCCTCCCTCTCAACTTCTTTTCTCTGCTTTGCTTTAAAACTTTTACGTGTCTTTAAATTTTCTTACTTCTTTTAACCTTCCTTCTTAAACAGACAGCCTCGTAGGGACCAGACAGTCTGTTGCTGTTTGGTGTATTGTGTATTCTTTTGTATATATGTTACATACAGACCGTGCATGGAACAAGCAACTCTTCTGGGAAAATTAAAGCCACTCTCATCTGAATAAGTAATGGTATTAGAAAATCTAGAAGAGGAAGAGCCATTGTTATCCCGAAGCGATGTGATGACTAAGCTAATTAATGCAGCATTGGTTGTATATATTAAATTAAGGTATATAAGGTGTATATCCAGCTCACAATTGTAAGGTTAGTGAAAAGTTGTAACTTAGTTTAGAGCCTGCATTTTGGGGTTCTTGTGGCATCATGTTTGGGCACTGGTAGCCTCCTTTCTACTTTCTTGTTGAATGTGGCACTGATAAGGCGTTGTCTTATAGAAAGCTCTCTTGCAATTCAGTTTGATAGTTTAAATACAAGATTGTTGCACCGTGCACTGGTGCAGGTTGTGTTGTTGTTGCAAGGTTTAGAAAGAAGACTATAAATAGTGCATCTTTTTAATTTTTTATGCTACTGAAGTCTAAAGTAGGCCCACATCCAGTGGCGGTCCTAGCTTACATGACGCCCTGGGCGAACCTCACCTTCAGCGCCCCCCCCCTGTTCGCCAACACACACACATTCGAATCCCCCCAAAATAAAGGACAGACATAACTCTTTCACAAAATAACTTTTTATTGGACTAATTGTTGGAACTTCAGAACCAAAACAAAGACTCAAATTTCTGAATTTACAAATCCTTCATCACGTAAATAGAATAACTCACTTAAGAGAATGTAATTATGATACTATGAACAGGAAAAATACAAATTAAATTGCACAACTGCCATAAATAAACTAGAGAATCAAATTTCTAAATTGTACAAATGCTCTATCACATAAATAGAATAAGACACTTAAGAGAGGGTAATTATTATGCTACACTTTGAACAAGAAACAAAATAAATTGCACCACAGCACAACTGCCATCTAAAGCCTGACTCTTCTTACCTTCCTTGATGCAAAGTCATTGATCTTTTATTATTTATTTTATTTTATTTTTTATTTTTATTTATTTCTTTATTTATTTATTCTTATTTTTATTTTTATTTTTTTGCAGGCGCTCATGCCGCCCCTCCACAAATGCCGCCCTGTGCGGCTGCCCATATTGCCCATATGAGGAACCGCCACTGCCCACATCGAGTCAGCAACCCTGAGGTAGGACCGAATAGGACCTCCAATTTCATAAACTCTGTTTTAGTCTAGCTTAACTTAGGCTATAAGTTAAAGTAACCCTTCAGAGCTTGGCCGTTCAAGGCTCAGATGGGATTCTGAACCCAATTAAAAAAAAGGTAAATCTTACTTTTAAGGCCGCACAGCAACCACGTATCCTACATGAATAACACATATATCAATCGATAGAGCAGGAAAAACATATACAGGTATGTAAACTTTTTAAAATATAAAAAAATATAAGAATTACAGTAATTTGTTACATCTAAATGTTACATCTCGATAATTACAATAATTTACAATAATCGATTGATATATGTGTTAGTAATGTAGGATACATGGTTGTTGTGCGGCCCCGGTTAATTGAATGCCTGGTTAGGTCAACTGTACGCCCTTGACAATTGGTTAGGTTAAGTCGTGTTATTTTCGTTAAAACTAACGATTTAACCTAACCAATCGTCAAGGGCGTACAGTTGACCTAACTGGACATTCAACTAACCTAACCAGGCATTCAATTAACCTAACCAGGCGTTCAGTTGACCTAACCTGGCATTCAATTAACCGGGAGCAACTCACAAGTAGATAGATTACATCACTGCATTATCACATGTTTACGCTACAAAAATAATATTCAGACTAAACTAGGTCTAAGCAGGCAACAAATAAACATTAATAACAACAACAACAAAAACTACAACTACTTCTCCAATCGGCACCATTGTACGAATTGCATGCAGTTTTATACATTTCTTAAAATTATCGCAACTCACAAGTAGATAGATCACATCACTGCATTATCACATGTTCACGCTACAACAATAATATTCAGACTAAACTAGGTCTAAACAGGCAACAAATAAACATTAATAACAACAACAACAAAAACTACTTCTTCTCCAATCGGCACCATTGTACGAATTGCATGCGGTTTTATACATTTCTTAAAATTATCACTTTGTCACTTTTGGGGTTACTGAAGACTGATTCATACTGGGCTCTCAATGTTTCAGATATTTCTTTTAGATTCGGTTAGTTCATTATTTCCTTTCCTTAAGGACCTGATAGTGGCGCGCGTTTTTGTTTTCCTTTTCGCATAGCTATATAAGTATTTCAGATTTTCCCTTATTGCTTCTACCGCCTTTTCTTCTTCTCTCTCTGTATGGTCCTCGACATAATTCCTTTTCTTTCAGGTCATTCTGGCCCAGGTTATAATCTGAACCATTCGTGATGGTGTTATTCATTCATAGTTGTGTTGTGTTATTAAGCTTTCGTTGCGCCTACGGGTCTATATAGGGTAGAGCAGCAATTACTTAGCTAGTGACTTATTATTATAATTATATGCGGTTCTACATTGTCTTGTCATGGCCGGTTTTGTATTTCTATTGCCTTACTATGTAATCTTGATTATACTTATCTGCCACTGTTATACGTACCTTACTTTTGAATTATGCGCACTTGTTACCTAATACTAACTTGTTTAATACTATACTTTAACGCTAAAATGTAAGTATTATGTTTATTTGTATTGATTATCTGTTATTATATTTCTTATTGTATTTACAGTGTAGTGAAATAAAGCCTGAATTGAGTCTCTCCTTTTCCGGCATTACAATTTATTTCACTAACTTGAGACGCTGTGATGGAGCGTGGACTTCGCCCCAAGCGGCTCAATGTACTCCCGACTTCACTGGAAGTGCCGCGCGTGTTCAAGCATTGGCTGTTCGTTTTCACGCGATATAAGAGCACGGTTGAAAGTAACGACGACGCATACCTTGGCCTGCTAGCCAACGCCGTATCGCCGGAGAATTTTGAGCTGCTAGCGGATTGCAATACTTACGACGACGCTTTGGGTGCTCTGAAGTCGGCATTCATCCAACCGGTGAATGAAGTTGCATGACACCGTCTTGCTACTCGAAAGCAGACTTCTAGTGAAACAATCGACGAATATTTGCGCGCTCTTCACAAGCTTATCACTGAATGCAATTTCCAAAGAATATCCGCAGAAACTTATCGTGACGAATGCATACGCTACGCCTTCATCTCTGGTCTGGCTTCTCAGCGGATACGCACCCGGCTCCTTGAAAACAAAAGGCTCGACCTCTCTGCCGCCGCAAACCAGGCTCGCGCGTTGGAAATTGCTATGAAGGATTCGCAGTCGTATGATTCCTGTGTTGTTGATCCACGCCCTGTCGCCGCCATCGAACGCACCCCCGACACCTCCCCTCTATCTAGCTTCCCCGAACAAGATTCGTCTGAGAGACAATCTGAAACCTTGCAGGGTGAAACGTGCGCTGCTGCCGGACGTCCGAACTTATATTTCTTCAGTGGAAACAATCGTCACTTGCGGTCGCAATGTCCAGCTAGGAACGTTACCTGTTTTAAATTTAAAAAAAGGGACATTTCGCGAAGGTTTGCAAATCTACTAAGAGTTCGTCGGTGGCTGCTTCTATTTCTACTGCAACTCTCGCATGCGTTCCGTCCACCTTGAAGGAGTCTGTAGTCTGTGTTCTTTTGAACGGGATTCAAGCTAGCGCTCGTCTTGACACTGGGAGCTCTGAAAATTTTGTTTCGGAGGCTATTGCTCACTCTCTTCGATTACCCATTTCTTCATATTCAGGCACTGTTGCTATGGTATCCTCGAACTTCAAATCTTCGACTGCTGGATTTTGTGATGTTGATTTGGTGATTCAGTAACGTCATTACCCTGCAGTTCGTCTGCTTGTCTTGCCTGAGCTGTGCACTGATGTTATCTTCAGTATCCCTTTCCTCAAGAAACACTCGGGAGTGAAAGTAGCTTATGGTGGGCCACAGCCTCATCTCGACGTATGTTCCTTGACATCGCTCGCCAATGCTCCTCCTAGAGTCTTTTCAAATTTATCACCAGACTCTCATCCGATTACTACTAAGTAACGGAAATTCAAGGCTTCAGATGTTGAGCTCATCCGCTCCGAAGTGGACCGCATGCTTTCTGAAGAGATAATCGAACCGAGTTGTTCTCCATGGAGGGCCCAGGTGGTCATTGTAATCACCAAACGAAGTGGTGCTTGGTGGTGGACTACTCTGAAACCATTAATAAATTTACGTATCTTGATGCATATCCTCTACCCAACATTGAGGAACTCGTCAATAAAGTACCGAATTACAAGATATTCAGTACCATAGATTTAAAAAGTGCATACCACCTTGTCCCACTCCATGAGGATGATCATGCTTACACCGCTTTTGAAGCCAATGGGCAGCTTTACCAATTCAAAAGATTAAGTTTCGGGTTAACAAATGGAGTCGCGTGCTTCCAACGAATTATGGATGATTCCATACGTCAGAATAAATTAGAAGGGACTTTCGCTTACCTGAATGACGTCACCATCTGCGGTTCGACGCAGGAGGAACATGACGAAAATTTGCATAGGTTCGTTGACACCGCTAATCCTTATAACATGACGTTGAATAGAGAAAAGTGTGTATTTTCATCCCCTTCCATATGTTTGCTGGGTTACGAAATCAGGAATAACGAGCTACGACCTGATCCTTCTCGTCTGGAACCCCTACGAAGTATGCCTTTGCCTCACTCAAAAAATGGTCTTTTACGGATGATGGGCCTTTTTGCCTATTATTCACGTTGGGTACCACGATTCTCAGAAAGGATTTGTCCTCTAATTGACGCCTCTTTTCCGCTGACCGAGGATGCTAAAAATGCTGTTTCGGATTTGAAAGAAGCAATAATTAAATAAGTTAAGATGAAAACCGATGAGAAACTACCCTTTACTATCGAAACAGATGCGTCGGAGGCCGCTATAGGCGCCACACTAAATCAGGAAGGCCGCGAGGTTGCTTTCTTCTCGCGATCGCTTAATCGCGCCGAAAGAAATCACTGCGCTGTTGAAAAGGAGGCCTATGCGATCGTGGAATCAGTAAGAAAATGGCGCCATTATTTGGTTGGAAAACACTTTACGTTAATAACCGATCAGAAATCCGTTGTCTTCATGCTTGACACGCAACACAAGAGTAAAAGTAAAAATGAGAAAATATCAAAATGGAAAGTAGAACTGATGCCGTATTCCTTCGATATCCAACATCGTCCAGGAAAACTTAATGTTGCTGCGGATGCTCTTTCGCGCGAGTTTTGTGCCGTAACGAGTCACAGCGATCTCTTCGAGCTACATAATTCATTGTGTCATCCGGGTATCACTCGTCTGCTCCATTTTGATCGTGTCGCGAAATCTCCCCTACTCTGCAGAGGATGTGAAGCGTGTCGTGTCAACTTACCATACTTGCAACAGATTGAAACCGCAATTCCATCGACCTGAACCAGGGCAACTTATACGAGCCATGAGACCGTTCGATTGTCTCAGTATTGATTTTAAAGGCCCTTACCCTCTAACACTAACAGTCGATTTCTGCTAATCATGATTGATGAGTTTTCACGTTTCCTTTGCAGAGAGATGTCGGCCTCCACTGTTATTGCATGTCTCACTACTTTATTTCCATTTCGGTTTACCTGGTCACTTGCATTCTGATCGAGGGACATCTTTCATGTCATCGCAGCTGAAATCGTTCTGCATAACCACGGAGTTCCGACGAGTCGTTCGACTCCTTATCATCCGACTGGGAATGGACAGTGTGAGCGATTTGTCGGGATTGTATGGAAGACAGTGACTTTGGCTCTTCAATCAAAAAATTTATTTATTCGTGCATGGGAATCCGTCTTGCCCGACGCACTTCATTTACTTCGCTCGCTTCTGTGCACCGTTACCAATGCGACGCCCCACGAGCGTTTGTTCGCATTTCCTCGCAAGACATCTAGCGGACTCAGTATGCCTACATGGCTTACGGCACCCGGAACTGTCCTTCTCAGGAGACACGTCAGAAATAAGGATGAGCCCCTGGTGGAAGAAGTCCGCTTATTGGAAGCAAACCCTCAATACGCAAGCGGGTTTGGAAGCCAGATCCGATTCTTTATATGAGTCACTTGGGAGCCCTCGAGTTTCAGGCGAGGTTGTTCCTACTGAATGTCCTCCAATCGGGGGCGATGTGACTCCCGCTCCTCCTGGTTCCTCTATTCTGCCCCGTCTCCAGTCGCGGTTCCTCGTCGTTCGAGAAGCGAATGACATAATTCCTTTTCTTTCAGGTCATTCTGCCCCAGGTTATAATCTGAATCATTCGTGGTGGTGTTATTCATTCATGGTTGTGTTGTGTTATTAAGCTTGCGTTGTGCCTACAGGTCTATATAAGGTATAGTAGCAATTAGTTAGCTAGTAATACTTATTACTTATAATTATATGCTGTTCTACATTGCCTTGTCATGGCCGGTTTTGTATTTCTATTGCCTTATGATATAATCTTGATTATACTTATCTGTTATGTTAACGTACCTTAATTTTGAATTATGCACACTTGTTACCTAAAACTAACTTGTTTAATACTATACTTTAACGCTAAAATGTAAGTATTGTTATGTCTATTTGTATTAATTATCTGTTATTATATTTCTTACTAGCAGAGAACCCGCCCTTCGTGTGGGTAGCAAAAATATCCCGCGTTTTAACGAAAATATCACGACTTAACCTAACTAATCGTGAAGGGCGTACAGTTGACCTAACCGGGCATTCAATGAACCTAACCGGGTATTCAATTTACCATAGGTTTCGATATATAGATACAGTATATATATATATATATATATATATATATATATATATATATATATATATATATATATATGTAATGATCTTGATGACGTCATTTAATTTTTTAAAATTTATTAGTTAATTTATTAACACCCAGGTGCACAACCTCGGGACCTAATCAATATGTGTGTGTGAAGTTTCATGTTTGTAACTGCTTCCATTTTGGAGTTATGGCTGGAACACACACACACACACACACACACAACCTCCCAGGTGTACAACCTCGGGACCTAATCAATATGTGTGTGTGAAGTTTCATGTTTGTAACTGCTTCCATTTTGGAGTTATGGCTGGAACACACACACACACACACACACACACACAGGCGTCTTTTTATTATTATAGATTGTATTTAGTGTTCAGTTGTTGGTGAGATAAAGCCTGAATTGAATCTCTCTTTTTCTGGCATTACAGTCCTTAATCAGGGTTTGTATTTCCCTATCGATACTATCCAGTTTATCTTGTATTACTTTCCTGACATTGTTGTCTCTGCAATTAGCTAACTTCGCCGCTACTCTCTTTTGCGGAATATTTTTCTTTTTCGTCTCTATAACCAGTTCCTCTTTCATTGTGGCTGTGATTTCGGAGCATATTTTTCTAAAATCCTCAGCGTCTTTTCTTCCAAGGTTGTTAGCATTTCTTCAGTTGTTTTATTCTCTGAAACTGTTCTCCACTCTATTTGGGCCATGTGTGATTTGACTGTTTCCCAATTTATAGTCTTGGAGTTAAAGTTAAAAGTCCCAAATTTGATTCTTTCTTCAGTGTGTGCATTGTCTTTTAATGTTGTCGCCATATTTGTTGATATCTCGACTGTGTTGTAGTCTGAGATAATAGTTGGCGTTATTTTTATATCACCAATCAAGTTCATGTTATTCGTGAATACAAGATCTTAGCAGGGTTTTTTTCTGGTATTTTCTGTTATCTCTTGTGTCAGCATAAACTCGTTTGTGAGAGCCATCAACGTTTTGCTTGTTCCTGGTCTTCTTTTGTGCTCCCCTTCTCCTGGTATATATATATATATATATATATATATATATATATATATATATATAAACCACGAAGGGAAAAGAAACACAAAGTGGTGCTCAAGCGCTTTCGTCTAATAACATCCTCAGGACATCCTCATGGTTTTATTCATCCTAAACATTTTTCACGTGTCACTTTCGTGAAATAATTTTCATAATATATATATATATATACATATATATACACAGCGTGTCCCAAAGAAATGTATACCCACTTTGTTCGATAATACCAGCTATGAGGATAATAAATATATTACTTTTTATATGTTTTTTAATAAAAAAATTTCTCCTGAATCTAAATATGTAATTATTTTTATTAAAAATTGAAGAACAAAAAAGTTACAGATGTTTAAATTATAATTATTATTTTCGAGACTTCATGTGCGATATTTTCTAATATTTTAACCGACTGTTTTGAGATACTTATGTTTAGTGTTGATATTGAAGCATAAATGTTGTAATTATTAGTTAATTCAAAAAATTTACAAATTCCATTGTTAAATGACACTTTATCTAAGATGTTCGACGTCTTCCAGAACGTTGTTTTTGTAAGTTTTGCACAGTGCCGTCGGTTTCAAACTTATCTTGTATACGTGCAAAAATATTAGAAAATATCGCACATGAAGTCTCGAAAATAATAATTATAATTTAAACATCTGTAACTTTTTTGTTTTTCAATTTTTAATAAAAATAATTACATATTTAGATTCAGGAGAAAATTCTTTATTAAAAAACATATAAAAAGTAATATATTATTATCCTCATAGCTGGTATTATCGAACAAAGTGGGTATACATTTCTTTGGGACACGCTGTATATATATATATATATATATATATATATATATATAATATATATATATATATTCCTATCCACCTTTTTGGATTTTATAAATGGGAAATTAAAGTCTCCGCAAAGCAGGGGTGTCGTTAGGTACTGGCACGTGGGGCATGTGCCCCGAACCGAATCAAGATTATATGTTATTTTATTATATTTGATTGGGTTCAGAATCCCAGCTGAGCCTTGAACGGCCAAGCCCTGAGGGGCTACTGCAACCTACAGCCCAAGTTAAGCTAGACTAAACAAACTTACGGACTTGGAGGTCCTATTAGGTCCTACCTCAGGGTTGCTGACTCGATGTGGGCCTACTTTAGGTCTCAGTTGCATAAAATTAAGATAAAAAACAAAAGGGGCACTATTTATGGTCTTCTTTCTAAACCTTGCAACAACACCACAACCTGCACCATTGCACGATGCAACACTCTTGTATCTAAACAACCAAACTGAATTGCAAGAGAGCTCTCTATAAGACCACGCCCTGTAAGTGCCGCAATTAAGGGTGTGTCAATTTGGGAGGTGAAAATTAATTTTTGCCAATTCCTTCACTGAGGGGTTTTAAAAAATGTTTTTGGATGTGAAGAATTCAAATCTGCTATTATTTTTGTGATTGCTCAACACTTAGCTTGGTAAATCTACGTTTGATTAAAAAGCACATAAATTGCTCTCGGAAAACAACATTTATTAATTTTAGCTTCTCAAAATGTCAGGTAATGCTATAAAAATTTTAGTTTCTCTGCATAAAACATATCCTAGTAATCATAAAACATATCCTTGTAATTATAAAACAACATTAGAAAGTAATGACATCAGTAAAAAAAATATTTAAACAACAAGTTTCATCAAGTCTTGCTTTGATTCGTTCTTGGACATCAGCCGCCGACTTGCTTCTTGGCCTCTGATATAGCCCTCACGTTTCTCATGTGTATACACCCTGCCTGCTGCCTCTGTGACTTGTTTCACACACCTCTCTATTGACTGAGCATGACAGGGCCACTGTGGAACTTGCATAGGCTTGTCAAAGAACTTCTTTACTTCCGCTGTAGTCAGTTTACATGTCAAAGGAGGTTCAAATACCCCGTCAGACCAGTCTGTCAGCTCCAACACGGAAGAAGCACTGGGGTTGATGGAAGGTGTCTTCCTGGGACGTACAGAAAGATCTCCAAGTGTGTCATCATCTCCACCCCTCATGTCAACAATCTTTTGGACACCAGCTCTCCTCTCCTCACTGTCATCTGAGCACAAGAGTGTCTGGATTATCATTTCGCTGAATGCATACCATGCTGAGCGCTTGATGGTTGGCAAAACAGCATCCACTACAGCCTTCTTTTGCAGCCTAACTAGCCGCAGCTGAAACAAGATGTGGCGTGGGCCTTCCACCCAAGAGTGTTTTACTTTGATGTTGAACCAACAGGGGTAGTACACACCAACAATGTATTCCACTATCAGTCTTAAGTTGTTGAGGGTTTTGCCTTTAATGCCATGTTTTGAAACCCATATGCGACAAAGCCTGTTTGCTGTTGTCAACCACCTTGAATGGCTCACTGGACCAATTTCAAGAAGGGCCAGATCTGTGGGAAGTTCTCCTGTCCTTATGGCCTGTGTGATCCTATACCCGTACGCTTGATCAGTAGAGAGATCCTTTACGACATTGTCACTCAGTGAAGTAAGAGGCTCTCCAATTGAGAGTTTGGTGAATGAAGGATCAATTTCAAGTTCGGTTGCAGTGTCTAGCATCTTGCCAATGTTACCTGTCCACTTGTTAGACAAGGTCTTCCCATCCAGTGCTGTGATCAAGTGTCGCAGGGGTAACTCGTTAGTGTGGAGGGCACAAACCAACCAGATCAGCTTACGGCAAAGCTTGACCTCTACCCAATGCATGGAACCACCCTCCCAGCCAGTGTTAACAATTGTAGAATCACCTCCAATGGCCTGCAGGCTTTTATCAATGCCCTTCTTCTTCATGAAATCTACAAGATTATCAGCAATAACTTCAGCAGGTTTTTTTCTCGTTGAGCCTTTCTCAGGAGTGAAGTGGTAGAGATATCTTCCACCTGGCTCACTGCACACAGAATAATGCTCTTCTTTGATGATGCTGGGGAACTGACGATCTGAATTGTCTGCTTTCAGCATAACTTTAGTTGTATCTTGACGGCCGTCAAAGAAGATGCAGTCAATTTCACCCTTCTTACAAAGATCATCAAATTCCTGATCCAGGGATCTCATAACTTTTTCTTGGGCCCTCTTGACTTTATTGTGATCAACTACAAGTCTCTTGTCTTCTTCAGTGATCAAGCCAGCATCCATAAAGGCAGCAGTGGTGATGGCAGCTGTGGCACGCAGGCCAACACCATATCTGATGCTATGCATAGCAACATTAGGTATTTCTAATGTGTTGTACACTGGCTTTTTATTGGAAGTTGAAGACGTGCTTGGTATTTCTAATGTCACTTCATAACTTCCAT
This sequence comes from Bathynomus jamesi, assembly GCA_023014485.1. Lineage (NCBI taxonomy): Eukaryota > Metazoa > Arthropoda > Malacostraca > Isopoda > Cirolanidae > Bathynomus > Bathynomus jamesi. The sequence goes on from JAJOZX010000606.1 coordinate 500,088, forward strand.
CCTTTCCATCTTGCGCATCAGCTATTTGTTCTTCATTTTCATCATCAGAGAAAATTATTTCATTTGATGGCATTGAAACATCCTGCTTACTTGTCTGCTTATATTCAGCAAGCCTTCTTCTTTCGTCTTCTTGCCGCTTCTGCTTTTTGACTTGTCTGCTGTGCTCAGGTTGATCTGGCAAGCCAATCTGATGTGGTCCAATAGAACCAGACTTGTCTCTCTGACCTTTAATGAAAGCAAGTTCCTTCACAGGGATCTTCATCTCCCTAGGGCATGTACAGTTAATGTGAGTTTCGTTTTTGCAACCAGCATCTGCAAGGCAGCCAAATTCAGAGCAGAGAACAATTTTACACTTGCAACTGAGGATGTCAAAAAGCTTGTCAAGTTTTGCAATGAAAGCCTCTTTGACATGTAGCTTTCCTCTCCCAAGAGATATGTTTTTGGCCTGCTCCCAGCTCTCTTGGATCTTGTTTAAGATTGTGACTCGTGAATTTACAACGGGGGCTACAAAAGAACTGTTTGCTCGTTCCCACTTTTCAAGCACTTTAGGGTAAATGTCCTTTGCAAGACTGGCAGCTGGGTAGTTTCTCACATCCTCACCACTTTGTTCTCTTAGCAGTAGCCCATATTTCAGAACGTCTCGCAGAATTGGGAGTTCAGAGGGCAACAACTCTCTACCAGTTCCAATTAGGTTACTCATATGTGTGAATGTCCCCAGTCTTGTCCTCCTTTCAGAAGCCATTGTAGGTCAATTCCCACTGGTTAGGATGGTAGCACTGACGGACAAGTAATCTTCAGCACACTGATGAATATGTTTCAACCTGTGAAATAAGCAAAAACAGCAGTGCATTATATATACACAGCATATATAATTATTAATATAATAATTATTATATAATTCCACAAAAAAGTCAAAAAAGTCACTATTTTTATGTAGCTTCTTACCAAGCAAAACTAAATTATATTAAATTAACAAAAATATCTTTAGAATTCCTAAGTCATGCTGCAACTTTTTAGCACCCCTCATATTTGGAATTTGAAAGTTGAAAAATTCGACACACCCTACTCACTGCCGCATTCAACAAACGAGTAGAAAGGAGGCGCCAGTGCCCCCAAAAAATTATGCCACAAGAGCCCAAAAATGCTAGCTCTAAATTAAGTGAATTTTTCACTAACCTTACAATTATGAGATGGATATATATACACTTTAACTTAAAATATACAAGCAATGCTGCATCAATCAGCTTAGTCATCGTATCGCCTTGGGACAACAATGGCTCTTCCTCTTCTAGATTTTCTAACACTCCCCGCCGAAAAGGCATTGTTGTCATTACCTTCTGCAAGTTTAGCCAAGCCTTCTCCATGAGGCTGTAACCCAAATGCTTCATCTTGACTATCCGTATTTTTGCTGATTTTTGAAGCATAGAGTTTTTGTATAGGTCTCTTCAGTTTTCCTCCTGAAGTCTTTACCAGTACAGACCTAACTAAATTGTCTTTGCCAACAAACAACTCTTCAATTATGCAAAGCTTCCAGCATTGCCTTGGTCTTTCATCCCCAATCATTACCACTTCTCCCATCTTGATACAATTTGCATTGGAGCCCTTTACATTGCCTGATGGGTAATAATTGAGTTCTGGCAAGTATTCCATCTGCCACCTCTTCCATAACTGATCTTGTACCTCTTCAAGGTACTTGAACCTTCTGGTTAACTCTTCTTGACTGCTCTGGATAGGCTGTAAGTCTTCTGGCAAACTGGGCTTGATGTTAATCGTTTATCACAAAGAAAATTATTTGGTGTCATTGGCTCTGCATCCTGCATACTGTTATAAACAAAGGTAATAGGCCTGCTCTTCACCATTGCATCTACTTCACACAAGACAGTGCAGAGTTCTTCTTTGCTCAAATGAGCATTAGCCAAAAATTTCTTTAATGGACACTTTACGCTTCTCACTAGCCTTTCCCAAAATCCTCCCCACCATGGTGCTCTCTCAACAATAAACTCCCACTGTACCCCATGGTGTGAAAAGTAGGATTGGAATCCCTTCTCTTTTAGCAAGGACCAAACTTCTTGGAGTTCCTTTACGGCCCTTTTGAAGGTTTTTGCATTATCCGATAGGATTTTATTTGGGAAACCCCTTCTGTTCACCTTTTAAAGGCCAAAAGAAATACATCACTACTTAAGTTGCTTACCAACTCCAAATGGATTGCTCTGGTGATAGCACATGTGAAAAGACATATAACCTTTGTTAGACTCCCCTCGCTCATACACATAGACTGGACCTGCAAAGTCTACTCCCACTACATCAAATGGGGCAGTATAAATACACCGTTCCCTTAGAAGTAGAGCCACCTTTTCATGATAAGGCTTTGCATTCCAACGCTTGCAAACCACACATCTATGCAAAACCTTTTTTACTACTTGTCTAATTTTGGGAATCCAAAACTGTTGTCTGATCTCTATTATCACTTCTCTAACTCCAGCATGTAACAACTTATGATACGTATCCAGGATCAAAAGTTCCACAAAGTGCCCCCCAGAAGGTAGCAAAATTGAATGCCTTTTCTCCTCCGAAAGCCCAGAAAACTGTAGTCTACCTCCTACTCTCAATAAATCCTGATCCAGAAACCCATCCAAACCCTTGAGAGCAGAATGTGATGGTAAAACCTGTAATGGACTTCTGGTGAGCAATTTTCTCTTCACCAAATTTTTCCTTCTGCACATATACCACCCATTATTGCCTGGCTTGCTGAATCTCCTTACTGTTCAGAATTCCTTCCCTTCTTGTTTCTCCCTTAATGTTGTCTGTAAATCTATATACCCATGCTGTCACTCTTAACAACCTTTTCAGACTGCTAATGTTCTCAAGCCTCAATATGGGGTTCTGCTGCATAACTTGACAACTGTTCACAGTGCATTTTCTCATCTCACTCACCCATTCTTCTTCAGCCTGGCTTCTCCTTCCAAGTTTTAGCCACTCTGCCCCATTCCACCACAAACTTGACTGTGCAAGATCTTTCACTGAAATTCCTCGTGTTGGTAAATCAGCTGGGTTTTGAGTGCCTGGACAATGCGTCCATTGCTTTTGATTTGTGTGTGCTTAGATTTCCTCCACCCTATTGGCAACAAATGGTTTCCATTTCCTTGCCTGGCTTCTTAACCAGTGCCAAACTATAGTGGAGTCTGTCCAATAATAGCTTGGAATTTCATAAAGGGCCAAAGAGTTCTGCACTGTAACTGCAAGCCGACTAGCAATGACTGCACCCATCAATTCCAACCTTGGAATAGAAAGCCTTTTCAACGGTGCTACTCTGCTCTTTGCAGCAACCAACCTGCAACTTACTTCTTCGAATGTGCCTCTTATATAAATTCAAGTTGCATAGGCTTCCTCACTTGCATCACAAAAGATGTGCAGTTCCAAATTATCTGGACTATTGTTCAACTCTCCAAAGTACCATCTTAGGATTTCAATGTCTCCAAGATGTGCCAATTCTTTGAACCAATATTTCCACTTTACCACCATATGATCGGATAACTCTTGGTCCTAACCAAGTCCAATTTCCCAGAGGCTCTGAAACCAAATTTTTTACTTTATCACAAATGGAGCCAGGAATCCAAGAGGATCAAAGACCTTCGAAGCCAAACTAAGAGCTGTACGTTTTGTCCACCGTGTCTCATTCTCAGCCAGCTCTACTAAAGATTTCCCAGTGAAGGTAAACAAATCCTCTCCTTGCTGCCAAACATTGCCTAGCACCTTGATGTCTATTGCCCACAACTCCTTAATACCAGAATCCTCAATACTTTCTGCTGCATCAGGTCCTACACAGGACTGATTCTTAAACTGTTGTTACGAAGAATGACTGGTCTGCCATTTCTAAGCTCCATGCCAGCCTCCCTCTAGCCTCCATGAATATCTGTTTAGCCATTTCTGTATTATCCACTGAACACAGCAAATCATCAACATAAAAATTTTGCCTTATGTGTTCAATAGTATTAGGATAGACTTCAGAATATTTCTTAAAATAGTACTACGTAGTAGCTGCCAACAGAAATGGACTAGAGCTGAGGCCAAACAATACTGACTTCATTCTATATGCTTGAACCTTGGGTTCATTTTCCAACAAGTTTTTCGTATCCACCCACAGATACCTTACTGCATCTCTGTCCTCTGGTTTTAACTTTATCCTAAAAAATGCTTGCTTCACATCTGCAATCAATGCTACTCTACCAAACCTGAATCGCAGTAACAAGGAAAATAAATCTGCATTTAAATTTGGCCCAGCATCCAAACAGTCATTCAAGGACACACCACCTTTGTCTTTGGCTGAGCCATCAAAAACTACCCTCAGTTTGGTGGTAGTTTTGTCTCGCCGTTCCACTGCATGGTGTGGCAGATAATATGCCTCCTGGCTCACCAGCTCACCTTGCACCCTTTCAGTATAGCCCTCCTTTACATAGCTTGGGATGGCCTCATCGTATTCATTTAACAACTCATTTTTCCTTAGCCTGTGCAATGAAGTCTCCAACCTCCTATTGGTTAGCTGAAGGTTTGAGCTGGGGTTGCAAGAATCCTTCCATGGGAGGTCAACTTCGTAGCAACCATCTCTAAACCCAATACCTTTTTGAAATTGCTCTAAAACATCACTGTATTTGCCTGCTTCTCCTGTTTGTCCTTTATGCCAATGGATTCAAGTTTCTCAATCTTAACAAAAAGGGCTTTAACCTCCATTTCATTACAATAGCTACCATGTAGCATCCAGCCTAGCTTACTTTCAATAGCTACAGGACCTTGAGATGTGTGAACAATGTTACCAGTGATGAAGTCCCAATAATAGTCAGCTTCAATCAATCAGCTCCAATCTGTTCCTTCAAACTTATTATTGCCCAAATTAATTCCTTCTTGGGCACATGCCATAACTAAACAAGTAGCGACTGGAGCACAAAGTTCCTCAATCTCTAAAGCGTGGACCTTGATAGTGGGACCTTGTGGAAACAACCCCTTGACCAGAACTTCTACCTTCTTAACTTTGGTTCGGTTTTGAACTGAACCCTATTGAAAAATTTATTGAAAAACTTATTTTATTTTATTTTGTGAGAGAGAGATTATTTAGGTTTAGGTGTAATATTAAGGTTAAGTTTACTTTAAATAGACACAGTAATTATAGAAATAATAATGGCCCATTTAGACACTGTCAACATAGCTACAGACTTTTTCACTGTAGGCTGCAGTGGTTTTCAGGTTAAAATTTGGTCAGCAGCCAGATTACTAACTATGGTGAAGCTAAATTCATTAAAATTAATTTAGACTTACCAAAAATGAAGTTGCCAGTTGAACGTTACCCTTTCTGTTTCTAACTAATCCATAAGTTTCATTTAGTTTCCAGATTTGAATTTTATTTGTTAAGTTTTAAGTTACTATTTAACACACTGCTAGGTTATTTATTTGTAGGGGCTATTTCCCAGACCTAGGTTTTGCAGGTTAAGTTAGGCTAGGGCTGTATTGCCCTTAAGTTTTTGTTTTTAAAGGTTTAAGGTTTAAGGTTTTGAAGGTTTTACTCAAGTTAAGTTAGGGCTATATTGCCTTTAAGTTTTAATAGGGGCTATAACAGCCATTTAATTATTGAGTTAGGGCAGTTGTAGCCCGGTTCGAGTTTCTTCTAGGTACCTAGTTTTTCTCTTACCTTAGTTATTTTCTTTAATTAACTTACTTACACCTAGTTCTGATAGGCCTCTATTTAGTTAAACAGGGTTTTTGTTTAATTGCAGTGGTTATTAAGGATAAGGTTTAAAGGTTGTGAGATTTAAAGGTTGACTAAGTTGCCCGGTTAGTTGGGTAACCACGATAATTTTTTTTTACGAAAAAACTAGCCCGCTTCACGCAGTCAAAATTTTTCAAGAATGGACAAAGCTCCGTTTTTCTGTCTCAGAAACTTTTTCTTTCTTCTTTTTGTTAATTAGGGAAACCCAACTTCACTAGTTGGTTAGAAACGAGGGTTGTTATTTTTATTCTATATTTATTTTGTTTATATTTTATTTGGAAATATATGCGGTTATTTCTAACCACTTTTTTTAACATTCCCCCCAAGGGGAAAAAATTTACCCGGAATTATATTCTTGGGAAATTTTATTTATTTATTTTTTTTGATGAATGAAAATGACATGCTCTACAGAAAAGTTCCTTTTAGGTGAAATATGAAAATGAAAGCGTCTTTTCTGTAGAACGTTAGTCCTAAGTTATAGCTCTTTACAATTATTTACAATTTTCAATTTGTGGTCTTCACAAAGATCCACTCTGTAATTTCCTTTGCAATTCTTCCCGAAATCTAACTGCAGCTTGTCTTTGTTGTCGGGGTTGAGTAGCGGCAGTAGTAGTGTCAGGAGAATCTACAGTTCCTGATTCTGTGGAAGAATTTTCCAATTCTTCTAGGTCAATATTCGGTTTATCAGTTATTTCCAGTGGGTATAACCGATATATGTGTCTTCTGGAGAGATGACCATTGGGTGTTTTTACAGTTACATGCCTGATTATGCCATCTTCATCTGGGTGTAATGTTTCAATTACAGCAATCTTCCAGAAGTATTTGGGATTCATAGAATTTTCATCTAAGAGACACAGTTCTCCTACTTTAGGTTCTTTACTTACTGGTTGTTTGTGTTGTTTGTATTCTTTTTCCCTCAAACTACTCAAATATTCATATCTCCATCTTTTCTTGATTTCTTGAGATTGTTTAACTCCCTTATGAAAGTAATCCAGTATTTTCTTTCTTTCTTTGTCCTCTGTTGCTGTCATATAATCAGCATCCATCTGATCACCTTCATTAACAGCTTCTTGGGTATCATTAGTGGTTAAAAAGTTGAATTTGGTATTGTCATACCCAAAAAGCAACTTGAAAGGAGTTAGTAGGTCAGAGGAGGGATCTTCATTTGAGCTAACATAAGTGAGTGGTCTTGAATTAATTGTATTCATTATTTCAAGAACAATTGTGTTTCGTTCAGTTAAAGGGATTTTTCTTCCTTTTAGGGAGGTATAGAGGGCTCTTTTGACTAATCCCACCATTCTTTCAGCTATTCCTAAGGTTCTGGGTGAATAGGCTGCTGTAAATTTCCACTGGATACCATGATCAGAGAGGTACTGAGACACAAGAACATTTTGGAACCAATGTTTAAGGTAATCTTCAGATCTTTTGAAGGTGGATTGATTGTCTGAAATCAAAACCTTTGGAAGGGAGTAGTTTAAGGACAAATGGTAAAGTTCTCTTAAAAAGGTTTTAGCAGAAAGGTCAGTGCAGATGTGAAGGCTGGTGAATCTGGTGGCGCAGCAAGTGAACAATAATAAGTAGACTTTCATGAATTGGTTATTCTCATCCTGGACAGAAATTGGACCAGCATAGTCAAGGGCAGTTTTTTCAAAGGGTTTTTCATAGCTTAAACGTTCCGTTACTAATGGTCCAGTAGTAGGCACTTCATAAGCCATGGCAAAGTATTTTTGGCAAAACAGACATTGTTTCAGAACCTTTTTAACTACTTGCCTTATTTTGGGGATCCAGAATTCCTGTCTGAGGAAATTGCAGGTGGTAGCTAAGGTTGCATGACTGGCTTTTGCATGACATTCAGTTACGATTAACGTTGTTAAATGAGAATTTTCAGGCAGTAGTACAGGATACCTAGCAGAATAGTTAAGGTTGGTTGCATATTTATATCTCCCCATTGTTCTGACTAACCCTTCTTTGTCAATGAAGAGTTTTAGATTCTTTTGCAGCTTTGTTAGGTCCTCAACTTTTTCTCCTTTATTTAGTTTGTTGATTATTTCTTTTTCTTTTGAGAAATGTTGTTGCTGGACTAATTTTAGCCAGTAATTTGTGGCCTTAGTTTTGTAAGCTGTATGATTTTTCTCCAAAACAGCAATTTGTTCTTCCATTGTTAGGTTACATTTGGGGTTATATTTGTGAGTGCGGAAGTACTTTAAGTTTTCTATGAACCGTAGAACATAGGCAGTGATTCTGACCAGTTTTTTCCTGTTAGAGAATCTTTCCATGTTTAACAAGGGAGTTTTTTCATTTATTTCTTTACAAGTTGTTTGACACACATTTATTGTTGTCTGTAAGGTTTCTTGGTGGGGGTTAAAAATTAAGTTGGTTGGCCATTCAATTTCATTTCTCAAAAATGTGGGACCATGTTGGTAAAAGGGAAGAAGTTTTTGAAATTTCTTGAAAGATATTGGTCTGGTGAGTAGGTCTGCTGGGTTGTCTTCTCCTGCTACATGTCTGAATTCCAGGTGATGGTTTAAGTTTCTTGTTGCTTCCTGAATGTCTTTCACTCTGTTTTTTACAAAGATGGATTTCATTTTTAGAGATTTTTGAGCAATCCAATTTAAAGCCACCTGTGAGTCTGTCCAAATTATTGTTTTGAAGAACTTTTGGTTTTCTGAGTTTTCTTCTAGGTAGGTTTCTTTAAGGTATTCTAGGACTTTGGTTCCTAGGCAGATTGCCATTAATTCCAAGTTACAAATGGTCCAATTTTTTGATTTGGGGTTGACTCTTGATTTAGCGTAAATTAGTTCGGATTTTCCATTTCCAACTAGATAGCAACTTACTGCATAACCTTCTTGGCTGGCATCACAAAAGATGTGGAGTTGAAGATTTTCCATGAGAGGTTTGGGATTTTCAAAAGCTTGTCTAGGAAAATTCAGAAATTCCACTTTGTTTATTTCTTTACAAAGTTTTTTCCATTCACGCAGCATTTCAGGTTCTAGATATTCATCCCAATCTTTTTTGGTAGCTGTTACTTTCTGCATGAAGAGTTTTAATTTAAACACTAAGGGTGCAACAAATCCAATTGGATCAAACAATGATTGCACAGAACTTAGTATTTCTCTTTTAGTTTTGGCTTCTGAGTTCAAGTTTACAGTTTTTAGATGGAGTGTATCAGCATTTGTGTTCCAACCATATCCTAATAGTTTTACATTTTCTTTATTCTGAGGAGGCTATGTCATGTTTTTCAAATAGTCCTTGAAGTTCTGAGTGATTGGAGGCCCATTCATATAGCTTCAAATTATATTCAATTAAGGTGTTTACACTATAATTGTAAAGGTCTTTGAGTTCTGAGAGATTGTTGGCATTAATTAAAGCATTGTCCATGTAAAAGCGGTTAGCTAGGTAGTCTGCCACTTGGTTTTGTTGTTCATTAAAAATGTGTTGGAGAGATTGTTGTAGTAAAAATGGACTGCTTTTGTTGCCAAAGGTAACTCTTTATATTTATAGCAGATCAGGTTGTCGTCATTTGGAGCCAATTGGGTATCTTTTAACCACAGAATTTTGTGGGCATTGCAGTCAAATTCTGTTTGATATTTAAGTTGTAAATATGCTTTTTGAATGTCTCCAATCATCAAATATTTACCATGCCTTAATTTAATGCACAATTTTGCTAAATGAGGTAGGAGTGAAGGGCAGTCCTCAGTAGCATCATTTACTGTTATTTCTTCTGGTTTGCTTTTACCCGAGGGATCTACTACAATCCTAACTTTAGTTGTTTGTACTCCAGGGCGAACTACTGGAAAATGAGGTAAAAAATTTCCTGCTTGTTTTAAGTTTCTGTTAGGGCTACTTCTTCTATTATTCCTTCCTGGAATTGTTGTTCAAGGATGTCTGAATAAGGTTGCATTAAGTTATCTTTTTTTAATTTTTTGCAAGTGGACTTTAACCTGCTAATAGCATAGTTAAAGTTTGGTGAAATTTTATCTTTTTGGTCATTCCATGGTACCTTAACAGACAATCTTTCATCTTCTATTTTAACTTCCTTTTCAAAGTTTGCAATCAGATCTTTTTCTTTGTTTGAAAATGGTTCATCCCCAGAAATACCCAAGTTTTCTAGTTTGCTAAATTGTGCAATCTGGTGTTCAATTTTTTCTAGATCTTCATTAGAAGTTGTACTAGTAAGTAGGGGTTGGTAATACAGAAGCTGATCTGATCTCTTATTGGTTCTTTTTCTTTTTCAGGGTAGTAATCTGAAGGGAAACCCAATAAAAGTATTCCATAGGGAGATTTATAACAAGAGGCAGTATGAATCTGATGAGTGCTGAGGGCAAAAAGTTTGTGGGTTGCAGCCCCAAAAATTAACATGAAGTCGCCACTTCATCAGCTTCAAAGTGATCTGCAAGCTGATAATTTAAGGATTTTAAATAAGTTTGAAGTTTCAGTAATCCTGGAACTTCATATTTAATATTAATATCATCAATTATGATGGCTTCTATTTCTTGGTAGTTTCCAGGGTTTCTAGAATCCTCCAATTTAATTATAGCTACTTCATAATTTGGTTGTTTCTTGTTGGCTATAAATCCTGTTATGGTTATGGATTCCTCGTAGTGTTTAGTTGGAAGATTTAATTTTTTCACAAGTTCCTTGGTAATGTAGCTGGCTTGACTACAATTATCCAAAAGTGCTCTGCATTTAATTGATTTTTCTGAGTTTCTTATTCTCATTGCATGGAAGGAATTAATGCTACTTCTTGATCAGTGTTTTTTAAACTTAATAAGTTAGTAACTTGTTTCCCTTGTTTTGAGTTTTCTTTTTGGGTAGCTACTTCGTACTGGTTTTGGTTTTCTTATCTTCCTCTGGTTTTCCTTTTTGTTTGGTACAAAGGAAGGATAAATGGTTAGAAAACCTACAAAATGAACAGGGTTGGAAAGAAATGGGGCATTCTTTGGCTTGGTGTTTAGATGAGGTACATTTAGTACAATAATTTAATTTAGCAAGTTTTTTCAGTTTATCCCAACTTTCAGGGAAAGAATCACATTTTGAGATTCTGTGAGTTTTTCTTACACAATTTGCAGTAAAGTTCTCTCTGGTCAGTATGTTGAGCTCTTCTTGAGGATTGTCTTTGGGTAGAAACTGCCAGAGCAGCTGTAGTTTGGCCAGAATACCATGGTTTTCTGGCTGGTTCTGGAGAGAAGTTTCTTTTTTGTTTAGGTATAAGGGTTAACTCACTTTGTTAGATCAAAATTAACATTAGCTAAGGTTTTGGTAGCTTCAGCAATTGCTTCTTTAAATTATCAAAGTGGTCATAGAGTTTAAAACCACAAGTTCTTAAAAATTCCTGAGTTTCTTGTTAGTTTATTATAATATACATACAAGAGTATATCTTCTAATTCTAATTTTTGAGTTTGCATTAAATTTATGGTAGAGTGCATATCTGCTTGAAAGTCATGAAGTGATTTAAAATTTTTGGTTATTATGGATTTGGTTAAAAGTGATTTTATTATGGAGAATTTAATTTGGCCTGGTGTTGCATAACAGCCCTCCAACTGCTGCCATGCTTCTTCATAAGATGTTTTACTTTCTTGCATGCAGTTTATTTGAATGGCAGGGTTTCCACTCAAATGTTGTTTTAGGTAGGCAAATTTCTCTTCTTCGGAAAGACCTATGTTATCATAAATGTTTCTGAATGAGGTCTTAAAGTTTTGAAATTTAGAGGGATTTCCATCAAATGGTAATATTTGAAGCTCAGGAATTTTAGTACTTATTCTTGGTTTAGGTTTGGCTTCGGCATTATTTTCTTTTTTAGTTGTTAATGCTTGTATCATTTGATCTATTTCAATTGGTAATAACTTTTTTTCATCTAGTTTTTCTTGTTTAGCCTCTGAGAAGCCTTCGGAACAAACATACACTAAGGATTTCCTCATCTAAATTTTGTAACTTGTCCAGTTGTGAGGACAAAAGCCGAGCATATGAATTTTTTTGTTCCTCAGTCCAATCATCCAATTCTCTTTGATTGTAGCTAAAAGTTTAGTAGCTGAGGTTCTGATTGCTCCCTCCTTTTTACCAATTTACTAGTTTCAAGTGCTTCCACATCACTTCCCAACCATGTCTCCATACTTTTTCCTGGAGTGGCTTCAGTTTCATTAGCCATTTTTTAGGTTTAATATTATAAATGATATTATCAATGATATTTATAATTAAATTTTCAGATTATGTAAAAAATTTAATTCACTGGATTTAAAACTATTGTATCAGAAATAAAACAAAAAAGGGTAACTAACTTCTCGACTGCCCACCCGGGGGCGCCATATTGAAAAATTTATTGAAAATTTATTTTTTTTTTGAGAGAGAGATTATTTAGGTTTAGGTGTAATATTAAGGTTAAGTTTACTTTAAATAGACACAGTAATTATAGAAATAATAATGGCCATTTAGACACTGTCAACATAGCTACAGACTTTTTCACTGTAGGTTGCAGTGGTTTTCAGGTTAAAATTTGGTCAGCAGCCAGATTACTAACTATGGTGAAGCTAAATTCATTAAAATTAATTTAGACTTACCAAAAATGAAGTTGCCAGTTGAACGTTACCCTTTCTGTTTCTAACTAATCCATAAGTTTCATTTAGTTTCCAGTTTGAATTTTATTTGTTAAGTTTTAAGTTATTATTTAACACACTGCTAGGTTATTTATTTGTAGGGGCTATTTCCCAGACCTAGGTTTTGCAGGTTAAGTTAGGCTAGGGCTATTGCCCTTAAGTTTTTGTTTTTAAAGGTTTAAGGTTTTGAAGGTTTTACTCAAGTTAAGTTAGGGCTATATTGCCTTTAAGTTTTAATAGGGGCTATAACAGCCATTTAATTATTGAGTTAGGGCAGTTGTAGCCCGGTTCGAGTTTCTTCTAGGTACCTAGTTTTTCTCTTACCTTAGTTATTTTCTTTAACTTACTTACACCTAGTTCTGATAGGCCTCTATTTAGTTAAACAGGGTTTTTGTTAATTGCAGTGGTTATTAAGGATAAGGTTTAAAGGTTGTGAGGTTTAAAGGTTGACTAAGTTGCCCGGTTAGTTGGGTAACCACGAAATTTTTTTTACGAAAAAACTAGCCCGCTTCATGCAGTCAAAATTTTCAAGAATGGACAAAGCTCCGTTTTTCTTTGTCCAGAAACTTTTTTCTTTCTTCTTTTTGTTAATTAGGGAAACCCAACTTCACTAGTTGGTTAGAAACGAGGGTTGTTATTTTTATTTTATTTATTTTGTTTATATTTTATTTGGAAATATATGCGGTTATTTCTAACCACTTTTTTAACAAACCCCCAAACCCAGAAATTTTAAATTTTCCCTCTTAAGTTCTTTAAACTTCAAATTTCTGGAAATTCTGGTCTTAATAAAGCTACACTGGCTACCACTATCAAACAACACTCTTACAGTACTTCGCCATCATTCCCAATTAATAATGCTGCAGCTATTTGCAATAATCCCCCTTTACTTTTACTCCCTTTCATTGCAGTGGCATGTGCCACTGATAGCTCTACTTCTGTGGTAGACCCACTAGGAGTGTTTTCACACAATAATAGCTGATGCCGGCCATGGCATTTTTTGCACAAAATTTTAAACTTACAAAACCTTGCTCTGTGACCTTTCAAAAAACATTTAAAACATGTGGACTTAGTTACCCTGTCCTTTCTCTCCTCAACAGGTAAAGCCTCAGCCACCTCACATTTATATGACTTGTGGTTGCCTTCGCAAAATATGCATTCCTTGATTCCCTTTAATTTATTCTCAGAGGATGCATGTAGAGCTGACACTGTACCTGGGCTATTCCTTTTCGTAGAAACTTTGGTGCTGTGCCTGCCTTTGTCCCCTTGTTTAACATCCCACTGTGCAAACTCAATTCCCTCTCGTCTTGCTAATTCTGTGCCTAAAAGGCTTAACATCTGCTGAAGAGGGATGTACACATGTTCTGTAGAGTGTCCCCTACTTAATTCAAGCAAAATTGAGCTAGGCAATTTAGACTCCAGTATAGTAACCAACATTATACCATACCTTTCCATTCCTACACCCAAGTTATCCAGGGACCTAGTTCTAACTTCAAATTCATCATATTCATATAACTGCCGTAACTCCTTGACACTATTGGGATTATTAACAGGAGGTATAGCTAAAAGTTCACGGAGGTGGCTTTTAATTAAGATCTCTGGTTTACCAAACCGTTTCTTTAATATACCCCAATCCACATTATAATTAGCCTCTGTTAATGCTAATCCTGCTATTGTCTTTGCTGCCTCCTCTTCCAAGAGGGACTGCAAATAATTAAACTTCTCCACCGCACTTAACACTTGACTAGAATGAACTGCTGATTGAAAACTGTCTGCCCATCCTTGCCATTCCTGAATACTCCCAGAAAATGTTTTGAGTACAAGCCTCGGTAATTGAACTGAGGATCTGTTAACTTTAACTTCACAAACACCATTTGTTGAGAGTTGTGTTTCATTATTAGACCTGGTCTCTAACTGTACTGAGCTGCTAAATTATTTTGCTCTGTGGCATACTTTAATTATGTCATCAATAATCTCTTAAAAGTAAATTATGTTATTTTCTATTTCATCCTCTTCTATAAGAGCCTCAATTTTAACATTTACTTCGCTTAGAGCAACCTTTTTAGTTTCTAATATGGAAAGCTGCGCAGTCACTAAGCTTAAATCCTCTTGTTCAGGGCCATTTCTAGCCATTAGGGGGCCCTAAGCTAGTAAACAGTACACCCGTTTGAGGCCCCACCCCTCCATCCACCAACTCACGCCTTACTACATCACCTCAGCACACACATACAAAAAATGGCTGTGTTAATAAAAAACAATTATGAAACAATTTTAATGAACCATTTATGTCCAAAACAACAAATATGTACTTTCAGAAGACAAACAGAAAAAATACTCATCATGAAATTCCTGAAAATGAGCTTATACATTATTTAGAATAAATGACAGAACTATGTATAAAAAAATAATGCAATTATCAACTACCAAACAATTACTAACTCTACGATACAATCGTGTAATAGCTAACAGTTATACAGAACAGTTTGTATCTTCAAAATTTTTGCCTCCTAGATTTTTTCTGGGTGAAATTATCAATAACATCATCATATGAAATCTCCCTGCCAACGTCCTGGTTGATGCTTATGATGCCAAGGCCACTGAGGCGATCCTACCTCATTGATGATCTGAGGTAGTTCTTGATTAGCTTCATCTTAGAGAAGCTCCTCTCGGCTGACGCTACTGTCACAGGTAGAGTGCAGGCAATTCTTAGTGCAACCCAGAGATTGGGGTATAGTTCCTCCAGTTGCTTCTGATGAATGAAGGAGAGAAGCCCCAATGCAGTCATGTTGTGTGAAGGTAAAGTCGGCAAGTTCTTAATTTCGAGGGCCAATTCTCTTCCATCACTGTCAGAGTCAGCTCCAGAGCTCAGTATCTCAGAGAGCTTTCCACACTTGCAGGACAAGTCTTCCTTGTTCATTGTGGTGAAGTTTAGGAGAACCCCAAATATGTCCCTCACATCATCTAATGTTTTGAATCTCTCATTTATTGACCCGATGGCACAATCCACTACCACATTGAAAAATTTGACTTCCAGCTTCTTTAAGGCTTCTGTAAATGGTTCGTCAGGAGCTTCGTAAGCAAAGTGCTTTTTTGTGGATCTGAGCCTCTTCTCCTTCAGCATAGCCTCCACATTCATTTCCTCACATATGTCCCCAGCTACGACTTGTGCTGCAACAAAACTTGTGTTTCTGTAGCTGGTGAGTGAGTCTTTTGTTTTTGTGAGGAGGTTGACTGCCACATCAAACTGCATTGTAGGAGACTGCAGAAGTTTGCTCACATGGTTAACTGCATGAAGAATGTCATACCATACTACTGTGCAAATCTGAAAGCGATAAGACCCTACCTCCTCTGCAAGTGCTTGTGCTTCAGTCCTGGCTATGACATCTGTGGCATTGTTTCTGACTTCCAACAGGGCCTCTCTGATGTTGTGGTTCTGGTATCGCACAGCCTCAATGCTCTTAAGCCGGCTCTCCCACCTGGTTTCAGTCCAAGACTTGAGTGTTATGTTTACGTGCTTCTTTTCGATTGTCCATATCTGTGTAGCTGCTGCAAAAAGGTTGTACATTTTTTGTACGTTGCCAAAGAAGCTGATGGCATCTGTAGAAGCTTTAGCTGCATCAGCCACTATAAGATTCAGAGTGTGAGCCCCACATGGAACATAGAGTGCACGACAGTTCTTCTCTAATAACCTTGCCTGAACACCTTTGTTCTTGCCCTTCATGTTCGCTCCGTTTTCATATGACTGTCCTCTGCAGTCATCAAAGTGAATATTCAGTTCATCTAGTCTCTTCAGAATCAGAACTGATAAACCCAGGCCTGTGCTTTCTGAAGCCTCAAGAAAGCCCAAGAAGTATTCTTTATTTCTGGTACTTCACCCATTTTAACAGTTCTGATAATAATCGACATCTGTTCTTGGTGGCTTATGTCTGGAGTGCAGTCTAAAATGAGTGAGTAATATTTAGTTTGTTTTATTTCTGCAACAATGGCATCCAAGATCTTCCCACTAATGGACCAATGAGCTCATTTTGAATGGTTTCCTAGGTAACTTGAATGACTATATTGGCCACTTTCGACTCTGCTGATGTGTTGTTTCATCATTGGATCAAATTTGGCAAGCAGCTCAACCTCCTTCAAGAAGTTGGCATTGTCTCGATTGTACAATGTAGAGGAAGACCCCCTGAAAGCAAGGTTTCTCTCTGCCAGTGATTGGATTATACTTACAAGACGTGTGAGAACATCACGCCAGCGTCTTCGCTGTACCTCCATCAATGACATTTCAGTTTGGTCAATGGTCCTTCCAGTTTTTAGCCGCAGTTCCAGATCCTTCCATGTTGCCATGTTATCTGCATGTTCTGAACTATTTTCATGGCCTTTCAGAAGCGAACCAACGTTTATCCAGTCTGAAAGTCCACCCGTAATTACAGTAGTTTGTACGACTTCCTTGAAAACAACTTGCGGCAGAAGCAATAAAGAGCACCATTCCTTCTAGAGTACATCAGCCAGCTTCGCTTTATTTTTTCCCCATTAATTAATGTTCTGTACATGTAATGGTGATGAATGCTTCTACCATCCTCTCTTTTAGGGAATGTGAAATCTGGACTGATTTGAAATGGTCCTCGAGACACCAGATCTGTCTTCAAGGCATCTGACAGGACAACTGGCCAGTCATACGGATCAAGCGGTGGAGCAGATCTTGGTTCTTGGTGCTCAGTAGAAATGCCTGTGTGTAGTGTTTGAAGCTGAACAGAAGATGGGTCACTTGTTGGTTCATCAGGCTCCACTTCTACTGGTGTTTGAGGTTGCATAGAGGATGGTCCTGCTGTTGGCTCATGATGCTCATCACGAGTCATCAGGCTTTGCTGAGGATGGCTTTTCCAAATATTTCAGTAGTGCTCCTGAGAAGAACATAACATTACATATTCTCTTAATTTTTGCTAAAATACTCTTTCTTATCTTGTTTGATAATTGATCTGTGTGAACAGAATTTGAGGTGATGTGATCCATTAAATTTCACATTTCGAAATATTATAAATATTACAGAGCCTAACTTACTCTACACGATTCCTGAGCACTTGCCTAGTTTGATGGTCTACCTAACCTAGTTGCCTGAACTGTAATCATAAGAATATACAAGTGGCACATCTCACCTGTGCTACTGGAAAGCTTCTCCTCCTCTATTTTCTTCTTTTTCCGTTTTTCAGCTCCTGATGGATAATGTCGTTTCATTTTCCAAGATGCACGAAGTCACATCTAGTTAACCACAACTAATCTGCTAAATAATAATAATGATAATAATGATGATGATGATAATAATAATAACAATAATAATAATAATAATAATAATTGCTATAATTGTAACGTTAATGAAATACATTCAAATAATCAGACCATTTAGGTTTTAATGAAAAAATTCACATTATCTGAAAAAGATGAGAAAAGAATTAATAAACTTGAAAACAACGAAAATAATCCTAGGTTTTAAAGTGTTACAAAATCTCTTGATAATTAGTAAATTAGTGAAATAATGTTTTACAATACTAGAAAAATTAAGCATTTAGGAAAGTATAAGCATATAGTAAGAATAAAGTTAAATAATATAGAAATAAGATCTCACAATAGTTATTTACACATAACGACCAAAACGTTTCGTTTGTCTCCGTTTTATCACATTTGTCTCATACAAAAACTTTAATTAATACGACAATACTACTACTACTACTACTACTACTACTACTATACTAATAATAATAATAATAATAATAATAATGATAATAATAATAATAACAATAATATTAATAATAACTTCAGCTATATTCCTATTCTTGCCCACTGAACTATGACCTGGGAGCCTGTCTAGGGGCCCCCTAGTAGCAGCGGGGCCCTAAGCGGCCGCTTAGTCTGCTTATGGCTCTGCTCTGGCTCTGTGGCAGAATCTGTAGTGGCAATGACCTTTGTAGGCGCTTCTCCTTTTTTTAAACTTGTTCAATTCAGCTGCACTCATCTTCAATGCAAACAACAATTGGGCTCAATGCCAAATAAGCTGAATTGGCAAATATACTTAACCAAACTGATCAAACTCAAATTTTGCTTTTTTCAAATAAATTGAATTGCTTGATTGGGGTACTGACCAACCACCAGTATGGAATACCAAATTTTCCACTCAAGTAAATGGCGCACTGAAGTCTGCAACCTTCACCTCCGAACATTAAACCAAAATTAACCAAACCGGTAAAAATGTAGGCCCAAAACAACGACAGACTAGCGGCCAAGTTTCGCAGTTGGGCGACCAAACTTTCTACCCTGGGACCTTAACTCAATTATGCTCAACCCGTCCAGGCCTAACTTGGGCTACAGTTTGCACAATCAGAACTTTGCCGAAAAATAGTCACTGACTTAGTCTTGGGCTAGAATCCGGTTTCGAAGGACCATGTTATTTTTTATTTTATTGGGTTCAGAATCCCAGCTGAGCCCTGAACGGCCAAGCTCTGAAGGGCCAGTTTAACCTACAGCCCAAGTCAGGGTTGCTGACTCGATGTGGACCTACCTTAGGCTTCAGGTGCATAAAATTAAGATAAAAAACAAAAGGAGCACTATTTATGGTCTTCTTTCTAAACCTTGCAACAACAACACAACCTGTACCATTGCACGATGCAACAATCTTGTATCTAAACAACCAAACTGAATTGCAAGAGAGCTCTCTATAAGACCCCGCCCTGTAAATGCCGCATTCAGCAAATGAGTAAGAAGGACGCACAGTGACCCAAAAAAATGATGCCACAAGAGTGCCCAAACAATGATGCCACAAGAGCCCAAAAATGCTAGCTCTAAATTAAGTGAATTTTTCACTAATCTTACAATTATGAGATGGATATACACACACCTTAACTTAATATAAACAAGCAATGCTGCATCAGTCAGCTTAGTCATCATTTCGCCTTGGAACAACAATGGCTCTTCCTCTTCTAGATTTTCTAACACCCTACGTTTTTTCGTTAGAGAGTTATGTATGTGTAGGTCTTCAAAGGACCTCTTTATGTTTATTTGTCTTCGGTATTTGCGCTGCTTAATGGTAAAGAAAGAAATTGCCTTACCTTATTAATATTTCGTTGAGCCTCGCTTCTGTTCGCTGGACACGACGTTTTTCGATGTAGGGCCGCGGTACGATGGAGTTACACAACGAGTTGCTTTGATGTAATTAATATAGGCAGTCACTATATTTAAATACTTGAAGGAATAGGCCTATCATTTTTATAGTTATTAGGTTTTATTACTTTTATATTAAGACGATTTCACTCAGAATTTATAGGAAGATAAAGTACATCTTCCTTGCTTAAAGTGTAGCTGGTTCCTTCTTGCTACTACTTGTATTTGCCGGGAAGAATGAAGGATACGAGAGGCAGGCTATCTCTTTTAGGGGCCTCTCGTGTCCTCTTCTCTCCCTGTCGTTTGGAAGGTTAGCATCTTGAAGGAAAAGCCGGTCGTTTTCAGAGTTTATTGAGTTCTTGGTTGGCTGGGGTTATTTTACAGAAGATTTTGTTATTCTATATACAGCTGAATTAATTAAATATATATATATAAATTTATGTACAATACTTATTTATAAAGATTATATATGATTCTTAAAATTACACAATGATAAAATATATACAATTTGGTAGGCGCAAAATTGGTTTGTCGGTAACTAATACAAAAATAATATAAATGCGGAAAATTAACTGCGCGGCCCCACACTACTGCCCACCCCGAGAAGCGGAGCACGTATATCAAAAGTAGAAATATTCGGGTCTTGATTTGAATCGGATCCTTCGTCCAGCTGCGTTGATCCTCGGTCGGCCTCGTTTCCGGTTGTTGCGTTGTCCTGCGCGCCCGTCCTGAGGTCTGTATTTGCTACCTCCGAGGTGCGTCCTCCATCGTCCTTTTTCCTTGCGTGCTTTTTCTCCGATCCGATGTCGTCCGATTGTGCGCCCGGTACCTGTGTGGGACCTGAAACTATATACGCCGGTTTTAAACGATTAATTGAAATGGCTTCTGATGATCCGTTAGTTTTTTCTGTTACGAAGTACTTATCGTGGCGTTCGAGAACACGGAAAGGTCCTTGATATGGTGCCTCGAATGGTTTTCGAACGCGGTCGATGCGTACCCATACGTGGCTTGATTTGTGGAGTTCCGATGGAATGAATGATTTGGGGGCTGAGTGAATGTTTCCTTGAGAGAGTTGGGCGAAATCGATTTGCGTCATTTTCTTGGCTAATTCGGAGATGAATTTTGAATTGGATTTTGACGACGAATTGGCGTTCATTGGCCTCGGGCATAATAGGGTGGTTCCGGTGACGGTGGTGAACGGTGAATAACCCGATTCGTTGGGGAGACTGCGTAAACCAAGGAGAACTATGGGTAAAGCGGGGAGCCAATCTTGTTTCGAGCGATGATTGCTGTCTTGATGGTGCGATGAGATCTTTCAATTATTCCGTTGGTCTGAGGGCGATACGACAAAGTTCTTAGTCGGTGAAATCCGATGAGAGCTGAGAGTTCCCTAAAGAGTTCGGATTCGAATTGGGATCCGCGGTCCGTTATGACTTGCAGTGGTACACCAAATCTTGTAATCCATACATCGAGAAATGCGTGTGCTATTGATGTGGCTGTAGTATCAATCAGAGGATATGCTTCTATCCATCTTGTGGCACGATCGATGCAGGTTAGGAGATATCTATATGGGGAAGGATATGTTTGACCAGGGCAAAGTGGTTGGCGGTAAGGGACCGACGATGTCGATATGTACCGTTTCAAATCTTGAACTTGGTAAATCGAAGGGGGTTATTTCTGATTTTGTATGGCGAGAAATTTTTGAGGATTGACATGATTCACAATTTCGGGACCAAGTTCGAATATCCTTATTCATTGAGGGCCAAAAGTATCTTGATTTAATGATACGAAGTGATTGCTTGATGCCTGGATGAGAAATATTATGAAATTGATTGAAGATGGAAGATCGATGCTGCTTGGGAACGACGGGGATATGGCGTGGATGTATCGCAATATAAAGTTGTATTTTCTGGAAACGGGAACGGCTTGAGACGTGGGAGAAATTCTTGCGTTTCTTGATCTTTTTGTTGAGATTCCGCGATTGCTGATAAATCGAAAGCGTCGATATGTACTGCGTTTACGTTGCTTGAAAGGCAGTCCGCTACGACGTTTTTCGGATCCACAGATATGTATTACATCGCATACGTATTCCGTGATGGCAGACCAATGACGTTGTTGTCGGTCTGTCTTGGCTCGTAAGGGACTCTTGTAGGCAGAAACCATCGGTTTGTGATCCGTGAAGAGTATTACTTGACGACCTTCTAAAAATTGACGGAAATGCAGGACGGCTAGGTATGCTGCGAGTAATTCTCTATCGTATGCGGCGTACGCTTGCTGAGTTGTAGTTAATTTCTTGGAAAAGAAGGCGATGGGAACTGGTGTGCTGTCGATTATTTGATGAAGAACTGCTCCAGCTGCTATTTGTGAGCAGTCCGTAACTAAATGAAGGATTGAGCTTGATGGAAGAGGATGACAAAGCGTAACGGCGTTCCGTAGTGCATCCTTGACATTTTGAAAGGCTTGAATTGCTTCGTCGTTCCACTGTAGACTTTTGCTTTTGACTTGAGTTCTGACGATTTCACTTAAAGGTGAGACTAAATCGGTGTAACGGGGTATCATATGGCGATAGAATCCCGTCATTCCTAGGAGTCTTCTGAGGCTTTGGTAATCTTGCGGTTGGGGAATATCTTGAATTTCGGAGACTTTGTTTACAGGAGGACGAATGCCTGCTGGGGAAACTTCATGACCCAGAAATTCAATTTTGGATTGCTGAAATATGCATTTTTCTAAGGAAATTCTTAAATTGTGTTCTTGAAGGATCTTGAATACGCGTTCTAAGTCTTTCAAATGGTCAACTGCGTTATTTGAATGGACTAAAATATCGTCGAGATGCACAAATACGCAGTCAACTCCTCTGAAAATTGTATCCATGAAGCGTTGAAATGTTGCAGGGGCGTTTCTTAATTAAACCAAATGGCATGTATAAATACTGAAATAAACCAAATGGAGTTGTTATAGCCGTTTTCTCGATATCTTCTGGGTGGACTGGAATTTGGTGATATGCTCTGACTAGATCGATTTTGCTAAAGCATGATTTTCCGTGCAGAGATGTTGACAGACTTCTTATATGAGGAAGTGGATATCTGTCCGGTTTCGTGACAGCGTTTAGGCTTCTATAATCACCACACGCCCGCCATTCGCCTGGTATCTTCTTCGGAACGAGGTGTAACGGTGAGGCCCATGGTGATTTTGAGGGTTCTATAATTCCATCTTGAAGTAAGTTGTTGAAAGTAGCCTTAGCTGAGGATAATTTATCGGGTGGAAGACGTCGAGGGCTTGCAAACACTGGTGGTGCGCTGCCAGTGTCGATGGTATGCTTGACAGTGTTGGTGGAAACTTTCTGCGGTTGAGCTGGTTTCAGTAGTGAGGAGTACTTGTCAAGCAGGTTCCTGATTTCTTGAGGTAATTTGTCGGTAGGGTTAATATTGATGAGGTGAAGGTCTTTGGATTGCACAGGTTTAGTAGTGGCTTGAAGAGTTGTTGCTCTATCCTTCAAAATGCCATGCTTGCAGTCCACAAGGATGTCATAATGGGATAGAAAATCGGCGCCGAGAAGTGGACTGGAGACTTGGGCGACGACGAATGGCCACCTGAATATTCTTCGTAATTTAGGAATTGATATGTCCAGTGTTACTTCTCCGAATATTTCGAGCGGCTGACCGTTTGCGGTGGAAATCTTTACTGCGGTTGGGTGGAGTTGACAATCATTGACACAAGTTGGTGGTAAAATTGAGATGCTCGCTCCTGTGTCAATGATAAAATTGACCTTCAGACTGGCGATGCGAGCTGCGACTGAGATCAGCGGCAGGCCGGACGTCGCGTTAATCACAGCCTGCTTATCTAGTTTTCCGACGTTTCTCTTGATGGTGAGGAAGATCTTGAATTTGGGCGTGACGAGGGAGCAGCTTGGCGTCATCTTTATTTGGCCACTTGCACCATGGCCTGCAGGTCCTTGCTTGGGGGCCATAATAAAGGTGCGCGCGGCACACCACCGGCCGCTGATTCTCGCTGAAGGGTTTTAGGCCGATGGGGATATTCGTTCTTGGGCTTGTATTGGCTCGAGTTGACGTTGGCGCCGCGTAGCAGCTTTGTTGAGCGAACGGTATTAACTCATCGGCTAGTTTGCCGAGCTGAGTTAGCGTCAGCTCCTTTTGTGCTGCTACGACGGGCGCTATTGAGGATGGGAGCGCCTGGATGAATTTATGCTTCACCAAATCATCGCTGACTCCCACCTTCAGTGCCGTTTGGTGGATATCTTGGAGGAATTGGGAGGGCTTTCCAGTGAGAGGAGTGTTGGAGATGAGTCGTTCGAAGAGTTCTGGCTTCGTCTTTTCGTAATGACTCACGATTTCTTCTTTTAAATCGGTGTACGACTTGTTGGAGAGAGTTGCTGCTGAAATTCGTGAGACGACTTCGGGGGGTAACGAGGCTAGAACATGGAAAAATTTGGTCTTTTCGGATGTTATTCTGGAAATGTGGAATTGTGCCTCCATGATGGAGAACCATCCTGCGGCCGACGCTTCAGAGAACGTGGGTGGCTTGATGGTGACATGGTGCACTCCTGATTCAACAGATTCCATCTTGCGGGAATGTAATTCGGGTCTGCTGCTGCTTTGGTTCCGACCGGCTACTACGGGTGGGCGGCGAAGAGGCGTGGCTTCGGTTTGTTCCGCCCGGCGACTGAAGGATGCTGCTTCCGCTGGCTGCTTCGGGTCACTCCGGGGTCACCAATTGTAGCTGGTTCCTTCTTGCTACTACTTGTATTTGCCGGGAAGGATGAAGGATACGAGAGGCAGGCTATCTCTTTTAGGGGCCTCTCGTGTCCTCTTCTCTCCCTGTCGTTTGGAAGGTTAGCATCTTGAAGGAAAAGCCGGTCGTTTTCAGAGTTTATTGAGTTCTTGGTTGGCTGGGGTTATTTTACAGAAGATTTTGTTATTCTATATACAGCTGAATTAATTAAATATATATATATAAATTTATGTACAATACTTATTTATAAAGATTATATATGATTCTTAAAATTACACAATGATAAAATATATACAATTTGGTACGCGCAAAATTGGTTTGTCGGTAACTAATATAAAAATAATATAAATGCGGAAAATTAACTGCGCGGCCCCACAAAAGCATCGCTGTAACATAAGCAAGCTCCGAGCGATCCGCTATAATATAATCTTCGTATTTCATTATTTGCTGAATTTGTAAAGTTTGTTGACTCTTCTCTTGAAGTAATTTTCATGAGTGAGCAATGGAAAATTTTGAATCCGAAATAATAAATTTGATTTTCTTGTTGTTGGGTGGGCCCAATGCCTCCATATTGAGTTCTATGTATGTATGGCAATTATTTTCATTCCCAATAGGCTATGTCGCCAATCCCGAGGCAATTTTGTAGATATTTAATTCAATTAATTAATAATTTATATTTAATTAAGAAGTAAAGGTACCACATACGATACCATGTTGTAAGCATATATAGTTTTTCCACAAAACTCTTCTCCACATTTCCTCATCCACCGAATTTTACGGTTGCTACATTTGCTTCCCAAGTTCCCAACCACATCTCTATAATTTTCCTCTGGATACCGAGTCGTGTGGGTATCCAGGGAAATGAGGCTGCTGACGTTGCTGCCAGGAATGCAGCGATCTTTGCCTCAAACTGTCTTCATATGAGGCGCAGGCCCTCCTCCAGCCTCATGTCCAGAGTTGGTGGCAGGAGGTTTGGAATTCACTTCCTGCCCCTTATTCTACAGCAGCCCCTTCAATTCCTCTCCATTGGCCATCACCTAATTTATTCCGACGAGAACAGGTGATCCTGGCTAGGCTCCGCCTTGGTACTTGTCGCCTTACGCACCAACACTTCTTCACCAATAGCCCTCCTGCTTTTAGTCACCCTTGTCATGCCTCACTTACCCTCTCCATGTACTCCTTGAGTGTGTCCGGGATATAATGCTGCCCGTTTACGTCTTCGGACTGTGTGCCGAGATCTCACCCTACCCTTTCAACTAAGTTCCATTCTCAGCCCATACTTTCCTCCTTATCCTTTACTCAGCTTTTTGATGGAGTAGCAATTGTATGCATTCATTTGATTTTATTTCTTTATTTATTTATTTTTTTTATTATTTTTTTTTTTCAGTTTCCCTGTATATGTTGTAGCTAGAGGCCCTCTTTTCAAGCGTCACAGAGTCGGCCCTGTTGCTGAAGAGTTGATGGGTCTCTTACTCTCCTGTCCTTTTTTTCCCCATTTATTATGCCCTGAACACTTGTGATTAAAAATGTCGGAAGCACAACACTGTATATACATACTTACACTGTGCTGTTAGGAATTAGTATTGAAGATCAAATCCTTACCATAACTTTTTAAAATTTAATTCTAATGTCAATACGTTTCATTCGGCTTATTTAACTTTCAATACTCTTAATTGGTGTCGGCCCATTTATAGTTTACACGATGAACGTGAGATGTGCCAAGGTAAAGAAACACTATCGTATTAGCTATAGTTATTGTAAATATGATGAAATCAGTTATGTTTAACCTTTAAACTGGGGTTCTGAAACACGGTGATGCGGGGCCAGTAAATTTTCTATAAAATTTCAGAATCCGACGCAGTTCGGAGAATAGTTTATAACTAGCGAAAGGTCGGCGCTACGCGCCGATTTTGCTAGATCTGCGGTGCTTCGGCTGAATTGTGGGCCTACGGCGTATTTTATTTTGAACATCAGTAGCCCTTTATCTGGATATCATTCCTATTCCTCTCACCTTGGGCCTCAGTAATTTGGGTGCCTGCGGCCTTCCAGTTACTGGCAAACCAATTATTCATTCAATAAAACTACAGAAAAGAACGCAGCCATGAAAATCTAAAGCTTCACAAATCGTAATACAATGAGCTCGGATTTGAAGCCTAAGATTTTCATGACTGCGTTCATTTCTATAGTTTTATTGACCAAATAACTGAACTGACAGTAATTGGGGGCCCTGCAGCCCGCCAAATCATAGTTTTCATTGTTTCGAGTGCATCAATAATATTGTTATAGTGTTCCATTAGTTGTGATAAGCATGATCTTCCTGACTGGAATCGATGTTGGTTATCATTTTTTTCTGAGTTTCCTCATTAACCCCACCCCTCTCCCCCATTACCCCACCCCTCTCCCCCAATACCCCCTCCCCCTCCCTTCCCCCATTTACCCCACCAATTTTTTTCTGAGTTTCCCTATTAACCCCACCCCTCCCCCATTACCCCACACCTCCCCCATTTTGTGCCAAAATTATGATTAAAAATGAAGAAATGGGAAGAACTGTACCCCTAAAAGGGGAGGAAGGATTTAGGTATTATTATAGTATTACACCCGTCTAACGTCCAGCAATTATTATATGTTCATTAAGTAGAATTTTTAATTCTAAGACACTTTCCTTCTATAGTGTTTCCGTCGCAAATGCTTCATTTTCGAGATATAAACATTTTTTTGGTGTGTTCGTACGTTCATTTGTGTGTTCGTACGTTCGTTTGTGTGTTCGTACGTTCGTTTGTGTGTTCGTACGTTCGTTTGTGTGTTTGTACGTTCGTTTGTGTGTTCGTACGTTTGTTTGTGTGTTCGTACGTTCGTTTGTGTGTTCGTACGTTCGTTTGTATGTTCGTTACATGTCTGCCCAATCACTGCGCTCCATCCATTTCGAATTTGAATTACTTTCGTACTGGAATGGAACACTCATTCCACTCATTCAGAAGTACATTAGGCCTGGCTCTATGATTTATAGTGATTCCTGGGCTGCCTACAAGACTATAAGTGATTTAGGTTAGGATAGGTTAGGTCAGGTCAATTTTGAAGGTGAAATTTGTTTTTTCTATGGTTTTTGATGTTTTAAACGAATCTGACTTTCAAAATTGTCGGAAATGACTCATTTTCGATTGCCGGCTGGGGGGAGGGGGGTATCTCAAAAACGAGTCATTTCCGACGGTTTTGAAGGTCAGATTCGTTCAAAGCACATCAAAAACCATAGGAAAAACATAAATTTCACCTCCAAAGGGAGATGGGTGTAATACTATAAATTTACCAGGATTTATGTTAGGGATTTTTTTTTTAGCATGGGCACTGCACAATAAAAAGACGCATCGAATGGTGAAAACTGCATTGTTCTACACCAATTGTAGTGACCTGTAGGTGTGCGCAAAAAAACTGTTATATATATATATAAGGCTTCATTTCTGAAATAGTATATTAGATTTAGTTTATAATTACTAACCAAATTAAACCTAACCAACTTAATCTAGCTTAATTGGCTAATACTTAGTTTGGTAATTATTCATTTTTTGACCCAGTCTCTTTTTATAATGAGAGCAAACATTTCTGGTCAATTTTGAGGTGTTCTGCACGAATCTGCCATCCGTTTCCTGTGCAAATGCGTACTTTTCGAGATATCATCTTGAAAACTACGTATTTGCACAGGAAACGGATGGCAGTTTTGTACAAAACACCTCAAAATTAACCAGAAAAGTTTGCACTCGTCATTTTTGTTTAAACTAATGAATTTAAACGAAAATATCATGACAACCTAACCAATCATCAAGGGCGTACAGTTGACCTAACTGGTGTAACATACTGAACTGTCCGCAAAACATTAGGACCGATCAGTTTGTGATGCGTGATCTTTATGGGGGCTCCACCCCCATACCCCCGAGACCTAAATTATACAAATGATAATGTAATAACATGTGCCAACCTTGCATGGGTAGTCTGCTAAATTTCGCATGCCCTTAAACTGAAATGAGACACAGTTTTTTTAAAGATTTTTTTACGGCACCTAAAGACCTTCTGGTCTTTTGTTAAAATACAAGCACTATTGCATTTAGGGCAGGTCACAGATGTCTTAATTATTTTGTGATTGAAAAAAAGGTCTAAACTCTTGTCTTCATCGAGGGCAATATGGCGGATCACGTCTTAAAAATCAAATATGCATAACTAACACGTCATACTTCTAGTCACAAAAAAAAAAAACTGAACAGACGAAAAATTGCTAAAAATGATTTACTTGTAAAACAGGACAAATTGAATTACGAAGTAGCCAGAATCACCAAATATAAGAAATATTCACCAAATACTCGATATATATATTTTGAAAAAACACCAAAAATAGGAAATATATTTTAATACAAAAATACATTTATACAAATTTGCACAAGATAATATGGATCAAGTAAAGATAATCCCTCCCAGGTCACACTAGTAAAGCAAATCCCTCCCAAAATGACCAAGTAAAGATAATCCCTCCCAGAAAGTAAAGTAAAGTGAAGCAGTCTGACATAAGGATAAAAATTAAGAGAATCTTTTTTAAAAAAAATGATTTATTTGAAAACAAAATTTATTAAAATTCATTTATTACAATGGATCAAGTAAAGATAAGCACCCCCAACCTTTTTTAGTTAGTTATAAGGCTAACTAACGAAAATATCACGACTTAACCTAACCAATCGTTAGGTCAACTGTACGCCCTTGATTGGTTAGGTTAGGTCGTGATATTTTGTTAGTTAGCCTTATAAAGCTAACTAAAAAAGGTTGGGGGTGCTTAACTTTACTTGATCCAAAGACTTTAATTAAAGCGGTATTGCGGTATTACCAACTTTACCTAGTAAAGATGATCCCTCCCAAAAAATGATCAAGTAAAGATAGTCCCTCCTTTTTCTGTTGGGAGGGATTATCTTTACTTGATCTGATAATATATATATTTTCTTATTCAGTTTTGATTGGTTATTCAATATATATTGCTGTTATAGCTGGATGTGACTGGGTCAAAAAACGAATAATAACCCTTAGTTTTATTGGCCAATTAGACTAGATTAGGTTGGTTAGACCTAAGTTAGGTTGGTTCTGGATGTTTCTGAAATGCATTAGATTCTGGAACTTAACCAGTAGGTTAAGATTCAGTAGAACACATCCACCAAACTATATTGATACTTATACAGCGAGATACAGCAAAAAAAAAAAAAAAAAAAAAAAAAAAAAATATATTCTATATGCTAATTTTGGTGGAAATTCCTATTTATTGGCATATTTAATTTGAAATTATTAAATGGTATTTTTGGTAATGGTTCAGAATATGGACGCCACTTAAGCAAAATTTCGAAAAATATCATAGAGACTGTTTCTCTCATTAAAATATGTTGATTGTGTGTGTGTCGCGTTTGTATAATTTAGGTCTTGGGGTCAGAGCCCCCGTAAAGATCACGCATCACAAAGTGAACCCTATACTGATCAATTTGTGATGCGTGATCTTTACGGGGGCTCTGCCCCCATACCCTGAGACCTAAATTATACAAATGATAATGTAATATGTTAAGTTATGCACTTTTTTAGTAACTTTCTAACTTTATTTTTTTTACTATGCGACACATGCAATAAACGTATTTTAATGAGAGAAACAACTTTGTCCCTATGGTATTTTTCGAAATTTTGGTTAAGTGGCACCCGTATTCTGAACCATTACCATATTTTTTATAAGAGTACATTACAGGCTTTTGAGGAATTTTGGAATTTTAGGTTAGGTTAAGTTAGGTTATAGGTAATTTTTTACTATCAGTCCAGTCTCTTCAATTTCCATAATTTATAGATCAGTGGATTCGTTATTACACCAGGAATGTGATTTGGATAGTCTCAAGTAAGGGAACTGGCCCAAAACTAAGTTAGGACACGGTTTGTTTTGGGGTATAAGTGTGAAAAAATGCCTTAAAATGCGGGTAATTCCTTCAGTAGAGACTATCTCAGGCACATTTGCAATGTAAAAATGAATCCATTGATATATAAATTATGGAAATTGTAGAAACAGCCAACATGAGTGACCTAAAAGGTGTATATATATACATTTATATATATGTAGTAAAACGAACACTGTATATATTCATTGTATATTATATACAGTATACCGTAAAACTATACTAATTTAACCTAACCTAATTTTAGGTACTACTTTTACCTATGGCAATGAAATGCCTTTCTGTTTTTATCGAACACACACTTATTACCACAAACAATACCTTCCTTGTTTTTCTTAGGGCAAATAAATTCTTTTAGTAATACACCGTGTTCTACATAAAAATTAAATGCAGCCTTTTCATCATCAAAAAATTTGCATGAAGTAAACACAGTGAATAATTACAACCATCGCAAACCAATGCCATCGTGACACTAAAATCTTATGAGTTCGGGTCGAACCCCCCAATTTTGTTAGTGGTACCTTCCTAAACTTTGTGGGATCAGCCATTTTATCACTCCCAAAAACATGATCCACGATTTTATCGCTCAAAAAAATAATTTCTTAATATTAATTTTATAGCTTTAATCAGCATTTGCCTTCATATTGTACTTAATAAAAGTTGTTTAAAAAAATGTAGAGAGTCTTATGGTAAACTTTATTTTCAGTTTTCAGAGACTGGACTGATAGTAAAAAATTACCCAAAATTAACCTTTGTTCAAACCATATCAAAAACCATCAAACAAACATAGTTTTGATTTACAAAGCCTGTAATGTACACTTGTAAAAATGTATCTATTAAATTTTGCCATGAATATTACTGATGTAAAACTAACTAATGAAAGGTTAGGTTTGGTTACTATTGCCATGAATATTACTGATGAAAATAGGTTTCTGGTGTATTTCATGCTGTTTCAATTGATTCTGGCATTTTTAACCACATTAGATTACATTACATTTGGAAAACATGAAGCTCCTTGGGCCTATTGAGCTTAATCGAAGTCATGAGTTACATTTTTTGGTGATATTCTATTTTGGAAACCCAAACTATTCAACCAACCAGTTAGGTCAATTGTACACCCTTGATGATTGGTTAAGTCATTACGGTATATTTTTGTTTAAACTAACAAAAATATCAAGACTTAACTTAACCAATCATGAAAGGTGTACAGTTGACCTAACTGGGTAGTCAGTTAACCTAATTAACAGGGTATTATTATAGTTTCAACCACAACTTGATTGCTGCATATTTGATATTGTTTAGCTGTATATCTTCATTTTGGACAACTTTTTCTAATACCACTTCCGTCGCAAATGGATAATAATGGAGATATAATAATTTTTGGTTGGCCATATTGTCTCGGTTTAGCTATGGGTACAGTGTGTGAAGGTTGTGCTCTTACTCCGTTTGAAGTGATCCATAAATTTTTTAAGAATAACATTGACTTGTTAGGTAAATTGAATGCCTGGTTAGGTAATTGAATGCCTGGTTAGGTAAATTGAATGCCTGGTTAGGTAAATTGAATGCCTGGTTAGGTAAATTGAATGCCTGGTTAGGTAAATTGAATGCCTGGTTAGGTAAATTGAATGCCTGGTTAGGTAAATTGAATGCCTGGTTAGGTAAATTGAATGCCTGGTTAGGTAAATTGAATGCCTGGTTAGGTAAATTGAATGCCTGGTTAGGTAAATTGAATGCCTGGTTAGGTAAATTGAATGCCTGGTTAGGTAAATTGAATGCCTGGTTAGGTAAATTGAATGCCTGGTTAGGTAAATTGAATGCCTGGTTAGGTAAATTGAATGCCTGGTTAGGTTAAGTCATGATACTTTCGTTAGTTTAACGATTTGTTTTTTAAACAAATTTACAGCCGGATTCTGAAGGAATCGTTTTGTGGAACTGATTCTGAAGGAATTGTTTATCTTATCACTCCGTCATAACCCAACTCAATCCATTGGATTGGATTGAGTTGGGTTGGGTTATGAAACTTTTTTCCTATGGTATGTTTTTTGAGGTGATTCACTCTAATTTGACATCCATTTCCACCACAAATCACTCATTTTTTACTTTTGATGGGGGTGGGGGGTGATCTCAAAAACGAGTGATTTGCGATGGAAATGGATGCCAAATTTGAATGAATCACATAAAAAAAAACATAAGTTTCATGTTCAAAACGAATTGGGGCTGAAACTGCAAATTTACCAGGTTCAGTTCCTAGGTTTTCCGTTGGTTTCTGATGTGATTCATCTGAAAATTACATTCATTTCCGTCGCAAATCACTCGTTTTTGATCCCCCCCATCCAAAAACCCCAATTTCCCATGCATTCCCCCATATTATGGGGGGTGGGGAATCGTAAAAATGAGTAATTTGCAACAGAAATGTAATTTTCGGATGAATCACATTGGAAACCACTGGAAAACCTAATTTTTATTTTTCAAAATGAGTTTTGGTTGAAACTATAAATTTACTCTATTAATAGAAACAAGTAATTTGAAAGTGTTGGAGTACTATTTATTTGGGTTGGTTGAATAATTTGGGATGCCAAAATAGGATATTGCCCATTTTTTAATAATAAAATTGGATAATATGAGTATCGTCATGTTCAGATATCAAAAGCAAATATAATTATAAAATATTAAAGCATAATTTTCTCATCATTTTGATATAAGCCACTATGTTCGCAGATGCGTCCTTACCAAATTATGTAGATTTGAATATTATGACATTTTTGCGGCACTTTTTTCCCGCCCTTCCAATATTTGCCTGGTGACATCATGAAACATGATATAGAGCTGGGCTTTTTAGGTTACTACTTCCGCTTGTTAGTTTTTCATAGATGTTGGTCGCGATGACATGTGAAGGGTGCGAATATTATTTTGAGGATTTAATATACGAAGTGCATTTTAATGGCTCGAGCCATAGAAATATTTACGGTAATTATGTATTAAATGAATGCCCAGTTAGGTTAATTGAATGCCCAGTTAGGTCAACTGTACACTCTTGATGATAGGTTAGGTTGTTGTGATATTTTCGTTAGTTTAAACAAAAATGACGAGAGCAAACTTTTCTGGTTAATACCAAATACATTTTTCTAGTAATATTTGATGTGTTTTGCTTAGATTTTGACCTCATTTCCCTTGAAAATGAGCCAAACTTCAAAGTACTATAACTCTGTTGGAGGTCAGATTTGAACAAATTGCATCAAATACTACTAGAATGTATTTTGGTGTGTAAAATGACTGAATGTGTCTATATACTAGTACATAATTACCATAAAATCTTGCAAGATGTCAAACTCAAGTTAGCTAATTAACATATAGCTATTTACTAAGTAAGAATATAGGAATATAGGAATTATTCATTGTTCATTTTTACATAAACATATAAATAATAATCATAATATAAAGATTTTATATGAAATGACTAACAATAAATCTTGTACAGTGAGGCCTTGCATAACGAATTTAATTCGTTCCAGAAGGTCATTCATTAATTGAAAAATTCGTTATGCAATGCATTAGTTCAATGGGATTTTCAGTAATTCGTTCCAGAGCCCAAATTTTGACCCTTTTTGCGCTTGTTTACCCATTTTTTTCCAGGCAGAGTTCATGCAAATTGTTGAGACTTCTCTCCATGCTCTCACAACATTCTTGACAGCCTCCAAAATGTTGTAATGCTGCTTCCAGAACTGTGTTAAGGTTACAGAATCCTCACTGGAGGTTGCATTATGGCACTAAGCAAACATGAACTTCATGTATAGCTTCTTGAAGTTTGAAATAACCTGCTGGTCCATAGGTTGGAGTAGTGATGTGTTTGGAGGCAGATATTTCACAGTAATGAAGCTGAAACTTGTCTTGACAATTTTGTCCAGATCTGGGTCATGGGCCTTTGCATTGTCAAGAAGCAATAATACCTTTAAAGGAAGTTTATTAGTCTCCAGGTATTTTTTTACTATAGGGCCAAAAAATTCTACAATCCACTGATTAAATAGGGTTCTTGTCACCCATGCCTTTTTATTGTGTTGCCAAAACACCCCAAGAGTAGATTTAACACTAATAATGCTTAAAAGCATTAATTATTATTTATTCACTATATTAATTAATATTATAATGATAAATCACTGTAAAGCAAAATTAAAAAAAAAATTGATAGCAATTGTTCACAACTGCTCATGACAGCTACCAACCTCCAACTGAACAGAAAACGTGTTATTATGTTTTTTGTTACTAAATTCGTTCTGCAAAGTAAAATCGTTATTTAAATCAATGGAGCCTTATGGAGGTAATTTGTTAAGCAAAAATTCGCTATTTAAGGCATTCATTATGCAAGGCCTCACTATATTATGATGCAGCCTGAGGAATGCTCTCTCGAGCTCAAGGGTTTTAAATTACAAACCCCCTAAAAAACTGTGGGTGATAGAAAAAGTCTTGTTTTCATAATTAACATTAAAAAAAACCCCATAAGAATCACCCACATTTATCAAAAGGACAAAAACTTTGTTGAACAGTATTATTATTACTTTCTAGCCACATTTCTTGTACTGTTTTATTACCTAAACTTGTTTAGAAAATAGTTATAATTCTCTCTGAATAGGCTTGTATATAGTAAAACTGTAAACTATTCTTTTGTGAGTAAAATATTTGCATCTTTTAAGTTCTGTAGCTGGATCCTTCTTGCTACTACTTGTATTTGCCGGGAAGAATGAAGGATACGAGGGGCAAGCTATCTCTTTGTTGGGTATCTCTTCTAGGGGCCTCTCGTGTCCTCTTCTCTCCCTGTCATTTGGAAGGTTGGCATCTTGAAGAAAAAGCCGGTTGCTTTCAGAGTTTATTGAGTTCTTGGTTGGCTGGGGTAATTTTACAGAAGATTTTGTTATTGTATATACAGCTGAATTAATTAAAAATATATATATAAATTTATGTACAATACTTATTTATAAAGATTATAGCTATATGATTCTTAAAATTACACAATGATAAAATATATACAATTTGGTACGCGCAAAATTGGTTTGTCGGTAACTAATATAAAATAATATAAATGCGGAAAATTAACTGCGCGGCCCCACAGTTCAACATAGTTTAGAATTGGATTTATTCACTTCACAGCTGTCAGCATGAGTTGTGTTGACCTAGTTGAGACCTGAATCTGAGAATAATTGGAAAGATTAGATAGTAAACTATTGTTGATCGAGACATAAATTTGACATAGTGCCTTATATTAAGTAATTATGTAATTTCAAATAAAACGTTTGATAAAAAATAATAAGTTTTCATTAATAGTTCAAGGTTAAACATTTTTAAATCATTATTTTACCCCATGAAATGTAGTAGAGAGATATTTTTACATTGGATTATCAGTGACAGCAGTTTCTCCACTCAAAGCTATATTAAATTCATAAAACATTACAAAAGGGGTGGAAAAGGACCTATGTAAATCCTTGTAACCATATTTCAGCCAAAGAAATTGACCTGCATTTCATCTTTCCATCATAGAGAAAGGTTAATGTTCCACTGAATGCAAACTCAAACCTTAACATAACCTACCATAATATTCTGAATCATTATTAAAGATAACATTGAAAACTATGTTTTATATATATAATGTACAAATGATTATAAAGTAATAAATAATTCTAAGCTTAGGCCAGTGTATGTTATGAATGAGAAGAGTCCCTGCCTGAGTGCCACCAACTAGGCTACAAATAATTTTCACCATGTCATGTGACAGTTGTTGTTAGGTTGGGTTAGAGAATTAGGTTATGTTGTGCCCTTACCAGTAAATATTTTCCTAGTTAATTTTGATGTATTTTGAAGGAATTTGACCTCTATTTTGTTTCTAAATTTGTGATTCTTCAAATATGAGAACTGAAAATGCAAAAAATTGCTCATTTGCACAAGAAACAGATGTCACATTCTTTCAAAGCACATTAAAATTGACCAGAAAAAATATCTTCTGGTCATTAATTGCTGGTTTGAGTTCAGCAGAATATTTACCCAGATTAGATTCTACCCTTGAGTTTGTTGAGAGATTTGAAACAATCTTGGCTTGATTTAGTGCTGTGGTTACACTTGACCCTAATTTTAATTTTGGTCAGGCTGACTAGGCCAATAAGACTTGCTTACATTGAATTAACAGTAGGCTAGACTACGCTATTTAAATTTTAATGTTGTGAATATCACCAGGAAAATTGTATTGATAGTTCTTTTGCCTTTAATAAATGCTATTATTTTCAGCCTGAAGATCTGATGCACATGCAACACTGTAATCTTTTATGTTTACCAGAAAACTATCAAATGAAATATTATCTTTATCATGGACTGTCTTGGCCACAACTCTCATATGTTGCTGAAGATGATAATGGAGAAATAGTTGGGTAAGTTAAGTTAAAATAAATGGGTTGAGAGAATTTTAATTGAACTTCTTTTATCTCTCAATTTTAGAATGAGCTTTTAGTTGGTATAAAGAAATCTCAAGAGAGTCATTCCATGTTAGACAAGTCACTCAAAATACTGACCTGTGCCAATTTTAATAAAACTTGGCATGCTAGTAGACTGTATGCAGTTCTTTTCCCCAGGTTTAAATGGTTCTTCTGATACAGGTCATTAAAGTTTGACCTTACCTCCCATACTTTCAATTGGCCTAGTTTCTCTCCTAATTATATAGAAGAAGGGTGATTCTTAGCATTTGAAAGTGCTTGCATAACTGAACAACTCTTATTCCAGGAAAAAACCTAAACTGAAAATTAAAAATGTTGACCTCCTGTGTGACCTTTTGACATTAACCTTACTGAAAAAAGATTTTAATTTCTTTGAAATTTTTCACTAGAGATCTGCACTAATGTATAGGCTTTCCTAAAAAATTCATCTTACACACACATACTATTGAGATAAGAACATGAATTCCTCAACTTATCAACATATACTAGCCACCAGGGGCATATGCAGGATTTGCTTAAGGGGGGAGGGGGTGAATATCAGCTCCAAAATAATGATGAAATGCACAAAGCAAGAGTGCTATAGATGAACACTTTATCTTCCTTGTATATACAAAGTACAGATAGTCCCTGACTTGTGTAAGGGTTCCATTCTGGAAGGCTTTACACAAGTTGATTTTTCCCGTA
Organism: Bathynomus jamesi; assembly: GCA_023014485.1. Classification (NCBI taxonomy): domain Eukaryota; kingdom Metazoa; phylum Arthropoda; class Malacostraca; order Isopoda; family Cirolanidae; genus Bathynomus; species Bathynomus jamesi. The sequence continues at coordinate 537,439 of JAJOZX010000606.1, forward strand.
AGTCAGAATTGACCCTTCCATAGGTAATCATTGAACACAAGATGACAATACTTTTTTATAAATTAAAAAATCTAAATACAGTATAGTAGCAATAAAAGTATAGGAAAGAAAGATAATTAAGTAGTTCATAATACTGTACTGTCCTGCACTCTTACAATCACTTGGGCGCTTTCCAGTTCATTATTGCAACACAATTATGGGCAATTTTATGAAAAAAAAAGTTTGGAGATGATGCGGAGGGGATTTATGGGAGCATTTACGTAAAGTCAAATTTATATAACTCAGCAAACGTCTGTATTGTAGAATCTCCATATGCAGTGGCTGTTGCTTATTGTGGTCACTTCAGCATCGTAATAGCATTTTGAGTTATTTTAATGTTAAATGCCTAATATTGGCTTAATTCTCATAAAACTAAATTATATCTATTGTATAGTTTTCATAGTCAATTATGATTATGAAACGTTGGCTAGCAATATTGAAGTAATATGATTTATATTTGATAACATAGAGTAGCTGCTAACAATAAGCAAAGCTGCAAATTAATGTACTTTTGCTGATAGAAAAACTTGGTTATTATAAACATATGTCAGTGTTTTAGGGTCAGGTGGTGGTGAAATGGCCATGGTTGTTTCATTGCTATGAAATATTAATTTAATTATTACTAAAATAAAGGTAAACATAACTTTATTAGAGCAAAGTATACATGCATTATCTTATTTACAATACTAAGAGATACTGACTCCTGCATGCGCAACCAGACTAAATACACACTTCCACCATGCAGGCTGTGTAATTGCTTGATAAACATCACAACAGAAAGTTCAGTAAGAAAAAACAGGAAAGTGGTGTTATCATTTGTGCTCTTAGGAATACTGCCAAACTTTTAATGAGGGGATTTAAATTTGACTGTTGGTTTGATTATAAACCTTGCTGATTATTTCATTGGTGGAAACCATATTGCACTCAATTCTTTATATGCATTTATGTTTAATCTGGTAGTGATTTCTAATAAGTAGGATGTTGACCAAAATTATCTTAGACCAAGACTCCTGGGCTGAATACTGTCTCCGACTAAGAGTCTATCCCATTTCTCACATGTGCACAATGCTTAAATGTCTTTGATCATATCTTTGTGGTCATATTCTGATACTGATTAAATGCTAAATTTTCCATCTGATTTATTATTATTATGCATTGTACTGGAATTGATAGAATATTAAATTTTCCATTTGATTATGCTGTAATACTCTTCATATTATGAATATTTGATCATTGTCATTACTGCTAGTATGTTTTCAAAATTTATAGTTTTGATACAGTTTTTAGTAATAGTCAGTTTTAGAATCAGGAAATATAATGGGGGCACAGGCCCCCTGTGCCCCCCTTATGTATGCTAGGGCTAGCCACTAGTGAATCATAATGTCTCATGACAATCAGCATTCTACTGTAGAATTAAATCACAATATTATAGCTATTATTTACACTGAACAATGCTTTAAGCATACAGTAGAGCCCAAATTATTCAATTCCTAGGACAGAACTTACTGAGAATAACTGAGGTTTAAGAATATAAGAGACCATTTAATAAATTCCCCTCAAAATCTGTCCATTTTTCTTTAATATATTCACTTTCTCATACTCCCCAAAGAGTATGAAATATGCCCTATAATTCACACTTTCATGAAACCTATCACACTTTTTTGTACTGCTCCAACATGTTGGAGCAAGAGCAGGTGACCTTGTGGACATTGGACAAAGCAATGCATTGAGACATGTAGAGGGTGCACATGGTATTTTTTGTACTATATTTGAGTTAATTTGTTCACTGTGTGAAATTTTGTCTGCTACTTCAATTTTGTACTTTTTCACTTAATTTGCATTTTTTTGGAAAAAGTATGAAATTTTTTCAAATAATTCCTGCTCTGAATGCTAAATGAATTAAAGCAAATTATGGGGGTATGGTACAAATTAGGGGGTATCCATTTGTATACTGTATATTTTTTTCATATAAAGTATCATAGGGTAAGTGAGCCCATGACTCCAGATTTTAAAAAATTTACTGGAGCACAGCTCTGAATTTACTTTTTTCTCCTTACACCACTAGATAGGTTAATGATAGTAAACTCTTGAATTGATGACATACCAATTACAAATTGTTTTAGCTAAACATAATAATACAATAATGTACAGTTTATAACTCACCTTAAGTTTATTTATTCATTGCAGCAGCAACAGTGGACGATGTTAGACCTTGCATGTAGGCATTTGTTGTGAATTTACCGCCATGTATGCTTGGCCACTGATCAGTGGCTTTCTGTGTGATCATTACAGCAGATCTAGTGCCTGGAGCTGGACCCTCCTTCACAATTCTGCATAGCTTAGTCAAATGAGATGGCTTAATGGATCCTTTGTGTTCAAGAATGGAGAATGTCCCTTCAGCTGGTGCTTCACTCCAGGCAGTTGATCCATCTTTATCAAAATGCTTTAATCTCTCTGTGATTCCTTTCCACAGCTGTTCTATATATTCTGTCAGCCAATTTATCACTGAGTCTTTTGTAAAACTACTTTCAGATCTGGTTCTGGATGGTCTAGCAACTTCAGCAACCTGGTAGTAATCAGAATGTTTCTTGATGTATTTGTAAACTTCATTTAGGATGTAATCCTCAGCTGTTAGTTCCTTTTGCTGCCCTGTGGTATCGTGCTTAAATTCAGAAACTACATCATTTGCATTTCCTCTATTAGCTAATTTGGAAATTGTTTCCATCACTCTTAACATAACAGTTTTCCCTCCTCCTTTATAAAATATATTTTCTACAAATTCTGCACTAACTGTGGTTTTTTGAGCTACTTGCAACATAATCTTTGTTACATAGGAAATCAATACATAGAACTTGGCACTAATTTCTTTCTCTTGTGGATGATCAAAAAACACACAATTTTCCACAAATCTGTCAAATTGATCAAATTCGTAATTAACCATGTGAGTATCAGATTTGAGTTTTGGTCTCTTAAAACCAATGATATTGTCAAGAACCATATTGGTATAGTCAAGGCCTGATCTCAGATTTGAAGTGTGATTCTGAATAAAGTCTAAAAGCTCACTTAGCTTACAAATTTTCTTCAATGCATCAACGTGGGCTCTGTTCACAAGATGCATTAAGTCCCATCGAAATTTGAAATTTTCTCCAAACAACTTTTTCATTTCGTTTTTAAATGGCTCGTTGTCCTTACAAAAAGCCCCATCTCCAACCATTCCAGATACCTTGGATTTAATTGCTTCTTCAGATAGTTTCAAGTGATTAGGAGACTTCAACACATCAAAAATTTCATTGGCCAAATAAACTCCTGATTTGCTGTGTACTAAATTTATCCCAGCAAGTTTTACAGTCTTATCTTCTTCACTCATAACTAATACAACTAGCATGCTTAATCCCAAAATTGTTCCAATGTCAGCTGTTATTGTTACTGAAGTTTGTTCTAAGAACCACTTTACAGTTTGTTCTTTAAGTTGATTATCTAATAGCTCACAAATTGTCTTGCACGCATGTGTGCTATGATTCAAATTTCCAACCTCACAACCTGACCTATGTAATACAGCTAGAAGTACTAGATATAGAGCCCATGCAGTGTTTGTTTTCATTATGTAGTATAAGATGTTGCCACATAAGTCTTCTATGCGTTTAGTAGTGTTCCGAGAAGATGTTTCATCACTTCATAAACAGCAGCTCTTTGATGATGCTGAAGTTTAATTAAATGTCTCTTCAGGTGGGTTTTCAGATTTCTAAACCATCTCTCTTGATTTTCTCCTTGTTTGCATACATAGGTTAAATCTTTAACATTGAAGTAACCTTTTATGTTAGAATGTTTGTCTGAAGCACATGCTTTGGGTCTGTGCAAGCTATGCAATATAATGTAAACATTTTATCATCAGAAGCATCATCAATATCTTCTTGATTATCATCATCTTCATCCTCAACAGCTATATCTACATCAGGCATATTAGTGTCACTATTTGCAATGTTTTCCATTATATCACTTGGTACTGAAAATGAATCATCAGCATGCCCTAGATCCTTCTTTTCCACCAATTTGAATGTAGATTTGATCAAATCATTGTTCAGGATTTCTTGTATTGATTTACTCTATTGATTTACACTTGCTTAAATGGGCTATGGAAATGTCAAATTTGTTGCTTTTTGCTTTATTAGATTTGGATGCAACACTTGAACTTGAAGGCATATTTTGACTCTTCTCTTTATTAACCACAACAGCTTGGTGAGTTTCTTTTGTTAGGCGCAAAATTGCATTCAATGTCTTCTGGATTTGGGAATTTTCAAATTCCTCTAAAGCAGTTTTGTTAGTCTGATGCGCAGATTCCTCACTTACCTTTTGTTTCTTAGGTGGAGGAGAAGCACTTTCTTCAGTCTGTGAAACATCTAGTGAAAAAGTTTCATTTTCTAGATTAGCAGTTGATGAAGTTGGTTCATTTTTCTGAGGTCTAGCACTAGCACATTTTGTGAACAAACTAAATGACTGCTTTGCTGTATCTCTTTGCTGCACTTCATCCTGGTATTTCTTTACTGCAATATCTAAGCTGTGGGCCCAAACTCTGGACCTCTTGTATTGTAACAAATATTTTTTTGGAATTAAAATGTTCCTCCCAGTTTTGCTTCTTTGAATATTTGTTCTTGCATTGACCACAAAAGTAACCCCTTTTAACACCCTCACTTTTCTCTCCAACTTCATCAATATTAGGATCCATTATTGATTATTGACTACCTGAAAAAATACAAAAGTAAAAGTTAGTAAATATAGTATGGTAAAAGTAAGTAAATATAGTACAATGAAAGTAAGTAAAAGTAAGTGCTTTAAACTTAGTAAAAGTAAGGAAGAGTAAGTAAAAGTAGGTAAGTTAAAGTAAGTAAAAGTAAGTTTAAACTTAACTAAACTTTTCAATTCTAGAGTCATGGTGGATTACTTAAAACCGCACAAGTAATTATCTGGCCAATTTATCAAACCTGGCCGAGATCAATGGAACATAGTCCAATCCTGATAATTTTATATTAAAAAAAAAAATGTTTTAATAAAATTTTAATTATCAAAACATTGAAGTTTAACAAAAAATAAAAATAATTGTTAAATATGGAATTACCAACTAAACTTAAAATAACTAAATTTGTAATTTAAAAAAATTGGTTTGTACAAGAATGTATACACAAAAAAATTGCATAACGTCTAGCGGATGAACAAAACCCAAACCCAAATTTACTTTTTCTCATGGTCAAATTTACTGGAGCAATGCTCCCAAGAATCTGGAGTCATGAGTGAGCCATTGGAGATGCACCAATCCAATAGAGATGCACATGATGCACCTTACTGCTGACACCATTAAGATCCACTTTCTTTAACTAGGAGAAGATCCATTCTCAGTGAAACATGTGTCACAGGTCCAATGCAGATGCACATCATGACCTCCAATAGAGAGAGACATCTGCACTGGACATTGGTGGTGCATCTGCATTGGACTGCTGTAGTTGATCGTTTTGTTGGTTTACGTCGTCGTCGTTGGCCTAGGCAAGCTACGGCTTGGGACCGTAGCGCATCTATCCGGTATAGGTTAACCTGGATGATGTAGCCATAAGCACTGCCGCTAGTTAAGTGCCAACCAGTGATTATCTCACTAGCTGTATTGAGTCCGTTAGGCGAAACTGCGACAGTACCAAAGGTGGAAAATATAACCCTTGGTTTTCTATTATTTATTTGTAAAATGGACATGGTATTAGATTAAAATAAATATTTGAATATAAATGATTAACTGACAATTGTGATATATAATTAATTATGTTTACATACATAAAATAATATAGTATACATAAAATTAGTATTAATGTGGTTCACAATTGAATTATAATGGGGTAACTAATTTAAAATGAATTTATACTATTCCGAAATTCAAGACGGTAAAATTAACATTTATCTTGAAACTAAAATAAGAGTATTCACTACACACTCCCCCACCAGAGGGAAGTTCAAGAGTTCCGAACGACACAGATTTCCCCGGGACCTTTTGGTAGCTACATGTACCTCACTTAAGGTTGATTCCAAAAACGCAGGCTTAAGACGATCGATAGAAACCTTGTCGACCTTGGAACCGCGCTGGATGAGGAATGATTTGCGCGTACGTCGGAGAACTTCATAGGTCTGTCATATGGACATTGGAGAGGCTGTTTTGGGACAGGTACACGAACGAAAACGTGGGTGCAAGACTGGAGGGCTGGGGAAACAAAGATGTTCTGTTGGCTAGTCAATCGAGGGGGAACAGGCTGAAGGGACTGCATGTGAGAGGAAAGTGTTTGAGCGAATTCCGTAGGATCGCATGACTTATCCCTGCAGTGAAGTAGCCACCCTGGTAGCCGCAGTGTTGTTCCATAGACTAGTTCAGCCGCTGTAGTCTTCAGATCACTCTTAATGCAGAGCGAATACCAAGCAACACGAGTGGAAGCTTATCCATCCAATGGGAGTCTTCGTGACACATAAGGGATGACTTCAGCTGGCGATGGAAGCGTTCGACGAGGCCGTTAGCTTGCGGATGATACGCACAGGTATGCGCATGTACTGTACCCAACAAGCTGGTAAACTTCTTCCAAAGCGAAGACTCAAATTGGCGACCTTGGTCAGTGATGACTTTTGTCGGCAATCCAAATCTTGATACCCATCCATGAAGAAGGCTCTTGCAACAGTGTCCGCTTGGATATCAGGAAGTGGGATGGCTTCAGGCCATCTGGAAAAGCGGTCGAGACAGGTGAGCAGATAACGTTGGCCTTGAATCACTGGAAGAGGGCCAACAATGTCTACATGAATACTTCAAATCGCTGGGATGGGGGCGGAAATGCGTCAAAGGGGGACCTGGTGTGCCTTTGGACTTTGGCACGCTGGCAGGCAAGGCACGTTTTGGTCCAATGTTTGACATCCTTCCGCATCGAGGGCCAAACAAAGCGAGAGGTAACCAGGTGTTGCGAAGCACGGATACCAGGATGGGAGGGCTTATGAAGATCCATGAAGACTGCTTGTCTGTGACATGGAGGGACATAAGGGCGAATAGCAGCTGTTGATACGTCGCAATAGAGGGGCACAGACAATCCTGGCATACTCATTTTCTTGAGGGAAAGTGAGTGAGTGGAGTCTTCTCTGAGCAGTTCTTGTAGTTCCGTATCCTTATCTTGATCCTGTGCAATAGCATTCCACAGTGTAGAGCTGAGGGTAACAGAAGTAATCTCTATTCTTGAGAGTGCATCCGCTGGAGTGTTCAAGACACCTTTGATGTGGTGGATATCTGTGGTAAATTGCGAGATATAATCGAGTTGCCTGATGACTCTGGGAGAGTGGTTACAGCTGTTTTTATTGAAGACAGTGACCAAGGTTTGTGGTCGGTAAAAACACAAAAACTCTCGGCCTTCAAGGAAATGTTGAAATACTTCACGTTTAAGTAAATAGCAAGAAGTTCACGTCCGAAAGCACTATAACGCGTTTGGGCTGGCTGCAGCTTTTTCGAGTAAAACGCGATGGGTGCTTGTTGACCGTTAATGGTTTGTTCCAACACTCCACCGATCGCAACATCTGAGGCATCGACCGTCAGAGTTAGGGGGGCATCACTGATAGAAATGACAGAGACAATGCACTATTGATAGCATTTTTGGCATTGTCGAACGCCTGTAAAACTATCGCTACACCATACCAATTTCGTTACCTTGCGTTTGTGTGTGATCATAGCGTGTAGAGGAGCAAGAACATGGCACAGTTTTTAATGAACTTGTGGTAATAGTTTCCAAACCTAGAAACTGACGTAACTCACGCTGATTATTTGGCATAGGGTAATTTTTTATCACTTCACACTTGTCCTGAAGGGGGGTAATTCCGTGCTGCGAAATCGTGTGACCAAGAAATTCCAAGGTTGGCTGTGCAAACACACACTTAGATGCATTAATAGTAACACCGTATTGTTCTAAGCGTTGAAAGAGGAGTGAAAGATGTTCCTTATGTTCCTCTTCCGTTGAGCTGGCCACAAGCAAATCATCGATGTAGGCATAAACAAAGTCTAAGCCTCTGGTGACCTCATCTATAACCTCTGAAAGGTTTGTGCAGCATTCCGTAGCCCGAAGGCGGCATCTCAAAAATTCGAATAACCCAAATGGTGTACAAACTGCAGTCTTGGGAATATCCGAAGGCTCTACGGGAATGTGGTGGAAAGCCTTAACGAGATCTATTTTACTGAAGATAGATTTGCCGTGGAGAAGAGAAGTAAAGTCTTGGACATTTGGTACCGGATATCGGTCCGGGATGGTTGTCGAATTCAAAAACCGGTAATCCCCACATGGTCTCCAGTCTCCTGACTTCTTCTGGACCAGGTGTAGGAGAGGAGACCAACTGCTTTTGGAAGGTCTTATTATACCAAGATCTATCATAAGCTGGAATTCCGATTTGGCAGCTTTCAGTTTGTCCGGGGCAAGACGTCTGGGTTTGCAAACACAGGGGACCTTTGTTGTAATGTGATGGGTAATGGTGTGCTTAATGGTATCACCCATCTGCATCGGTTGAAGAATTCCTGGATATCGCTGGAAAAGGCACTGGTACATGGAATTAGGGGGAACGAGGGAAAGTGCAGAGTTCGAGGCGTCCGGAAGGGCAACCTGTTTGGCAAGAACAGAAAGCAGTGTGGCCTGGTCGCATAAGCGTCGCTTGTCAAGATCCACCAGGAGTTTGAAATGCTGGAGGAAGTCAGCGCCGATTATGGGATGCTGCACTGAGCACAGATGAAAATCCACTTGAAGGATCGGTGAAGGCCCAAGTTTAGTTCACGCGACTGAGTACCGTACGTGGGTATGCGTGAACCGTTAGCAGCGTATAGAGGCGGAGATTCCGAGTGCGTATGACCAGATTTTTGAGGAATACACTGACTGATGCTCCGGTATCGACCAAGAAATTGACACCAGAGTTCCTGTCCTTTATGAATAACAGGTTGGCAGTGCGAGTACTAGACGCCATTAGGACTCGCTGCTGGGGTTTTCCGACGAAAAATTGCAAGGGGAGATGCACTTCCTAGCCTTCTTCCAATTTAGCGTGGTAGACAGATCTTCCGGAACTTGAACGATGCTCTTCGTAAATCTGACCGAGAATGGCTTCTTTGCCGTTGATTTTGTAGCAGAGAACAAATGTGGTTGAGTTGTTGACTTAACTCTTCCACTTTCAACTCCAGTTCCGATTGTGTGTTCACGTTGTTGACCGACGGAGCTGTGTCAATCTCCACTACTTTGTCGGCAGTTTCTGCTAGTTTATCAACTGGAGTAGCAGGATCCATAGTGGCCAAGACACGCTGAGCTGATGGAGGAAGTTCTGCAAGAACAACTGTCTAAAGATGTCCTTATCAAAGGTTTGTGCGCGTTCGCCTAGAGCGCACTGCATAGCCCTCAGCATTTGAGTGGGCTTACGGTCTCCAAGTTCTTCTTTTGAGATTAAACTGATGTAGTTTCTCACGCTCGGAGACAGTGGTGCGGCACAGGATGGCAGACTTCAGATCGTTGTATGGGGTCCTCACTCGTGGAAGTAGACACGATGACGTCACGGACTTCAGAGATGATGCTCGCTGGTAGAGAGGACAAAACATGATCGTATTTCGTCCTGCTAGCGGTGATCCTTCCCAAGTTGAATTGTGATTCCACTTGGTGGAACCAAATAAATGGATCACCTGGCCAGAAGACGGGGAGCTTTACGCTCAAGTGGGAGATGGCACCAGCGTCGTCAGGCATCTTCTCTATGCTTGCTGACGTACAAGCAAGACGACAAGTTACCAACGAAGGAGTGGAGGTTGAGACGAGCGCAGGCCAGAGCGCACGGCAGGGGTGAGGGGCAGAGGGCACGAGCGACATTACAGTCTGGTCCTAGTCGCTCGGGTGAAGGGGGTGATGGGCACGAACGACGTTACAGTCTAGTCCTAGTCATTCGGGTGAAGGGGTGATGGGCACGAACAACATTACAGTCTAATCCTAGTCGTTCGGGTGAAGGGGGTGATGGGCACGAACGACATTACAGTCTAATCCTAGTCGTTCGGGTAAAAGGGGGGAATCCAACTCCGGAGTCACCAATTGTTGGTTTACGTCGTCGTCGTCGGCCTAGGCAAGCTACGGCTTGGGACCGTAGCGCATCTATCCGGTATAGGTTAACCTGGATGATGTAGCCATAAGCACTGCGCTAGTTAAGTGCCAACCAGTGATTATCTCACTAGCCGTATTGAGTCCGTTAGGCGAAACTGCGACAGTACCAAAGGTGGAAAATATAACCCTTGGTTTCTATTATTTATTGTAAAATGGACATGGTATTAGATTAAAATAAATATTTGAATATAAATAATTAACTGACAATTGTGATAATAATTAATTATGTTTACATACAATAAAATAATATAGTATACATAAAATTAGTATTAATGTGGTTCACAATTGAATTATAATGGGGTAACTAATTTAAAATGAATTTGTACTATTCCAAAATTCAAGACGGTAAAATTAACATTTATCTTGAAACTAAAATAAGAGTATTCACTACAGTTTCATATTCTTATTTACAGAAAATTGTTTATCAATAATTGAAAGCAGGCATGGTACATGACAAGTGCAAAATGATTGCTCCTTTGGCCAGGCAAAAGAATTGAGGGAAAAAATTTTGGGAGCAGGGGTGAGAGCACCTTAATTTTGGCTTTTTCTTGATATGAACCCCATTTAAAAGGTCAGATACCCCCCTACTGCATGGGGCCCAGTGTCTAAAAGTGACAAAAATGATAAGGAAGCATTTAGCATGCCTGATGAATTGATGTATGGGATCAGTTGTGGTTTCTCAATGGTAGTAACTTTTTAGAGAAACTGGTTACAGAATTTAAAAATCTGCTCAAAACATACTTTTCAAACAGAAATGGCAATTTGACAGTGACAACAATGACAGCTAAATTAAAAAGAACGCACAGCTGAAAGAAATGAGTGAAGACATCTAAAAAGTGCAACTATGCATGATTCATATCAGATTTTTAACCAGTATTAACATGAAAATCTATATGCAGAAAATCATTTAGCATTGAGATACATCACCCTGCATCGCCATTGGACCAGGTGCATCTGTGAAAGGGATTTTAGCAAAAAGGAGATGCACTACTATTTTTGCATATTTATATAAAAACATGACCAGAAAGAATAAAATTACATAGTGTGTATATCAATAATGGCTTAATTAAATTAATTAAAATAGTCAAGCTTCACAATTATTCATGTCATTGTAAATTGAAAAAATTTATTTTATTACTATTAATAAAGGTTATTCTATCTATCTATATCTAAATTCTAATAGTCACGCAATTGGAACATTTGATGACCTACAATAGCAGAATGGGGAGTTTTTGAAGCAGAAAGATGCCAATTTTTGTGTCTATTGGCTCACTTATCGTACCTAAGCTAACTTTGGCCTAAACATATCACTACACAATGAAATCTCACTGCTTATATAACCGGCTTTTAAAAGTGACAAATTTTTTACTGTGACTTAATTGTTTTCTAATAATAAAAACCTTCCCTTTTGGCATATAGCTATATATCAAGGGTGGCCAAGTTTCCTGGACCCAAGAACCACATATGATGTTTTTCAGATGTACGAGAGCTGCAAAATATTTTAAAAAGAATTTAATTATTAAAAACATATACATATACAGGGTGTCCCATAAGTCCGGCATCATAGGAAAAATAATAAAAAAAAGGCAAAACAAAAGCTTTTATTTACAGAACGTGCTCAATATGTCCACCATTGTTTTCAATACACAAATTCAGATGTGATACCCAGTCAGCAAGCACATGGTGAATGATGTCAGGAGTAATGGTGTTACATGCCCCAATAATGTGCTGCCGCAAATGTTCAACACACCTAATTTTCTCTGCGTATACCAGCGCTTTCAAGTGGCCTCAGAGATAAAAATCTAGTGGCGTGAGATCCGGGCTTCTAGCTGGCCATTCCACAGGCCCTTGACGTCCTATCCAATGACCAGGGAATTGTTGGTACAGGTATTCCCTTACTTGGGTGCTGTAATGTGCAGGAGCGCCGTCTTGCTGGAACTATGTTGGGAAATTTCCTTCTTCGTTCAAGACGCTGGGAAATGCTTCTTCCTTGAGCATACATAGGTAGGTGCCTCCAGTGACATGTTCATCAAAAAAGAGGGGGCCTATGATGCGATCCTTACAAATGCCACTCCATACCATCACCTGAGATGCACCTTGTTCCTTTGAAGAGGTATACCAGTGAGGGTTGTTTTGAGACCAGTAGCGGGTGTTCTGTCGATTTACCTCACCATTTCCATAAAAAACAGCCTTGTCACTGAACAGAATGGTGGATGGGAAATTGGCATCCCGAGCATAAGAAAAATATGAATTATGGTTTGTAGAAATAGAAAAATATGAATTTCTCCTATGATGCTGGACTTATGGGACACCCTGTAGTTATACTCACATTATTAAATTGTTTAATTACTGCTTGTAGCGGCTTAGTTTGGGTCTTCATTTTGTCTGTTAATACTTCAAAGTCTGGCTGATGTGATGTTAAGGTGGTATGAAGTAGCTCAGTCAAGTGTTCGTTAGTGAGGGTGGCATGATGTTTTGACTTACAAACTTCATTACTGAGAAGAGTGCTTCACAGCAATAAGTTGTCCCCAAAACTCTGAGATAAGTTGGAAACTGGTTTTCCTGAGGTGAGGATACTTTGTCTCTGGTACTTGCTTCCGAAACTCAACTGCAGATAAGCTTTCATGTATCAACTTTAAACCCATGTCCTCTTGTAGCTCCAAAAGTTCTGTTTGTATTGAAGCAGCTTCCGTAACAAAAGGGTGGTAACAGGACAGCCATCGTTGATGACATCAATCAGGAAAGGATTTACAAGAAATTCGAAGCATGGTTTTAGCTTCTTTAGTTATCAAACCTTAACTGAAAATCATCAATTAATCCTTCTAATTTACCTTTGTGTTCCTCCAATTTACTATCTTTTATTTCAATATCAGGAAAAGTGTTTGCTCGGTTTTTCAGGTGGGGAAAGTGGTCAAATTTTTTTGTTATTAGATTTTTTGGAAGAGCTTTATTTTATTCTGAAAACTGTCTGTGTAAGGTCAGAAATGACCTTATCCTTTCCTGAAGTGCCAAATTTAGATTTTGAAGGTGTGCATTACATCAGTAAAAAACAGCAGATCCTGCACCCATTCATGATTGTCTAGTTTGGGTATATATGTGTATATATACAGGGTGTCCCATAAGTCTGGCATCATAGGAGAAATTCATATTTTTCTATTTCTACAAACCATAATTCATATTTTCTCTTTCTACAGGCCATAATGTCTGTGAGCAAGGAAGAACGAATCCAGATAATTCTACTCATAGGAAATTGGAGTCAAGAGAGGCCGCTGCTGAATTTAACGGACTGCATCCAGACCGTGAGCCAATAACACAGAGTTGTGTTAGCAGACTTGTTGCAAAGTTTAAGGAAACAGGATCCATAGAAGATAAACCACGCAGTGGACTTTCAAGGAGGTCCACTGACGATGATACAGCAACTGCTATCCTGGCTCATTTTAACAGAAGTCCCAATAAGTCTCTTCAGTGATTGTCCACTGAGACAAGAGTGTCAAAAAGTAGCATCCATCGCATTCTTCAGGCTCACAAATGGCATCCATATAAACTTCAGATCCTACAGAAATTAAGTGAAGATGATCCTGACTGGCAGATGGAATTTTGTGAATGGGCTACGGAACAATACATATTGAGCATGTTCTGTAAATAAAAGCTTTTGTTTTGCCTTTTTTTATTATTTTTCCTATGATGCTGGACTTATGGGACACCCTGTATATATGTGTATACACACACATATATATATATTATATATTATATTATATATATATATATATGTGGTGTGTGTGTGTGTGTGTGTGTATGTATAGTATATATGGTCTAATAAAAGTTTTTTGCTTTTATGTTTGATTGGCCAGAGAGGCGCAACTCGAGTGATGCCCATTTCGAAGAACTTATGATGATCAGATGTAATGATTAGTAATTTGGGCTAAGCCCTGTAGCGGACTCTGTAGTGAATCACTACTAGTGATTATGGAATTATAGTATCAATTATAGTAATAAATTAAAACAAGAATATTTTTATCACAGTAAACATAATTTGCTAGTGAGTAGTTGTGTATCTTCTTCTTCTTTCTCTTCGCCCGTTCCCGCCTCTATGCGGGGTCGGCATTTCTGACCAGCCTCCTCTACACAGCCCGGTCCTGGGCTTCTTCCTCCGACAAACCCTTCTCCCTCAAATTGTCCCTCACCTTCTCCATCCACCTTCGCTTCGGTCTGCCTCTCTTTCTCCTGCCATGCACCTCCATATTCATCGTTCTCTTACCCACATAATCTTCGTCCCCTCTCATCACATGTCCATACCATTTCAGTCTACTTTCTTGTATTTTCCTCGAGATTTCTCCAACCTTTGTTGTGCCCCTTATCCTTTCATTCCTTACTCTATCCAACCTTGTCACTCCGCACATCCATCTCGGCATTCTCATCTCCGTTACATCTAGTCTTTTCTCATGATCTTTCTTTATAGCCCAAGACTCAGCCCCGTACATCATAGCCGGTCTTACCACAGTCTTATACACCTTTCCCTTAACCCTTGCGCCTATTCTTCGGTCACACAACACCCCTGAAACTTTCTTCCAATTTTTCCAACCAGATTGCACTCTTGTGTGTTATTTCTGTGTCCAGCTCACCGTCCTCAGCCACTGTCGATCCCAAGTACGTAAACTTACTTACTCTCTTTAACCTCGCTCCCTCTAAACTAATTTCTGAGTCTTGATTTTCGTAGTAGTTGTGTATATTGAATAAAAATAAAATTGTAATAAATTTTTTTCTCAAACAAAAATTAGGTAAATGAATGGAATTGAATTAGAATTAAAGAGCATATGAATTGAATTGGTTGATTGTTTGATAAATTAATTAGAATGATAGGTTTTAATTTTACTGGAATTGAATTGGAATTGACCCCCATGTCTGTTGCCCATACTTATTTACAATTTGAATGCATACCAATCATTATCTAACAATTATCTCAATCATTAACAACACACTGGGCAATTTTAATGTCTAGTAAACTCTGATAACGAATCATAATACCTGTAACAAATAAAATACCTTAATAGGCTTTCCAACAGTAATTTATGTTGTATCTTCCAGGAGTGGAACAGGGTCCAGAGCATGTATTGTTAAATACTTGATAACTATTAGTATTAGGTCATCCCATAAGTAATGTCGGTGATGAAGAGTGGATACTGTACCAGAATGTTAAGCACCATCGACAGTGGGTTTGTGCCGGAGAACCAGCGACACCACAGCCAAAACCAAATCTTCACACAACCAAACAATCACTGCTCAAGTCTGTCAACAACTGGATTGATTGAACACCACTAAAAGAAAAGAGACCTTCTTTGGTTAATCGGAAAGGAATCGTGTTCCACCATGACAACACACCCTCATACCACTCGGATCACTTCTGCAAAAATTGAGGAGCTTGGGTGGGAAAAAACTTCCACATCCTCCATATTCTCCAGACCTTGCACCTTCAGATTATCATCTCTTCAGGAGTCTGCAAAACTATCTTGATGAGAAACAGTATACTTCTTTAAATGACCTGCTCACCAGTCTTTGTACGTTTTTTGCCTCAAAACTGCCTGAATTTTATAAACATGGCATTGAAAAGCTTGTAGGACATTGGTAGAGTCTCATTGATTCTGATGGAAAATATATACTAGATTAAAAAGATTTTTTTTTTTTTTGTCCTTCAAATTCCAATCTAAAAAACATTACTTATGGGATGACCTGATAAATAATACTTAATATTTAACTAGACTTCTGTGGGGAGAGAGAAAAACTTGAGAATTCTTAGATTTAAAAATATTTGCCTGACAAAACTCCAGAAAACCAGATAAAGCTTGAAAACCCTAGCAATAACCAGTCACTGCTGGATTGGTTAAAAAGAATGAGAAGAAAACCGTAACCAATTACTGGGAGGGACCCGAAGAAAAAAATTACGAAGGATTGGCCCATAACAAATAATAAAATGGGACCAAAGGACAAATGGGCCAATAATAAGGAAACTTGGGACTCGTCCAAGCCTCTTGCTTGAATGTGGGGTTTTGAGAAGAACTTCACAACCCCTACAATATATATCATTCACTTCTTCAATAATTTCAGCATATTTCTGAGTGCTGAATGTTGCAGTAATGAGCTTTGTTTAAGATAAGCTTTGAATACATCCTCACTAGTTGGTTGCCAGGAAGCTCTGCTGGCATTCCAAAAACAGAGTGCTTCACTGTTTCTCTTGTTATACTAGAAGAGGCCATTGCAAACTATGCTGTTAATCTGAAACAAAATAAAATAAAATGCTGAATCAGGAAATGCATGATAGGTCAAACAAATGATAGGTCACAAATACACATGTAGGCACACAAATACATATGATAGGTGAAACACACATGGGTCCTACGTTTTAAAAAAGCAAATACAATATTTTTTGATGTTTTATTGATAGACTTTGGCATTGAGTTTATTGAGATCCTCATACCTGTGAGGCAAAAAATTTATTTAAGGAAACCTGCTAAAAAGGATCTTTTGTGGCCTTTGTTCACAATTTATTTTTTCATAGTTACCAGCACCAAAATTAATATTTCTAAAAGATACGACATTCCTTAATCAGTGACTACTCAGGCATCTTTTTCAGCATGTTTCATAAATTAAGTTTTTTCAACCCACCCTAATGCGCACACTGGACCGAGTCTCTGCCCACACCTTCCCTACATATCTGTACATGCATAGACATGAAGACTTGCCCAAGTACGGAGTTGTTTGGTGACAGTCAAAAAGTTCATGAACTTTTTTACCAATCTCATATAATGTTCATAAAATAATTGAAACAAATAGTACCAGAATAGATAAATAACCAAGTCAATATTTTGGCATTATAACCCTAGCATTACACTGTGGCCACACTCCTTTTCCAATAATGAGTGCAATGTTGCCAAATTTACTCAATACTTCAACATTCCTTTTCCCCTGGGATTATAATAAAAAAAGGGGTGGTGTAGTGGTCAGTGTTGCTGACTACGAATCCATCAGCCCCAGCATCGAGACCCAGTGATGGCAGCTGATGCACAGCAAAACCCAACTGTTCATTCTTCTATGCAATAAAGAAAGTGGTTGGTAGATAAATGGGCACCCTGGGTGGTCTAGTGGTTAAGACACTGGGCTGCTGGTGGGGCATGGTTTAGATTCCACGTTAAACTGTAGGTTTAAGGTGGAGTGAAAAGCTTGACCTTCATCACAATGAACAATTTGAGTGGAAGTTAACTAAAGGTTACCAAAGACTTTGAACTTCCATAATAACTTGCTTACTAGGCTAGTGATGAAAAGAAATTAACTAAACAAGACTTCAACTACATTTTCCAGACCTCTTAATACTTACATGATGCTGCAAAACCTAGTAGCCTATGAAATCCATTTTTAAAATAGAACCATATGCTGAGGAGAGAATGGTACTGCCCTATAAGCATTCTTTTAATAGACCTGTCAGCTATTTCACCAGTGTAGGTAAATGACTAAATGTAATAGTTTTATTGTAAGCAAAACAGAAGGGGATTTAGTTTCAATTGAATCCATCCAAGAATAAGAATTATGTAACCATATTTTGTTTACTGTAAGCCATGTATAGTTTATAATTAATTTTTAATTTTGAAGATATGTTTTGGCAAAAATGGAAGAGGAAAGCGAGGAGGATCCACATGGGCATATTACATCACTTGCTGTTAGAAGAAGTCACAGGTGCATTTTCATTATTATTTTCAAGAAATCACTATAAGCTTGTAATTTATTAATTTTGCATTTTACTTTTTCCTGAAAGATTTTTAGCATTTGGTATTCTTAGAGTATTTCTGGAGGGAAAGATACTTTTAATAAAATATTTAACACACTAATAATTCGGTCATCAAATATGCTGTGCTCAAATTTTGATATAAAATAAAAATTAAGTAGATACACTTGAACCCCGTTAATTCACACTGTTATTTCATACTTCTGGTTAATTCATACATTTCTTCAACCCTTCAAAATATCTTAGGAACTTCAAACTTTTTGGTACCAACGTATGAATAATCTGATAGTTGTACAAATTGTACCACATGTGATGTTTAGTGTTTGTGCCTAGAATCTGAAATTAATTTGTGGCTATGGAATAAGATGGTTACCACCACTATGACACATCGTAAGACCAATAACTAAACTAAACAATAATATACATAGTTACATACTGTAATTAAAGTAATAAAACTGTACAATATTACTATTAATATTAAGAAGAAGTTCAAAAACTTTGCATTTAATTTATATAGTACAGTTTAGTTAATCGACAGTAGATTTAAGAAATACACCACACATTCGTATAAAATGTTAAAATATTCAACAAATTTTGTATACAAAATACTTTGATACTTTGCGCAAAAGTTAAGATATTCAATTAATTTTGTACTGTCCAGTTAATTCATACCTTCCAGATTATTTGCCAAGGGTAGAGCCTTGAAAGTGTCAAATCAACATGTATTTAAAATGTGTTTGATTTTGGTGTATTTTGGCTTTTTTTTTCTTTTTAGGGTGCACTGATATGTATTTATTTTTTTATGCATGAAGAAGGGGCCAAGGGCAAATGCCCATAAAAGCAACCTCTTCCCTCCCCCCCTCCATAGAAGTAGTGCCAAAATCAAGGTTCAGGGTTTTGAAGATGCCTGGACACTGCATTTGAAAGATTGGAGGTCATAGATGGGGGGAAAGATGGATTGAGAAAGATTGTTCCAGAGTTGATTGGTTGCGTAGATGAAAGATTGAAAATACCAATTAACCCTTGTGTTAGGGAGTTGGACAGAAAAGGAATAAGAAAGTGTTGAAAGTCTGGTGCTGCATGCTCTCCTTAATCCTTTAAATGTGCTGTATGATTTTAGCAATATTCCCATAGATGTGCATTAAGTCACTAAAAAATGAGTGCTAATTGGAATTTTTCTATTAATTTTCTAGTATGAAAAGACCATGAGAAATCCATATCTGACAATAAAATGCCTCAAAAATGTAATTATCTAGAAGAAATTTATGATTTTATGTAAAGAAGTTAAAATTTTTTTAATTTTTTTTTGCTTTTACCATAATTTGCAGATAAACTTGCCTGAATAACTCAGTGTCAAAATGTATCCCAAAGGCATAAATCTTACCTGAAAACCTAGTTACGTATCACTACTAATCATTTTTACGTGTAAAATGCAACCTATATTCGAAATGAATTCTAGTAAAATATGCGCATGTCATTTGGATTCATACTGGGTAAAAGAAACAAAACAGTGTATTCATTCAGTTATTATTTTGCTGTATATATATGAAATTTGAATATAAAATATACAAAAAGTATCATATAAAAATAAAAGTTGTAATGCTTCATTCTGGAGGAGAGAAGTATGTATGTTGAAAAAAAAAAAGCAAAACAGTTATAGTGTATATGCAAATGGTAAATATACAGTACACAAATCGTGAAGCATTATGAAATCTAAATGCTTTCTTTGTGGAAATCATAATAGTTCGTACTCATATCAGAAACTTGGGACATCAACTTCAATATACTTGGAACAATATCTTGCAGTTTGTATTTTATACCTGAACACTCTTATTTTGTCTATTCTCACTTGAAAGAAATTGAAATATCACTACTATATTATTTATGAAGCAAAATAAATATAACCCAATACACAAGCCTAAGCCTTCTGGTAACATTCAAACAACACAGTTCACAAGACATTGTTCATGTTTATCACTGATGCTGAAAAGAGCACAGCACACTTCATTCAGTCATCACTGGGTGCACGTGTCTGCCTCCTCCAGCCACTAGATGACAGCAGTGCCTGGGACTGATCGTATACTCATTTGAGGGCATGCAGTTGCTGAATGTGGTTGAGAATTTTTTTTTACGGCTGTGGACTACAGTCACTTTACGCGATTAAGGACAAAATGTCAGTGAATAAAGTCACCAAATGCGGTTAAAGAGTTAAAGGAGGAGGCATGCAGTTAGAGAGTTCAGAAAAGCAGTGCCCATTATGATAGTGATAGTAAAGAGAGAATTGAAGACAGACAATAAGAGATGGGGAATTGATGAGATGAAAAGCCTTTGATTCCACCCAGTCAAGTATGGTTGTGTGGGTTGAGCCACCCCATACATGAGAAGTGTACTCCATACAGGGGTGGACAAGACCCCTGTACATAGAGAGCAGCTGAGTAGTGGTGAAGAAACTGTGGTGGTGATACAGCATACCTAACCCCTTGGAAGCTGTTTTGGAAAGAAAGTATGTGTGATCTTCCCAGGAAAGATCATGAGAAAAGGAAATACCAAGAATGTTAAGAGAAGAGGAAGGATTGAGTTGTGTTGGAAGGTGTAAGGGGACAGTTGTTGAAAGATTATGACGACTAGTCAGGTGGAGGAACTGAGTTTTTGAGGCATTGAAAGCCACAAGAATTTTCTCTGCCCCAGTCAGAAATGGCAGAAAGATAAGAGGTTCAGGTGTCCCATAGCCATTCTTCACAATCATGGAGTGACTGTTGAGAGGGATAATCTGTGAAAGGGGTGGAAAGTGAAGAGTGGAATCATCAGCATAGGAGTGATTAGGACAGGAAGTGTGACTAAGATTATGGAAAAACTATACATGCCTGTCATACAATTTACATTACAGTTTACAACAAAGCCTAATTCAAACCCAGGCTTATACATGCCTACAATATGGTATCATATGGTACCTTTATTTCATAATTAAATAAATTATTAATTTATTGTATTAAATAACTACAAAATTGTCTCAGGATTGGTTACAAAGCCTATTGGGAATGGAAAAAATTGCCATACATAGAATCTAGTATATAGGCATTGGGCCTACATAAGAAAAATATATTTTTTCATATAAAAATTTTCCGTTGCTGATTCATGAAAATTACTTTGAGAAGAAATATTGAAAATATGAAAATTAGATGTCTGGAGACTGCAAAGTAAGCAAATTTAAGAGAAAAAAAAATTATATTACTTCAGCCACAGCTGCCGAGTGACAAGCATTGCTGTAGGCAAGTAAGATGTGTTTAATCTTCCTACAAGTTCTGAGTGAAAAGCTAATAAAATAAAACAAAACCCAAAAGGATAGGCCTATTCCTTCAGGTATTTAGGCATAGAGAATTACCTATATTAATTAAACTGAATAAACTCTAGCTGCATAACCCTATTGCAACCCTATCTCCTACATTGAAAGAGGCGCAATAGGCAGCCATGTGACCTACAACCAGAAGGGAGGTTTAATGAAATAATAAGATTATGGTAGTTTCAGTGGTGGCTCGTGACTTTGTTATGGGGGTGCTGCCTCAGAAATTGCAAACAATTGTGTCAATATATATATATATATATATATATATGAGAGAGAGAAAGTCGAATAGATAAATAGATAACTACTCACTACTCAGTCATAAAAATAAGTAAAATAGTCAGGGCTGTGGAGTTGGAGTCGTGGAGTCGGAGTCGGAAGCAATTTTGGTGGTGCTGGAGTCGGTAAAAATGTACCGACTCCGACTCCGACCTCAATATAAATTTTAATAAAATATGTTTTTGTGTGTGATATGATATCACTGGCAGCTATGGTGGTTAAACCACTTAAATAATAAACACAATGTTTTCCATTTCAGACACTAATGCAATTAATTCATTTTTTCTTTTCAGATAATATTTTTTATTTTTAATGCTTATTTAATTTAGAGTTCTTTCTAAATTTCATAAGTTTTTAACTTTCAAGTCTAAAACCCCTTTCACAATGGCAAAGACACTTCCAACAAAGTCTGCAGTTTTTTAATATTTTACAATAACCACAGATGGGAAACATTTCGTGTGTCAGTGTATGATAGATGATGATGATGATGAAAAATTATGTGAAGCAAAAATCAGTGGTTTTACTGGCTCTGATAAAAATGCACCAACCAGAGCATCAAATTTGAAAAGACATTTGCAGTGTTTCCATCCCAAAATTTTAGAAGTTGTCATTGAGAAAGATAGTAATAAAAACCTTCCAACTACTTCAAAGTTAACAAAAGATCAGAAATCTACTGAACGACAAGCACCACTTACAAGATTCTTTACTACAGACAAAGTTACCGTAACAATGACCACAGATGATGATGCTTCACGTGGTGGTGATGAAATGCCTCTCGTGTAATTATCATCATAGCAGATTTAGAATTAATATACCTTCAGAGTCGGAGTCGGATAGACAAAAAATTGAGGAGTCGGAGCTGGAGTCGGTTTTTTATGTGCCGACTCCACAGCCCTGAAAATAGTATCATAAAATCAATTATAGGGTACTTATGTTTAACAGGTAATTTCGAATTTGGCAAAAATTTTATTTATAAACAAATTCCATTCTTCTGTTTTTATTCTGAGCAAAAAAATATTCTAAGAAATGAAAGCTATATATTGTAAAATCCAATTATTATATAATTAACTTCAATCTCATGACAAAAAATAAATGATAACGAATCATTGATAAATGTGCTTTGGATCCTCTTAAACCCGCGATTCTGACTTGCTCATTGTACGTCCACCACCGAGGTTTCAAGCATTTTGAACAAAATCTGGAACTGTTAAGTACGCAGTTCCACGGGAAGGCTGAAGCTACTTTCATGATTCATTCGTTCGGCATTGAAATAGTTTAAGGAAAAAAGGATATAATCTGATTTAAAAACTCAAAGTTCATTGAAAAAAAACAATCAGAGAGGCTATTTTAAATATTTAAATATAAAGATCATAAGATCATGGGGGTGCTGCAGTTCCGCAGTGCCTACTGACGAGCCGCCCCTGGGTAGTTTCCTTTTTACCATTAGGCAGCACTAAATACCGAAGGCAAATAAATGCCAAAAGGCAAAGAAGACATAGGGTTTTTGCCATTGACTCTGCACCACTATCTGGTGGAAATTTTCACTGGATCAGGTTGACAGCAATCAACCATAACCCTATATACTTTTTTCATAAAGATCATTGAGGAAAAGAGTGGGTGACAGGACAGAATGCTGAGGAACACCACTGTTAATAGCTTTAGGAAAAGAACAGTGGCCATCTACAACTGCAGCTATAGATTGGCCAGAAAGGAAATTAGAGATGAAGGCACAGATAGAAGGCTAGAAACTGAAGGAGGGCATTTTCGAAATTAAAGATTTGTGCCAGACTCTGAAAAGTTTTTGATGTGTCTCACACAATAGCAAAAGTTTCACCGAAATCTCAAAAAAAGGATGACCAAGAGTCAGAGAGAGAGGCAAGAAGATCGCCAGTAGAGCGTCCTTTGTGGAACCCATATTGACAGTCTGAAAGAAGATTGTGAGAAGAAAGGTGTTTAAGAATGTTCCTATTAAGGTTAGATTCAAAAACTTTAGAAAGGCAAGAAATCAAAGCAGTTGGGTTGGACGATAGTTGAAGAGGTGAGAGCAGTCATTCTTCTTTGGGACATGCTGAATTGAAAGCAAACTTCCAGCATGAAGGAAATGTGCCAGATGAAAGACAAAGATGAAAGAGTTTGCCTAGGCAGGGTGTCAGCATTGAAGCACAGTTCTTATGAACAACAGGAGGAACACCATCAGGGCCATACACCTTCCTAGAGTTGAGCTCAGATTGGGCAGAGAGAATATCTTTTGGAGAGATTCTAATTTCTGACACAATAAAGTCAGAGGGAGGAGGAGATGGAGGAATGGCACTGGAATTGTCTAGGGTTGGGTTGGAGGGGAAAGTTTGAGTGAAGAGTTGAGCTTTGTCAGGAGAAGAGATGGCAACTGAGCCATTGGAATGGAAAAGAAGAGGAGGTTCTTAGCTAGATGCCAGAAAGAGTGAGAAGAATTAGAAATAGATAGGTTTTCACATTTTGTCTGATGAAGGAATTGAGTTGAAGAACAGATTTTGCTCGATTCTGGGCAGAAATATAAGCTGAGTGAGAGTCAGGAGTTGGATGGTGATGGTACTTTCTGAAAGACTCCTCTTTGTTGCAGATAGTATTAGAACAAGTAAAGTTAACTAAGGTTATTTTGCATTAGTAGTAGGAATAGAATATGGAATATGTGCTTTCCCATCTTAAGTCTTTAAGCAACAAGATGCAAACTTACTCCTTTGCATTGGGATAAGTTTGCTTTCAATCACTCTAATTTAAGGCTATTTAATTTTGAGTACTGAACATGTGAATTTTTGATTTGAATAGGAATGGGTCCTTTTATAATTTTATAAGTCAGAAGGGTGCAGGCATAACCATATTTCACAAATCTTTGATTTTCCTTAAATTTAGTCATCATGGATAAAGTTCAAATGGTTTTACCTTAAAAGGTCATGTTAAGTTTTAATACTTTATTAAACAGTTTTGGTAAAAATTAGTTTTTTCACCCAGTTTCAGTAATAAAACAAAATTTCAAAAGATTGGTATTGGCTGATATTTGCTTCACCAATACTGATGTATTGGTAAAAAATGAAATTATCTGCATACTTTTGCCAGTGCACCTCAATCTTCTTTTCATTGATGCTTCACCAGTTCTCATACTTGTGGCATTTCTTGTTAATTTTTTACCTTATTTTATGGTGTTTGTCTATAATTCTGTTGATGGTATAGTTGATTTTATATTAGACAAAATCAAGATTACTTAGATTTTTCTTAATTTATAGGTTCAGTGTATGAATGTTTTAATTATAAATATTTTTCTGGTGCATATGATTTTTAATTAAAGTAAATTCTTTTATTGGTTGATGGTTTTTATGTAAACAGTCGCTATAATTCAGGCATCATTTACTGGCTGAAGTTTAGAGTCTTCGTGTGGGTGATTCTGATGTAAATACATTTTATTTGAAGTTGATTAGAGAGTAGGAGTATGTAGTCTGGTTTGTTAAGAAGTTCCAATATACGGAGGATTGACAAAAGTAAGTAGAGACCACAATGATTGTCCTCAAGAACAAATGGCAAAGTGGAGTGTTGGAATGTGCGTTAGCTTTACATAATGCAAAGGGGAAAACAACACAATTCTAAATATATAAATAAATAAATAAATCTTATTTACTGACTTTTCTTATCAAATAAAAACTATGTAAAAACTGAAGGTGCCTCTTTACTTTTGTCAATCCTCTGTATACAGTGTAGAATTTTGGATTAACTATTTTTTCTTTCCATTATTTTACTTTGAAGTTGGACATTGTGTAGGCCATTGGTTATTATCAATGATGTACCCATTTCAACTTGATCAAATTAAATATTTTATCTTCACATGAAAAAGGAGTTTTTGAACAACATATCAGTAGTAGTATTCCCATAGATTTAAATCACTTCAGAGCGAGAATTAAAAGGAATGAGAATCCCAAATGCATAGAAATTTTATTTCTTAATTTTCTGCATGGTATCGTTGTTTGTACGTTAAATAACTTTAACTTTAATTTTCAATCTGTTGAACACCACCACCACCTCCTCTAAACCTCATCTTCTTTTCCTCACAGAAACTCGGGTGTCTGGGATGACTGCCAGCAACCCCTTTTCTGTACCCTCTTACTTTCTCTATATACCGTACTCAATTTCACTACAAAGGTGAATGTTGCGTATATGTACACAATGACCTAACTTGTTTTCATATTCCCAAACTCGAATCTTTCGAATTCTATACCCTCTGGCTATCTCCATTTTAGGAGATTTCAATGTTCACCACCACCTTTGGCTTTCCTCCCATTTCACTGACATCCTGGTGAACTAGCTTACAACTTTTCTATCCTAAATGACCTAGAGCAGATTGTATAGCACCCTACTAGTATCCCCGATCGCTTTGGAGATATGCCCAACATCTGGATTTATTTCTTGCCCCCCCTCCTCCTCCTCCTCACTCTGAAACTTTTCTCTCCGTTGGGCTCCTCCGATCACAATCTTATATCTGTTTCCTGTCCTATCACTCCAATTCAGCCTTTCGATTCTCTCAAGAGGGGGTGCCTTTGGCACTTTGGCACTGCTGATTGGCAGGCCCTTTGGTGGTACTTCTCTGATTTCCATGGAGTGCTTACTGCTTTCGTGGCCGGGGCCCTTCTGGGTGTACTGAGCGCATCGCAGAGGTGATTCTCTCGGGCATGGAGGCGTACATTCTATATTCTATTTCTACTACTAATGCGAAAAAAACCTTGGTGTAGCTTTACTTGTTCTAATGCTATCCGCAAAAGAGAGGAGTCTTTCAGAAGGCACCGTCGCCATCCAACTCCTGACTCTCATTCAGCTTATATTTCTGCCCAGAATTGTACAAAATCTGTTCTTTGACTCGCCAAAAACTCCTTCATCTGACAAAAATGTGAAAATCTGTCCAATTCCAATTCTTCTCTCACTTTCTGGCATCTAACTAAGAACCTCTTCACAACTTTACTACTACTACTTTCCCTCCTCTTCTCCATTCCGATGGCACAGTTGCTGAACTCTTCGCTTAAACTTTCACTTACAGTTCAACCCTGGACGATTCCAGTGCTGTTCCTCCATCTCCTACCCCCTCTGACTTTATGATGTCTGAAATTAGAATCTTTTATGAAGAGATTTTTTCTGCCGTATCTGTGCTCAACTCTAGGAAGGCGATGGTCCTGTGTTGTTCCTCCTGTTCTTAAGAACTGTGCTTTTGTGCTGACACCCTGCCTTGACAAACATACTCATCTTTGTCTCTCATCTGGTACTATTTCTTGCTGCTGGAAGTTTGCTTTCATTCAGCCTGTCCCAAAGAAAGGTAACCACACTCAACCCTCCAGCTATCGTCCAATTGCTTCGATTTCTTGCCTTTCCAAAGAGTTTGGATCTATCCTTAATAGAAAAGTTCTTACACACCTTTCTTCTCATAATCATCTTTCAAATCGTCAGTATGGATTCCGCAAAGGACACTCTACTGGCGATCTTCTTGCATATTTCTCTGACTCTTGGTTATCATCCTTTTGAGATTTCGGTGAAACTTTTGCTATTGTGCTAGGCATATCAAAAGCTTTTGATGGAGTCTGGAACAAATTTTTAATTTCAAAACTGCCCTCATTCGGTTTCTATCCTTCTATCTGTGCCTTCATCTCTAATTTCCTTTCTGGCCAATCTATAGCTGCAGTTGTAGATGGCCACTGTTCTCCTAAAGCTATTAACAGTGGTGTTCCTCAGTGTTCTGTCCTGTCACCCACTCTTTTCCTTTTATTTATTAATGATCTTTTAATTCACACTTCCTGTCCTATTCACTCCTATGCCGATGATTCCACTCTTCACTTCTCCACTCACTTCCCAAAGCATCCCCCTCAACAGTCACTCCATGATTCGAGTAATACGGCTATGGAGCACCTGACCTCTGATCTTTGTTATTTCTGATTGAGGCAGAGAAAACTGTGGCTTTCAATGCCTCAAAAACTCGGTTCCTCGATCTGTCTACTTATCACAATCTTCCACATGACTATCCCCTTACCTTCAACAACATACAACTCAATCCTTCTTCTCTTAACATTCTTGGCGTTTCCTTTTCTCATGATCTTTCCCGGAAAGATCACAAATACTCTTTCTAAAACAGCTTCTAAGAGATTAGGTGGGCTGTACCGCCTCCGTAGTTTCTTCACCCTCACTCAGTTGCTGTCTCTGTACAGGGGTCTTGTTCACCCCTGTATGGAGTCTGCTTCTCATGTGTGGGGTGGTTCAACCCACACAGTCGTACTTGACTGGGTGGGATCAAAGGCTTCAAAGGCTTTTGGTTTCATCAATTCCCCCCGCCTCTTACTGATTGTCGTCAATGTCTCTCTCTTCGCCGCAATGTTGCCTCACTCTCTTTACTATCGCTATCATAATGGACATTGCTCTTCTGAACTCTCTAACTGCATGCCAACTCCTTTAAGGAGAGCACGCAGTACCAGACTTTCTACACTTTCTCATTCCTTTTCTGTCCAACTATCTAACGCAAGGGTTAATTGATATTTTCAGCCTTTCATCTACTCAACCAGTCAACTCTTTCCTCCTGTCTATGACCTCCCATCTTTCAAATGCAGTCTCTCTAGACATCTCAAAAACCCTGGACCTTGATTTTGGCTCTCTTCTATGGGAGGGGCGCTTTTGCGGGCCTTTGGCCCCTCCTTCCTGCATAAAAAAACAAAAAACTACAAATTGGGAAGGGTAAATTTTTCACTTTGAAGGATATTATAATTTTATTAAACTACATTTCTTTTTCTCCCTTTAGACGTTTGGGGCTTGCTCAGAAGTTAATGGACCAGACAGCCAGAGCGATGGTAGAATGTTTTAACGCCAAATATGTTTCTTTACACGTCAGAGAATCGAATCGAGCAGCTTTAAATCTTTATACGAATACTTTAAAGTTTGTGTAAGTTTTTGTTAAAAAAAATGCATAATTTGTAGAGAGCACAGAGATGGTGAAGGTGTTTGGTATTGAACTGTGGGATCAGTATGTTAGGATGGAAAGTGTGTACGAGTGTGGTAGATTTGGAACAGGAAAACAACGATGCAGAATGTCCTCCAGACTGACGTTATTCTTTCGCCGTGACTTTTCGTGGACAGTTTTGGGTTAGATTAGTTTAGTAGTGTGTGGGTAAAATCTCTCGTCAACCAGGTGGGTATAACGTCAAACAAGCCCAATGTATTTCATGCCTTCATTATATTGTAAAAAAAAATTTTCACACTACGCATGGAATGAAATACTTTATATAGGTTAATAATACTCCAAAGGGATGTTAAAGTGTGAAAGAAAATATAAAAATAAGTACCGTATCAATTTTATCTTTACTTTTTTTTTTTATGTTGAACACTGGAAAGCCGAAGTGCTGCTTTTAGAGTAGTATTTGGATCTGGAGGTAGATTAAGTTGTGTTAAAAAATGAAAGCGACACGAATACAGCTGTCAGTTTACCACACGAATTGTGAATGGTTGCTGTGATTCTGTTTTAATATCAGCAACAAATGTTATTGAATTCAACAGTTAGAATAAGGGAATCCTTGGTCTTACCCGAATAGTAGTACACCATCGATGAATGGTTACATCCTCTCTTCAGATTAAGATTGTGTAAATACCTGGTAGTGATGGTGAGAAGATTGTAGATTTCAGTGGATTCGGGGCATCGCACCCATCCCTTTTAGAATGAGAATAGATTTGATACCCGCAAGACTCCACTTTCTTCGTTGGATTGATCGGCTTATATGGTGTCTTCGTATAAGCCTCGCCCTACCAATGAAGTGGAACCCTTGACTTACTCTGACTACTATGTTATGCCTTTGATGGCCTCATTTCGCTGAACACCGTTCGTAGGGTAGTAATCATCTCTTCGGTGCTCAGGTGCGGATGATTGCTACTGAACAAAGGGGTTTTAAGTACCTTATGTCGAAGAAGCTGTTCTCCTTTTATGACTGATGCTCGTTTCATTACTGTTTGGTCTTCATTGTTCATTCATTCCGTGGTATTCCAGTTTACTACTACTGAATAAAAAATAAAACCCATAATGTGGTGTACCAAAAATTGTTTAGGCGAATGTTTCTTTACATCATATTCTTTCTTTATTATTTTCTCTTTTGAGCGAGTGGCTTCGTAGTTTTTTCATTGCCTCTGGTTCTTACAATCTCTGTTCGATGGGTTTTATGATATGGTTCATTCGCTAAATGTCTCCAACCAATTCAGTTAATTTTGATGTCATTAGCCCTTCTACTAATGTGCACAGTGAAGACGTTTTACCTAACAGTTTTTCTTAAGGATGACTGATTACCATTTTCGGTCGGGGGGCTTTTTTATTTCTAGTTAAATTGTATTCCTCGGTGTGTTTCTACGATGACGTACTTTTTTTTTTTTTTTTTTTTTTTTTTTTTTTTTTTTTTTTTTGTGTGGGACTGGGTGGTTCTTTGAACCCTGTCCTTTGGGTACGTTTTGTTGATGATATTTTTGCCCTTTGCCCTTCTTGCCTTAATTTAGACCAAGTTCTACCTGTAAATTCTCTTCCTTCCACTATTAACTTCATTTATGAGGAGCAGCATGCAGATTCTCTGATCTTTCTTGATGCTTTAATCAAGAAAGAACACTGGTCTAAAGCTGTTTATCAGAAGGTCATTATCACGAATTGAGTCAAAAGTCTTGCCCCAAAGGTATTTATTGTATAGTTATTTCTGAGGCAGGACTTTTGGCTCACCCTGTATATTATTACGACTTCTTTCTGTAAACAAGTTTTTTCGCATTGGCAACCTGAATCCTGAATTCCTTCAAAACTACTGCATATAGGTTCGTTAATAGTACCTGTTCTTTTTATAGTGGAATTTTCCATTTTGTGTGGGTGGGTGGTTTTAGACATTTGCATAACAATACATTAGTCCACACGACCTAAAAAGTAGAAATTTTGATATTAACTTGCTCTTTGAAGCAATTTTGAAGCAATAAGTGATGGTAAATGACAAACACTACAGTTTTTTTCTTTTTCATGATGTTAGCCAGACGTGGGCTAAGGGCCACTCGCAAAGAGGCCCCAAAAATATAGCTTTCCTCACCAGCTATCTGCTGGTGAGGATCTAGGGTTTATCGTAGATCCTAGATCCCTAATCCTGCTTCTTCGGCCTCCTGCATTGTTTACAAGTTTGAAACTAAAGTGTCTACCTTTCAGACCACGGAGCCCATAACTTCCCCCTGACGCTCGCGCTCAGGTCCGTGCTCGTTTCGTTCGGGAACATATCACATTCGATGACATTCTTCGTGCTTCGTTCTCGGGCCTCTGCTACTACTTCGTCTCTTCCTCCGGTTTCTTCTTTGCTCGCTCCCAACAGTATCGGTTTTGGTAGTCTCAACACGTTTCTCCTCTCCTTTCCATTGTCCGAACGCTCCCACGTCGCATTCTTTCTTTCTCAGGAGTGTCTGCTGAGTTGCCGCTTCATGGGTACCTGCCTGCTGGTCAAGGGGTATTAAGCGTGGGGTTGAGGAGTCCTCCCCTGGTTCTCCGAATTCTCGCCCCTGCCTCCGCCGTTTGGGTCTGGTTTCCTCTCCGTGGTTCGCCCCTGCCACCCTGAGTCTTCTCCATACGAATCCTGCCCGAGATCGGTGACTCCACCCTCTTTGGATCGGTCCCCTGTGTGTACTACGAGTCTTGGTGCCCCATTTCCCTCTGCATGTAGACTTTGTAGGTCTTTCTCCAGGATCTTCTGTCCCTATTGCTTGCCCCCTCTGATTTTCGACAGTCGGAGAGCCGACTCGCGGTGTTGCACTCCCTCCCGTCGCTCTTATCTGCTCGCTCTCGATCTTTGTTGGATCTCCCTTTGCCTCCAGCCTGCCCTTGCTCTCCATCGTTCGTTTATTCCAGGGTTCTCTGTCTCCTCGTTCTGACCGTACCCCGGTTCCTGTTCCTTCTTTAGGGATGCGCCGAGGTCGTCTTAGAAAATCGCACATTCCTGTTCCTGTTTCCCCTTCTCTCCCTGTTCGCCCGTTCGATCTCCGCCTGCGGCCTCGACCCAAGCTTCCGGGATAGGTCGGATCTGGACTTGCAGGGGTAACATCGAATTTGTTCCATTGTTTCTGGTGAGTAGTTATTTCCTGCTTTTTTTTATTTTTATATTTTTATTTTCCAGTGACTAATTTTCGTTCTGCCCTTCATTGAAACTGTCGTTAAATTTTCGCTAATTATGGTCTTTCCCCTCTAGCGATCGTCCCAGCCTGCTTGTGTCTGTCTCCAGGAAATGATTTTGGGTAATCAGTCTATGACTTCTCCCAATGGTTACTTCTCCTTTACGAACTCTTCATCGCTCCATGGTTCTCGGGGTAGTTCTGCCATTCTCGTTCATAATTCTGTCCTTGTCTTTCGCTCGTACTCGGTCTACTTTGCAGGTAGTTGCTGTCCGTTTTTCTTGTCTCGTCAGTGTACTGTGTTCTATTTACCTTCCTCCACATGTCCCTGTTTCTCGGGAGAAACTAGTGGAGGTTGTTGACCAACTCCCCAGACCTTTTTTGTTTTGGGGGAAAACGTGACCATCACTGATTTTTTTTGAAAATTGGCACACTTATAGATCTCTGTGAGAAAAACAGAATGACGCTTGTGTCAACACTCTAAGTCATATGGTTCCGGAGATATGGCCCTTCGAATTTTGTAAAAAAAAGGTCCATTTCCAAGGTCATACCATATTTCAACATGAAATATCTCGGCTTCTATTGCACTTACAGAGACTATTTAAACACTATTTTAAAGCTTTTAAGCAGATCTACAACTTTTGGTTACACATGTCTACCTTGACCTAAAACAAAATTTTTAACGTTGATTAAGTTAGTATAGACGCTACAGCCATTTCAGTGGACCATACCCACCTCCATTTTGACCAAGTACCTTTTTCTACCAAACTTTGGAGCATCGTATCTTTGGAACTGTTTGAGCTAGAGTGTTGAGAAAAATACCATTAGATTTTTCTTACTGAGATATATAATGTCTGCTAATTTAAAAAAAAAATCGGTAATTATCTAACCTAACCTAACCCAGTTATTTGGTCGAATAAATATCCGGCCCTATTATAAATTTGTTTTTTTTTTGTATATTTCAGAGAATTATATAATGTAGGTAATTTAAATTACATAATTAATTAATTTATATGGATATTCAAAAGTGTGAAGAACTTCGAACCTGCTATCCTGTTTAAAGGTAAAGCTATGTACGTATATAAGTACCTTATACCAGGCTGTAGGTACTACCCTATAGAATAAGTTCAGTTTTAAGAGTTAGATGAGTTTTAATAGAATTACTTAACTTTGTGTATTTATTCATTGTGTACACACAGTATGTACCCATGTGAAAATAAGCTTATTTAAACCTTGGAGCAAAGATTTTTTTGGCCATCTGTATTTATTGCAATCTGTAAATCAAACTGCACATTTTTTCTTGTTGTAGACCTCTGAAACAAAGTCAGTAGGTCCCAAATTTTTATTTGTGCCATCTAAGACAAATATAGCTTTTAACAGGGTTGGATACAATGAATAATTATAATTGTATTTTTAATTAATTGATCCTAATTTCCATTAATTGTAATTGATTCAAAAATAAAATAAAGGTATTTAATTGATTTTTGAGCTATAACTGATGTAATTGATCATTAATGTCAATTGTTAAAAATTAATACCCCTAGATCTGGCAGTCATACATCACCATGAAAATAAACCTTTGATAGTTTATTTAGTTATACTTAGATATAGATTATGATGTAGCGGATGTCATTTTTTCACATCCGGATGCGGATGAGGATGTTTGATTTCAACATCCGCGGACGCGGATGCGGATGTCTACATTTTCGTTATTTTTTAGGATATATTCGAGATTTGTTGTGTTTAACGTATATAATAAGTTATTATATAGAGAGAGCTGTAGCTATAATGTAGTATAATTGATTAATTGTACAATAATTGCTGTACTTTTCTCTGAACATATAAAATAATATCAAGCATCTAACTAATATAGAAATCAATCAGTGAATTCGTCTGCAAATAAATTCGTTATATTTTGTTGAGTTTCAGCCACAATTAGAAACCATAATTGTGTTACCAGGATGCGGGACGTGAACCCAACTCAAATGCACCCCCACCGACCTCTTTCCCCAACCTCCACCCTTATAGAAAGAGATCTTTAATTAGCTTGATAACTATTTATAATAAGTTTAAAGTTTTATTAAGCATATTTATAAATGAGTAATTAAAATAAAGTAAACTAAGATGTTCATCGTTTAATGTTCAAACTTAATTATAGGAAGGTTATGCTTAAGGAACATTAATTTTTCTGCCATTTCTGCTGCCAGTCTGTTTCTCTTTTCATCATATATTAATCCAGCACTGCTAAATAATCTCTCGCTTGGTACGTTTGTTGGAGGACAGGCTAAATGTTTCCTTGCAAGTTTACTCAAGTATGGATAGATATTCTGCGTATTTTTCCACCAACTAATAGGATTGTCACATGCAGCCAGGCGTTTTTCTTGGTGATAGCTCTCGATCATTTTTACTACATCTTTTGACATCGCGTAGGTCTCGTCATTGCTGCTTGACTCAAGAAACTGAGAGAGAGATTCTGTGATAGATTTGCTTGTTGAAGGTGTTGGTTCTGTCACTGAAACTTTTATTCTTTTGGTGGGTGGCGAAGCGACAGATTCAAGAGATTGAAGCTCTTCAACTGCTTTGCCAAGTGATGATTTAACTCGTTCTAATGTACAGGGTGATCAAAAAGTAACGCAACCCATGGAGAAACGCACATAATTGATTTTTTCCTTCTGTTGCAGGTGGTGAATATATGAAAAAGATGAAATACACCTTGGATCTTTAAGGGTCTTTAAGAACATGAATCGCCGTATCCACTTGTGTGAAG
This sequence comes from Bathynomus jamesi, assembly GCA_023014485.1. Classification (NCBI taxonomy): domain Eukaryota; kingdom Metazoa; phylum Arthropoda; class Malacostraca; order Isopoda; family Cirolanidae; genus Bathynomus; species Bathynomus jamesi. The sequence goes on from JAJOZX010000606.1 coordinate 571,965, forward strand.
CACAGAACGGTGCCCACTTCCAGCACTTGCTCTGAAATAAATCGTTTTCCCATGGGTTGCGTTACTTTTTGATCACCCAGTACTAGGTGAAAATAACTTAGCTTTGTAACGTGGATCTAAGTAGGTTGCAAGAGAGTAACTTCATACAAGAACAGCCTCTCGTCTTGTCGCTTGCATCACTTTTGCGCACAATGAACTAGTTCTATTAATATAGTAGAATTTGATAATTTCCGCTTATTAATGACGTTTTATCTCAACGGTCCACATCCGCAGTCCAAAGTGCGGATGCGGATGCGAGAAAATGTGCGGATGTTCCGGGCGGATGTGACCTACATCACTAATATAGATATATATTTTTATAGATATATATTTATTTCAGATATATATTTATTTCAGATATATATTTAGTATATATAAAATAGTTAGTTATATTTGTGTAATTGTAATAGACAAAATTAATTGTGAAGTACAATACTAACTGTAATTAATTTGAAGAAAAATGAAAAAATTGTAATTGTTTCCATTTGTGTAATTGAACCCAACCTGGCTTTTAAGCTACATATGTTTTTTTTTCTTTTTAGATAAACATGGATTTCAGCAGTTTGAATATGGGCAGGTTCTGTTGTGACCCATTTAAAAAACGCAAAGGAAAAGTGAAAAAAGGCATTCGTGCATTGACTAAAAATTTGATTGATTAAAATCCTGAGTTGAAACTAACAAATAATTATAAAGCATGTGCAGCCTGTCGAAATATACTAGCAAACCGTCCATCCCCAATGCCTGAATGTGAACCACTTGAAAAATCACTATCCACCTCATCAAGTGCCCCATCTGAGCTAGAAAACCGTTGGAGATGTAGTTGAAATGCAGTATGAGCTTAGTAAATTCAATGCTTCATTGGCCACACTTGATGAGCCCAATAAAACCATGTAAACTCTCTGACAGCGCTGGTTACGCAAAGAGAAAGTTGAGGAAAGTAGGAGTTGTGAAAAGAAAGCTTGAACTTGCAACTAAACAACCAATTTCATGCAGTGACTCAGATGATACAGAACTGGAGATTCTTCAACAACTAAAAGAGAAATTTAATCAAGTGACAAGTCGAAGTGAAAAACTGACAATTTGACTATCCTACCAAAAAGATGACACGTAAAGATCAGAGAAGAATTTAAGTGCTCAGATTACATGGCTAGGCAAACAAAGAGGTTGGTGAGGGAGAAAGAAAGGAGTGCTTTCAACTCTAATCCGCGTTTGGGGAAACGCCCTGAATATTGAAACTGCTGCCAAAGTAATTGAATTCTATCATTCGCCAGATGTGAGTAGACAAATGCCAGGGTTGAAAGTCTCTTATTATAGGTTTTTCTTTCTTACTGTTTGCTGTTGAATAATGATCTCAGTTTTGTCTAAGGTCAAATCTTTGGTAGGATAAATAATTACCTTGAAAGGCGTATACAAATACTTTATTATTATTATAAATGTAACAATAATGGCTTCCATAAAATATATTGTAAATACCTAATAACTGCCTTTTTTAAATATAAAGTTATGTTGATGCCTCTTTTTTCATGGTTAGACAAGAATCGGTTCTTATAACTCAATTGGTAAAAATAAAGGAATAGGTTATTTTAATATATATATTAAAAGGCAAATTGTCTTAAAAATAGCAGACATTATATATATCGGTAAGAAAAATCTAATGGTATTTTTCTCAATACTCTAGCTCAAACAGTTCCAAAGATACGGTGCTCCAAAGTTTGGTGGAAAAAGGTACTTGGTCAAAATGGAAGTGGGTATGGTCTACTGAAATAGCTGTAGCGTCTATACTAACTTAACACTAAAAATCTTGTTTTCGTTAAGGTAGACAACTTAGGGGGGGGGGGGGGGGTCGAAACATATCAAAAATAGAGTTTCTCCAATTCCACAGTATGCACGTAGTTGGAAATGATGATCTCAACATCTTGTAAAAAAAAAAAATGAGTATATGCGACCTCCTTACCCCTTCCATAGCATCCCCCCCCATTTTACTCTCTCCCCAGATATAAACCCCAAATGTGACAATCATGCATTATATTAAGTCTTATAAGTAGATTAGATTAATTTGGATAGATTATTTAGATAGTTTTAGATAGATTGAATAGATTACATAGATTAATTTAGATAGATTAGATGAATTATATAAATTATTGTCACGTTTTTGTTTAGTTTGATTGTTATTTTCAGATTGTTTATGATCGAATGAGTTATGATTTAATTCCGAATGAGTTATATTAAATTCAGATTGAATGATTCAATTGCTAGAATTTAACAATTAGTTCTTGTTATTAATGCTACTAGGCCTAAATAAGTGAAATCGTGGCGACAAGAAGCAAAACGCACAATTCAACATTTGGTCACCCTGCAGAATTTCCACCTTCAATGACTCCTTCAAAGGCTGACGTATTTAGGCATTATTTATTGTAAGAAAACGAGAAGAACTGATTTCGAAAGGTTCTAGAACAGCAAAAGAATGTTACAGAATTGTCACTAAAGATGTGGAAGCCATTTGGGAGAAGTTTTCCTTTCCACATATAGGATTTGAAGGAATAACTATAAAAGTTGAAAGATTGATAGAATCTGCAGCAAAGCTAAATAAAGTACCATTAAAACAAAGAAACAACAGTTTTCAGCAGAAGGTGGAGACATTCGATGAAATGTTTGATATTTGTACTTGTTACGATAAAAAATCAGTCGAACGGATTGCAGATGCGATATTAGAGTTCCAATGATTGAGTGGGAGTCTTTTGTGGGGGCAGAAACAAAGAAAAAACCAACTAGGACCAATCGACAGAGTAACGACTTCCGCAAGAAAAAGGACTCACGATAGAGTTAAAGGATTAGAAAGAAGAGCCAAGATAAGCCGAGATATGAATGTCGCCTCAACCAGCAAACTGGACCCTTTACATATTATGGAAGATGAGAGCATGGAAATTGATGATGACAGCGACGATATTGACTTTGTTCCGGATAGGCATAGGGCATACGATAGGCATAGGGCAGCTGACGTTATTATTTAGATTTAAAAAGGCGTTCGATACAGTTAGCATAGGAGACTAATTGCGAAGGTTAAAGCGCACGGTATCCGCGGTCAGGTAGCTAATGGTTAGAAGAATGGCTTCGTGCTAGGAGGCAGAGGGTCGTAGTTAATGGTAGTGAATCGGGGTGGTTAGAGGTAGGTAGTGGTGTCCCACAGGGTTCAGTGTTAGGCCCATTGTTATTCGTAATTTACATTAACGACAAGATGTAGGATGATTAGTAACGTGTCAAAATTCGCGGACGATACTAAAATAGGCGGTAAGGTTGTTAACGAGACGATAGAAATAGGATCCAAGACGATGTAGATAGGATTATGGAGTGGACGGATAAGTGGCAGATGCAATTTAACGTAGATAAATGTAAAGTTTTGCATATAGGTTCTCGCAACAATAATTCGTGTACACGATGGATGATAGGGATTTAGCGAGCAGCGTTGACGAGGAAGTAGATTTAGGCGTACGCGTAGCTAAAGATTAAAGGGGTTAGGAACCAGTGCCTGGAGTCTTGCGCAAAAGCTAATAGGATGTTAGGCTTCATAGCGCGTAATTTCGAATTTAAATCGAAGAATTATATTGCCCCTTTACAAGTCCCTAGCAGGCTCATTTGGAATATGCCGTTCAGTTTTGGTGCCCGTACTTGCGTGAGGATATTGATAGGTTAGAAAAGGGTCAGCGTCGTGCCACGAAACTTATTCCGGCATGCGCAATAAGCCTTATGAAGATAGGATTAAAGTGTTAGACTGTATTCATCGAAACTAGGAGATTAAGGGGGGAGCTTATTGAAGTTTTCAAATCGTTAATAACATCGATACGTAAATTTTGACAAATTTGTTCACTTTCGATAATAGTAATACGCGCAATAACGGATTCAAGTTGCGTGGCAGACGTTTCATTACTAATATCGCTAAAAACTTCTTTACGTTTAAAGTAATTGATAAATGGAATAATCTTCCCGCGTCAGTCGTTCATTCTACCAGCGTTAAGGTTTAAGAACCGTCTTGACAGACATTTAAAAATATTAACGTTGTTTAAAATTAAAAAAGAAAGTTAACAACAGGAGCTCTGTGGTGGTGCTCGAGGATGAGTCTGTTGACGATGAATGCCAGCTTGTGACATGCCAGCGTGATGCCAGCAATAAAAAAAAAAAAAAAAAAAAAAAAAAAATTAGACTAACACGAAGTAGATGTAGCTCATAGCGTAAACTAACCCACTTTTTGTTAACTTTACCTACTTTTTTTTTGTTCTTATCCTCCTTACTTTGCATGTCTCTAACTCTTTTCTTGCATGTTTGTAGTTTGCATGGTATGACAGTGAGTTAAGACTGTGTTTGCATGGTTTGTAAGCGTTCTATTTACTTCTTTCATCTTTCACCCTCTCCTATATTCTCCGACTATTTTCTGACTTGTCGGCAGTGGCCGGCGGATGATGATGTGAGACTTTTTCCCTCTTTTCTGAATGAATGTTAACCCACGAATGATAGGTGTTGCTCCTTACTTACCCCATTCTCCTCTCTTCTCTAACCCCCTACTCTCTCCTTTCTCTCGGGCTAGCCTTAGAGTGGATCTTAGGGTCTTTTAGCCTTAGCTTCTGTAGATTCTGAGATAACTTACAATAACAGCAGATAGATACCGTGTAAAGTTACAGAGCTACTGCAGCTAGTAAATGCAGCTTTAAAGGATATGGAATATAGACTGAAACCAATATGTTGGATAGGAAAAAGTTGAAAGAGAGAGAATACGTGTGGGTAAAAAGAACATAATCAAAGTGAAATCAGAGAACACACAGATTGAAGGCATCGGATTTGATGGTAGAAAAGATCAAACTAAGACAAAGAAGGGAATGGAGTACGAAGAACATTATGTAATAGTCAAAGAACCTGGTGATGTTTACATGGATCATATAGCTCCAGATAATGGAACTGCTTGTTGTATTGCAGATGAAATAATAACTTTTATAGTTGATTCTAATAGCAAAGAATCCCTCAAAGCTTTGCTATGCGATGGCACCCCAGTGAACACTGGCAGGATTGGCGGAGTGCTAAAATTGATTGAATTATATCTGGACAGGCCGGTACAATGGCTGATTTGCCTTTTGCATGCAAACGAACTGCCCTTCAGGCACGTATTTGAAGCAATTGATGGAAAAATTTCGGGACCAAAACACCTTCAAAGGTTCTCTTGGAAATAAACTCCGAGAGGATTTGACCGAACTGGATATAGTTGATTATACCCCTGTAGAGGGCAACATTAAAGAAGTTTCGGCCGATATTGTTAAAGTTTCAGCAGTGACCAAAAATATATGTATGAAATGTGCATTAGCATACAATCTGGACGCATCTCACAAGCGTTAGCCACCAGATCCCCAGGTGCCCTCCATCATGCAAGATGGCTAACACGAGCAAACAGGATCCTGCGCTATGTCTCTACACGGAATCCAGACAAAAACATCCAAGACCTAGTAAAAATTATAATGCTGGTTTACGCTCCAGGCTGGTTTTGGATAAAAGTCTCATCCAAAGGCAAATGAGGGAGCATCTAATTTTTGGTATATCATGCACTTGCTTAAAGGCTTAGATAAAAAGCATCGGATGATTATGGAGCGTGTCCTCAGAAATAACGCCGATTTTGCCCACCCAGAGAATATCTTACTCTCAATGATAACAGACACAGGAAGAGAGGTCAGAGAGCTGGCTCTTCAACACATCATTCGAGCAAGAACTAGGAGCACCAGTGCGAGAAATTTTTGAGCTGCCAAAAAACACTGAACTTTGAAGCAGACGATTGTCCTAACATGATCGACTGGGACAACGAAACCATCACCCCTCCACCTATTTTACAGAATTTGACAAATGATGATGATCTTAAAGTTCGAAATGAACCACTTCAGCTTACTCCTTTTCCCTGTCACAGCCAGGGAGTAGAAATGCTGTAAATGTGGTAACAGAAGCATCACAAGATAGAATTGGTTACGAAAATAGACATAAATTTATTTTGAATGTACTGGAGTCGAGGAAAAAAGCTACCTGTGTTCCAATGGAAAGGCCAGTGCTGTCAGTAATTTAAGATTTTAAATTTCTTAAGGTGAATATTTTGGTGTTAATATGCTTCAATTAAATTTCTTAAGGTGAATATTTGATTTTAGTGTGCTTCAATTGATTCTTTAAGTAATATACGGAGAAAGATTTCTTATATATATATATATATATATATATATATATATATATATATATATATATATATATATATATATATATAAAACTTACTTTAACTTTACTTATATCATTATTTACTTTAATCTTGTCATTTATCAGTTTTTTTATTCAAAGAAATTGGGTGTTTAATTTCATTTCAATTTAAAAAAAGGGGGGCATAAGCGGTGTAATTGCAGTATGTTATTTAGTGCCCAAAGAAACTCAGAGCAGTGTGTAGAATAAGAACACAAAATTTCGACCCCCCCCCTAGTAGACATGTGTACCCAAAATTGGGTGAAAGGAGAAAAAAATCGGTTGTGACATCAATGACCTACATATGGTCAAAGGTCAAAAATAAGATCAACTTTTTTTTTACCACTGAGGTAAATATGAATAGAAACAAAGTGTAGATCTGCTTAAAAGTTTAAAATAGTGTTTAAATGGTCTCTGTAAGTGCAATAGGAGCCGAGATATTTCATGTTGAAATATGGTATGACCTTGGAAATTGACCTTTTTTTTACAAAAATTCGAATGGCTATATCTCCGGAACCATATGACCTAGAGTGTTGAAAGAAGTGCCATTCTGTTTTTCTCATCGAGATCTATAAGTGTGCCAATTTTCAAAAACTCGGTGATGGTCGTGTTTTTTTCGACCAAAATTTTGTTGAACTGATGTGGAATGACCCTAATCAGAGACAGTGTCGGGTGATGTTCAGGACACTTCATGTCTGGTTCCTTGATTTCCTTGATTTCCCTGATGTCCACTCTTTCCATTGTCACCCCTACTATTACCATGTCCATACTGACACTTTTCCTGTAGCGATCCTTTTTTTTTATTCTACCGATGCCCACCTAGATTTTTCTTGGGAGTCTTGGAGGACGATTATGGAAGTGATCATTTTTCAGTTGCGGTTGTCGATTATTTCCGACACCGATCTACCGCCTACCTTCCTTGCCTTTTCTCTAGGGCCGACTGGGAGCTCTACCGTAATTTAACGTATGCCCCATACCGCTCATGATTTTCCATCGGTGGACGGTTTTTGGATTTTCCGGGTGCGAAGGTCTGGATGTGACGAGCGCTACCATTCCCAATCGACAGCGCATTTCTCGTCTGGTTCGTGTCAATTGGTGTTCCTCGGCGTGCGCAGAGAGTCTATCCGAAATAAGAAGAAAGCTACTAGTCGTTTTTACCGTCATAAACCTTCGGATACCCGCATTGCCATGCGGAGGGCAGGGTTCGTGCAGTGGCACGTACAGTGGCTTGTCGCACCCTTAAACAAGCCCAGAAGGACTCATGGCAATGTTGTGTTTCTGGAATTACGTCTTCGACCCCGATCACCGAATCTCGTAAGTTTGTTCCCCTCGTCTCCTACTCCTCCATGTCGGTGGTAGGGGCATTTCTGATTCGGCGGAAGTAGATAATATTTTAGCTACTTCATTCGCTTCAATTTCGAGTGTTACGGGGTATTCTCTGGCCTTCCGTTTACATAAATGTGCAGTAGAGAGTGAAGATCTTCATTTCAACCGCCCGAACATCGATTGTTTACAATGATGGTACTTAAATCTGCATTATTCTCTCGGAGAGAGTCTGCACCTAACCCTGATTGCATTCACTACAGAATTCTGAAGGCTATGTATATTCGGCTGTGTATTTCCTTCTTACTGTTTTTAACCTCATCTGGATTGGAGGTGCGTTTTCTGCTCGGTGGCGTAAAGCCATAGTTGTCCCTCTTCCTAATCCTGGTTGGACACCTTACTTCCTCAGAATTTTCGTCCAGTAGTTTTGACCAGCTGTATCTGTAAACTCTTGGAAAAGATGGTCGCTTCTCGACTGTCTTGTACCCTAGAGTGGTGAGATTCCTTCCTCCTCCTCAGTCTGGTTTTCGTCAATTTCGCAGAAGCTTGGATCGTCTGCCTCTTCTTAATCATGATCTCCAGACTTCATTTTCCCGTAAACATTTTACTGTGGCTGTCTTTGTTTGACATCCATAAAGCTTATGATACCACATGGAGGTTTTACGTCCTCCAGCGTCTTCATTCTTTGAAGTTTGTGGGTTTTCTGCCTCGTTTTATCCGTAACTTTTTAAGGTACCGTACTTTTCGAGTTCGCATAGGCGATACGCTCTCCGACCTAACCACGCAAGATGAGGGAGTCCCGCAGGGATCCGTCCTCGGTTGTCCTGTCTTCTCTCTGGTTATGGATTCAGTCGCACAGTTCTTACCGCTGTCGGTGCAATATTCTCGCTAGGCGAACGATCTTGCCGTCTACGGCTCGGATAGTTCTCTGTGGGAGGCGGCGAGACAAGTCCAGATTGCAGTTGATGCTGTCGAGAGATGGGCAACGTCTCTGGGTTTCCGTCTTTCTTCGGCCAAAACTCTCTCTCTCTCTTTTCATAATTTAATTGAATAACCTTTATTAATAAAATAAATACAGTACTTTACAATTATTACATAAATGTGAAGCTGGACTATTTATTTAATTTAATTTGGCCCTTAAGCTTTAGGCTTTACTGGGTTCTTAATTAAAAATAAAATGTATACCTTAGTTATTACTATTATTAATCATTAATAACTATATTTATTAATTAATGCACGTCATTACGTGCATCACTCATCATAGCAGCACCATTATAGGTCTGCGAGAGTAGCTTATCTTTCAAACTATACGATTGTAATTCTAAAAGGATACAGTTAGAAATGCCAGCAGCGGATCTGTCTTTTAGTTTTGACTTGTTGGAAACGTCAGTAGTTTCATCAGCTTGAACCGACACGAACATTGCTTCATTGATATTTTCCTGAAGGGCGTTTCTATGAATGTTATAAACACAGTGAAAGCAACTCATTTTGAATTGTGGCAGAGATGTACTTTGAAACATGTTCTAAATGTTCGGACAACTGATTGTCCAGTTTGGCTATTTCATTCACCAAATTCAGAAAGACGTTTCTATTGAGAGATTCTTGATTCATCATGGCTTCGAAAAGCAAGTTCATGACGCCCTCAAAATTTTAAACAAGATTCGCGACAACTCGTTCACAGTCAGCCCCGGCTGCCTCAAAGCTCCTCCACTTGCGTTTTCGTTTCCATCAAACATTTTAACGGGCTCTCTCTTCCTGAAAAAAAAGGAAAAGTGGCAATATTTCTGCGGGGCTAAGCCCCGAAAGCCCCATAGGGCCAGACGTCTCTGTTGCAGCACGATATGACCCGGCATCCGGTCCGGTGATAATGTACGATTTTAAAAATTCAACCCAAAACCATTATCATCGTGTTATGCTTAGAAACACCTTTCCAATGAGATATTGCACATGGGGGTAGCTTATTTTTTTATCCCTCCCAAGCTCAAACACCAATTTCCAGCTCGAGATTACTTTTTGCCATGAAATGTGTGAGTTAATATGATATAATGAGGTACCAAAACGTGCATTTTATCCTGCTACATCTAGATAATATACAGGGTGTAACAAAAGTCCGTTCTCATTGGGAAATTTTTTCGGATATTTTATTTATGTACGAGGCTTGTTTTCATTTAAATGGAGCAGTGAATCGACACAATTATCGTTACTGGAGTGATGAGCATGTACTGGATTAATTGGTAAGTTGATTGTATTGTTTGTAATGTATAGTAAAAATTATTTTGTTCAATTCTGTAATATCTTATTTCGCTATGAGAACGGACTTTTGTTACATCGTATATATATATATATATATATATATATATATATATATATATATATATATATATATATATATATATGATACACACAGACAGTGCATGGAACAAGGAACTCTTCTGGGACAATTAAATCTACTATAGTCCGAATAAGTAATGGTAAATGACAAATACCATAGTTTTTCTTTTTCATGATGCTAGCCCGACGTGGGCAACGGGTCACTCGCAAAGAGGTCCCATAAATATAGCTTCCCTCACCAGCTATCTGCAAAGCAGACAGGATCCAGCTTTGGGACATGGATCTAGGGTTTAAAGCACCTAGCCATGCTACATTTAGAACCTCAATATAAGCAAAAGACTCGCTGCCTTGAAACGGACATGTTATGTGCCTTGAAAAGTGGACGCTCAATTCTGCCAGTTGAGGTTTAAGTTTTGGTTTTTGGCTAAAAATATAATAGTTACCCCTTTTTTCTTTTTCTTTGATGCATTCAATCTGACGTGAAGGCAGCGAGTCTTTTGCTTATATTGAGGTTCTAAATGTAGCATGGCTAGGTGCTTTAAACCCTAGATCCATGTCCCAAAGCTGGATCCTGTCTGCTTTGCAGATAGCTGGTGAGGGAAGCTATATTTATGGGACCTCTTTGCGAGTGACCCGTTGCCCACGTCGGGCTAGCATCATGAAAAAGAAAAACTATGGTATTTGTCATTTACCATTACTTATTCGGACTATAGTGGATTTAATTATCCCAGAAGAGTTCCTTGTTCCATGCACTGTCTGTGTGTATCATAAAAAACTCAGGGGACCATTCTGAGTTCATTCATATATATATATATCCCCCTCCCCGCGGGCGGTCTTTCTGGGGTGGATCGCCCGCGGGCTCCTGCCTCCATGTGGCGAGGGGGGTCAGCCGCGGCTGGGGGCCCTGCCGGGTCCCCGCCCGGTTGCGAAGTGGACTTTTAGCATACCCTGCTATCCTACAGCCCCCTCTTTCCTGTCTTCCCCTCTTTACCCTCGTCCTTGCCCCCTCTGTTTTTTCTGCTTTCTCTGTTCACTTCGCGCGCCCCGTGGGCTACCGGGGCTGGTCGCTGGGGGTCTCGCCCCCATGGCCGGGGCCGGACTAAGTTGGCTGGTAGGGTGCCCAGGCCTGGGACCCTGGGGGGCCTTGGTCTTTGCTGCCGGCGGGGGAGAACTTTCGACGCTGCAAGGGCCCCTTTTGAAACGGGGGTACCTACATGGGACGAGGCACCCATCCCCCGCCGGCGTGCGCTTGGTCCCCTTGGGCCCCGGGTAATCGGTTCCCCGCGGCCCCGGGCGCGAAACAACAATAAAAATTTTCTATGGAAACACTTACAAATCTAATGGACCTCGTTGACGACCCGGCTTGTGCATCTGACCTCCCTCTGACTACCTCTTTGGACCTGTGGGTCTGGTAAGGGCAGTCGGCAGCCCTCGCCCACCCCGTCTGCTCTTCTTGCCGACACCTCCTCTCCCTCTCTTCCCCAGGCTCGTGGCGCCGTTGCCCGACCCCCGCCAGTAGCGGATGGACCTGCAGTGGACCCCCCGACCCCTGGATCCCCCCATATTCCACGTCCCGATAGGGACCCACCTGCTTTTTCGCCCTCAGGTGGGAGGCCCGCGGCCCCGGTCGCTTCCCACTCCGGTCGGGCCTCATCGCACCCGGCCCCCTCGGCCCCTGGGGGACGTGGGACACGACGTCGCCGTCCGCCTTTCTCGTCTTCTCGCCCCCTCGAAGTTCCGGTGGTGTTTGGCCAGACGGCTTCACTCGGCCTTAGGACGATGGACAAGTTCCTCGTCCTCCGCCCCTCCTCCTCCAAGCCCCTCCCCACTAACCACGAACGCCTCTTTCGAGCGATCCATGGGAAGACGGGGACGGCGCGTTTTGACCTTCGGCCTCAGAGGGATGGCTCCATTTTGATAAGGTCGCGTTCCTCTGCCGAAACCTCCTCTCTGCTCGCTATCCCCGATGTCCTGGGCTGCGGGATCACGGTGACTCCCCACCCCCGCCTCAATCAGTGCCAGGGCACGATCTACGCTGCTCGTCTTCTACCCATCCCGGTGGAGGACCTCCAGACTGACCTCGCCTCCCAGGGTGTGGTGAGAATATACCGTTTTCCCGACAGATCGCGGTCCCTAGCCGTCCCTTCTCCTCGCCTTCTCCTTACTTTTGACTCACTGGTGCCCCCCGTTTCGGTATTCTGGGGCTTTGGCGAGAGAAGAGCATGCGAATTCTCGGTTCGGCCATACGTGCCAGATCCTACGCGCTGTTTTCAGTGCAATAGGTTTGGCCACGTGAGCAGTTCCTGCCGTCAGCCGGCCCCGTTGTGTGTCCGCTGCGGCGGCCCTCCCCACCCCTTGCCCTGTACTGCTCCGCCTTCCTGCACCAACTGTCATGGACCGCACCCTGCTTCATCCCGCTCTTGCCCGTCCTTCCTCTTTGAGAGGGAGGTTCGGGCCCTCTGTTCATCAGAATTTCTCAGCGCTCGGGAGGCGCGGGACCGGTTGCGTGGCCGCGAGGCCCGGCGTGGTACCTCGTACGCCGAGGCTCTCCGTCCCCGGCCGCCGCCGGCCCAGACCCCGTCCTCACCGGCGGTTCCCGACGCGCATCCACTCACCGTGTCCGCTACTCCCTGTCTATCCTCTGCCGCCCAGCGGACTCCCGCCGCGGCTCCCTGTACTACCAGCGCGTCCCCACGTGCTCCCTCCGCGAACGCCGATGCTTCGTCGGCAACCCCCCCCTGCCCCTTCTACGCCCTCTCCACCGGCGCTTTCGGCCACCCCCATTCCGGACCGTGACCCGCCGTCGCCCATGCGGGCCGCACGACGGAGGGGAACGGGCCGCAAGCGCCGCGCCAATAGTGACCCCGAAAGGTTCGAGGCCATAGGCCTCGCATCCTTCCTCTCCCAGACACAAACGCCCCCTTCGCCCTACCATCCCGGTGTCCTCACCGTCCCCGCCTCGCAACCGTTATGGACGCTCCCCCCTGGGGTCCCCGACGACCCTCGTGGTGGGGGCGGAGATACATCGCTCACCGGTTCGGTCGATGGACCCACTGGAGGGGGAACTCGCCCGCCTGGTCGCCGTGGGTGGATGAGTACGCCCCCGCGCGTGACCTACCCCACCTCTCTCCTTGACCTGCCTATGCATCCGGGTGAGGTATCCTTTTCCACTCCCCCTTGTAGTCCAGCCTCCCCTGCACCTCCGGTGAAGGGAGGGGCCTTCTGGATACCCCTCACATCCCCTTCTCTGCATCGCTCTCCCCGGGCGTCCGGGTGACTCCTCTTCAGGAGGATTTGCCGGCGTCAGTTTCCACATCGCCCCCCCGTCGGGATGACCCTCGCCTTCGCCCACGTTCGGCGTCCCCCGTTGGGCCCCGGGGCTTTCCAATCCCCTTGTTAATCTCGGGCCGCCCGATGGCCCACCCACCCCATAACCATCCGTTTCGCAGACTTTCCTAGCCTCCATATACTTCGCTCCTGCAGTGGAACATCCGCGGCTCCTGGTAGGCCTCGAGAGTCTCTCTTCTCTCCTGGCCTCCAGGTGTCCGGCGTGTTTCTGCCTTCAGGAGACGATACTGGGCTCCCGTTCCCTCCCTCGAGTGTCCGGCTACTGCGGGCTCCCCTCCCCGCCTCTCGATGGGGCGGGTAGGGGGGGCTCGCGGTCTTCGTGCACCGCTCCGTCCCTTTCCGCCCCCTCCCGCTCCGTACTGTCTTGCAAGCTGTGGCCGTGCGCCTTTCTTTGTGGCGTCAGCTCACGGTCTGCTCTCTTTACCTCTCCCCCTAACGTACGCCCTCCACCCGATTCTCTCCGTGACCTAATTCTGCAACTTCCCCGCCCTTTCCTGCTTCTCGGGGACTTCAACAGTCGGGACCCGGCCTGGGGGGACGTTTGCTCCACCTTTCTCTCCGGGACCCTTCTCTCCCTTATGGACGAGCTAGAGTTCACCTTTCTGAACGATGGCTCCCCAACCTGCCTCCACTCGGCCCATGACAGTTTCACCTGTATTGATCTTTCCCTGATTTCCCTCGATATCGTGACGGAGTTCACCTGGGAGGTCCTGCCGGATTCTTCCGGCAGTGACCATTTCCCTGTGTGTCTTACCCCAACCCGACTCCTCCCCCCCACCTCTGTCCGCCCGCGCTGGCTGTTCGCCCGAGCGAAATGGGCCTCATACACGAGGTGCACGGCGATCTCGCCGTCCATTCCTGCTTTCCCTCCGTTAGTGAGGCCCTCGCCTTTCTCGAAAGCAAGATCCTCTCGGCTGCCACCAGTTGCATCCCCCGTACCTCAGGCTCCCCCAGGCCGCGCAGCGTCCCATGGTGGACCCCAGAGTGCTCCCGTGCCGTTCAGGAGCGGCGCCGTGCTGGCCGTCGCTTCTACCGGACCCGCCAGCCGGAGCATAAGATGGCGTTTCAGCGCCTGAAGGCAGTGGCCCGTCGGGTCTTGAAACTAGCCGGCGTACCTCCTGGCGGAGTTAGGTGTCCGGGATCTCCTCCTCGACTGTTTGGCGCAAGGTGCGTAGCTTTGAGCTTTGGGGACCCGTGTCCCCCCTCGACCCCCGGTGCTTCGGGTCTGGGACGACGAGTTCGTGTCCGATCCGGAGGCCGTCGCGAACGCACTCGCGGCGCACTTCGCAGCCATCTCCAGTTCCGATTCCCCCCACTCCCGCCGCGACCCACCGGAATTTCCACCTCATAGGGATGACCCCTATAATCACCTTTTCCACATGACAGAGCTTCGGGAGGCCCTCCGCCCCCGACGCTCCTCCGCCCCCGCCCCGATAATATCCCCTATGACTTGTTACGGCACCTCCACCCCTCTGCTCTCAGCTTTCTACTGGACCTCTATAACCGGATTTGGTTGGAGGGTTCATTTCCGGACCGGTGGCGTGAGTCCATCGTCGTCCCCATCCCGAAGCCCGATAAAGACCCCTCACTCCCGTCGAACTATCGCCCCATTTCCGTGACATGCTGTGCCTGCAAGGTGATGGAGGCGATGGTCGCCTCGCGGCTGTCCTTTACCTTGGAGGCGAGTGACCAGTACCCTGCTACCCAGGCTGGTTTCCGGCGCTTCCGGTCTACCACCGACCCCCTCCTTCTCCTTAGCCATGACGTGCAGGAGGCTTTCTCCCGGCGTCAATTTGTACTCGCCGTCTTTTTCGACCTCCAGAAGGCCAACGATACTACCCGGCGGAGCGCGGTCTTCGACTGCTTACGCTCCCTGGGTTTCGTAGGCTTTCTCCCTTCCTTTATTTATAACTTCTTGTCCGCCCGTTCTTTACACGTCCGCATCGGTTCTACCCTCTCTGACCGCTTTCCGTTAGAGGAGGGTGTCCCTCAGGGTAGTGTCCTTAGCGTCTTGTGTTTCTCACTCGTGATGAACACAGTCGCTACGGTCCTGCCTACATCCGTTCGTAGCTCTCTCTATGCCGATGACTTGGCTATCTATTGCTCTGGCCGCCTCCCGTCTTTGGCTGAACGTCGGCTCCAGCTAGCCATCAACGCGGTGGTTCGCTGGGCGTCCTCGGTTGGCTATGCTTTCTCACCCTCTAAGTCTTCCAGTATGCTTTTCCGTCCTCGGCGCCTCCGTCTGTCGCATACCTTCGCCCTTACCCTTGCCGGCACTCCTCTTCCCCTCGTCCCATCCGTTAGATTCCTGGGTATGACCCTCGACGGATTTTTCGGTTGGGTTCCACACCTTAGGCGGTTGCGGCAAACATCTCGCCGCACCCTCTCCCTTTTGGGTCATCTGTCCCACACGACCTGGGGGGCGGACAGGCGTACTCTGCTGCGCCTGTACACCTCCCTGGTGCAATCCCGTGTCGACTACGGCTGTGTGGTCTACAGCTCCGCCTCCTCTCCGGCACTCCGTATGCTGGATCCTCTTCTCCACCGTGGCCTTCGCCTGGCGTCGGGTGCCTTCCGCTCGTCCCCTGTCGCTAGTCTTCAGGTGGACTGTGGACACCCCCCCCCTGCCCCTTCGCCGGGGCCTTCTCATGGCGAAGTGTTACCTTCGCATCTGCCGCCTTCCGATGTCCCTACTCTTCTCCGCGATCTCCCAGGCGCTACCCCGGCCTACACGTGGCATTTCGCTGCCTCTCTGGCCGAGATTTTCTCGTCCCTGGGGATCCCCCCACCCTCTATTCTGCCGTTCTCCTTCGATCTGTCGCCCCCCTGGCGGACCACCCCTATCTGCCGTTGCCAGGCGCTCCGTGGCCTGCGTAAGGAGTCTCCTCCTGCCGTCCTCCGGTCTTCTTTTCTGGCCCATCTTCCCGTCCATTCGGACGACGTTCCCGTCTACACCGACGGCTCGCGCTCCCCTGCAGGTGTCGCGGCCGCCGTCTTCTCTCCGTCATTGTCACCTACCTCCCGGGTATCCCCCTGCCGGTTCAGGCCTCCATCTTTTCCGCGGAGCTCTTTGCCCTTCTGGAAGCCCTCCGTCTGGTATCGGGTTGTTCGCGGTCCTCCTGTACCATTTTTTCGGACTCGCTGAGCGCCCTTCAGGCGCTCGACCGCTATGATTCCCCGGACCCCCTCGTACGCCTTATTCAACAGGAGTACCATGTCCTGCACACCGTTCACCGGATCCGGGTCACCTTCTGCTGGGTTCCTGCCCATGTTGGTGTTTCCGGTAATGAGCCGGCGGACCGCATAGCCCGGTCCGCCGCCTCTCTGCCTCCCCTCCCCCGCCCGCTCCCCTTCTCTGACTATGTGCAGGTCTTTCGTTCCTTTTACGACCGCATGTGGCAACAGTCCTGGGACGATGCCACCGGAAATAAACTCTGGTCCATCCGCCCCCGTCTGTCATATTGGGTGTCCTCTTTCCACCGCTCCAGACACAAAGAGGTCGTCCTTGCGCGGCTTCGCATCGGCCATACGCGCCTCACGCACGCTATCTTATGTTCCGGCAGGAGGCTCCTCGTTGCGCCTCCTGCCAGTCGCCCCTCACCGTCTCTCACATCCTTGTGGAATGCCCCACCCTGTCGTCAGTACGTCGTCGCGCCTTCCCGTTCCTTTCTGATTTCCCCCTCCCCGAACATTTACGCCTTATGCTCGCTGAGAGCCCTCTCTTCTCGCTTGACCGTCTTTTCCTCTTCCTCTCCCAATCTCGCATCCTATCTGAGCTTTAGGTGACTTCTCACTGTAGTCCGCTGTTCTCCCTTTTCTAGTGCCTTTTCTCCGTCTCCGTTTCTCTTTCTCGTATTCCGCCTCGCCATGATATCCGCTACCATATAGCGGGAAGTGGCGGTAAACGCCCCAATACAAAAATAAAATAAAAATATATATATATATATATATATATATATATATATAGCGTCGCTAACTACGAATCATCGGCCCGGGATCGAGACCAGGTTGGTAAATAAATTGGTACCCTGGGTAGCTTAATAATTAAGACGCTGGGCTGCTGGTGAGGCGTGGTTCGGATTCCACGTTAAACTGTAGGTCTAAGGTGGAGTGACAAATTTGACCTTCGTCAGAATGAATAATTCGGGCGGAAGCAAAACCAAGGTTAACCAAGGTTATTAATGATTTTTAATGTCTGTAAACTTCTTTATTGGTTGAAAGTCAATGTGTGGGTCAAGAAGTGCCCCTGACCGTCATGTTTTCCAACTGGTGGTTATGTTGATTCTATCATCAATATGTTATCAAAATTGCCTGAAAACAGAAAAATTACAGTATTAATAACTATCCAAATAATATCGAACAATATTATATAGGTGGCGCTAATTGAAATGAACATTTTGGTACCTCATTTTATATAGACTTAACAGAAAGCATTTTATGGAAGAAAATGTAATTTTTTACAACATATTCACCACTCTCGATTAGCCATTTGGAGCTCTCGAACTGTGTTAAAGCTTGGTAGGGGTCAAAACTGAAGCTACTACCGAATGTAATACCTCGTTGGAAAGGTATTTAGAATCGTAACGTTGTGGGAGTGGTTTTCTTTTCAACTTTTCAAAATAAAATTTTACCATTTATCACACACACCCTCCTGCCGTGACGGACGGCAGTCGAAGCCCCGGTGAAGCACTATTTATTATCCCTTTCCTCACTCGTTACACGGAGACATACTATCTGTCATAAAAGCCTTTGTTAAAAATTTTGCTAGCCCGTCAAATTCATTTTGTCAAAGGAAATAAGCAATATCAAAATCAACATAAAGGGGGTTAGGGGTGGGGGGAACTTGATGGGCGGCATGCCGGTTGCTCGTAGGTGCTATACGCTCCATTACATTTATCAATGTAACAATTTGACAAAACTTCGTAAATCTGATTCCCGCAAGTATTAACTAATGTATTATTTTATAGATTTTTTTAATGCTTTGACCCTTTCATTTCACGAATTATGGTATGGGGTGAAAATAAACGTAGCCTTTACTGGTTCGAATAAGAATGAAATGATTTATTTTCGGCTACACAAATGTGAGACAGTGAATGAAAGCGTTAAAGTAAAAGTTATTGTATATAAATTGAGTATAATTCGAGTAATGGTCTATTTTCAGCTATTGTATATAAATTGCGTACCGGTATATTGCGAGTAACTATTGCCATAAAAAGTAACGCTCATCGCATCATATTTGGCGCTTCTTTAGATATATTACTTAAAATTCTACTCCCTCGCTGAAAAAAAAAAAATTGCGCGTGTATATTTTGTACTATCTTTTGGACCCTCCCTCCCTCCCCTTATCCAAAAATGGACAATCTAATTTAATTAATATATTACAAAGTATTTGATATATGCATTTCTACGACACCATTATTATTTTCACGGAACTAACTCTTCACGTAGTAAATTTATGTTTGGTTTATGCCAAGTTAATTCCTTTAGGAAATCTAAGGAAACAAATTTTTTCATTAAAATCGTTTTACATTATAAGTAAGTAGTGTAGTTTGCAATTGCACGCGAAGGCATGTTGCCTTTTCTTAAATGGCTTTTCAGTTCAAATTTTGTAACCACTTTCCCGCACAAAATATTACGCACTGCATAGTGTATACGTCACAAATCAATAACATTGCCAAATCTCGAAATTACAATTAGAAATTACAAACTTTAAGGTGTGGCACCACGGCGATATAAGCGCCACCTGTTTTTTTTATTTACGCGTATCACTATAGCGAATAAGTCTGATTAAAACCACTTAAATTAATATCTATCCATTTTGGATGAGACCACGAGGTACGCGAAAACGGGACTGGGTCAGTCCGAGTGTGGTATTCGTGCTGGTGGTGGTATAATCGTCATTTATTTGAACATTTATCATTTGGTCAGCGACAAATGTCTTCCATCAATTTACTGATAAAAATATTCCTACATATGTTGAGGCTTCTTAAAATGATTTTATTCTAAACTTTTAAGTTTGTGTTTGTGTTTTGTCTCTTACAGATACGCCATTTGTTTGTTGGTGGTGGATTTATTAGGTTTATTTTAGTTTTAGTTTTTAAAATGATTTCCATGAATGTTGTTGTAATTCGTTTTCTTTGAAATTTTTAGACCTTTCCTCTCCGTCATTTCTTTTCGTTTATCTTCAGCAATGGTTCGCTCCGCTTATAAGAGATACTAGTTGGACTCAAAAAACGTCACTCGTTTTTCAAATTAAACGTGATAGTTTTCATTTTTTCTCTGGCAAATTTTTTACTGGGTTTAATTTTTATTAATTTAACTTAATAATAAAGTTAAATTAATACAAATTATTACTCGTTAACAAAAACAAAATGTTTATTCAGAGTATCCATTACATGAATAAAATCGAATTTCATAATGTCGACATTCGACCGTATATGGATTACAGATTTCAAACTCCATTTCAGATATTCAATGAAAATGACTAACTTAACGTAATTCAACCTAACGTAACCTGATCTGACCTAATTTAAAGTAACTTTTTATGATCGACCTTACGCATGTCGACATTGTGCGGATCGACTTTGTTCCGCTACCCTACCCACAGAGTACATTACACGAGTTATACTAAGCGTATTAAATAGATCGAGAGAACGTCGCATCCATTTATTTACGGAGTAATATGACCTTGTATGTAATAGCAAGTAATCAAATCAAAGTTTCTTATATGAATATACCGTGGGAAATACGCGAGCTTTTCACGCAGAATCTTGATATTTATTTCAATCTTTTACAATAGAAAATCGAAAATAGAAATTGAACAAAATGGTAAATACCAAGTTCATCAAATTTGCATTCAATTGATTTCTATCATTACAAATGAAAAAGTTAAAAAAACTAAGAAATAATAGAAATAAGGAAATGGTAAATAATAAATGTGGTACATCATATTATTTGCCATTTTTATGGTATTTGTTTCTTTTTGTGCGTGTTCCAACATCATTTACCTTCATTAATAATGGAAGATAACAAGTTTTGGATAGGAGTCGCTGGTTGCTTGTTTTAGACATTCTTATAGGTGTTTTTTGTTCTGGTTAGGAATTGAAAAGCACAGTACAGTAAACCCTCGTCCAACGCGTGTTTGTCCAGCGCGAATATGCTTATACACGAAAAAATAAATGCGAACACTTATTTGCCGAAAGCGGAAAATTTGATTATACACAGTCCACCAAACACGCTCTAATACAGTAGTAGTGTACGCGTGCCAATGCGCGGTCTAGTGTTTTCTTACACTCTCCAACATTCCCGCATCTCCCTCCCTCTCGCGTCACCCTTTGTCTCAGTCCCGCTACCGCGTTAAGTTCAGTAAAGTTGTGTTGGATTGTTTTTGTCGTTATTTCGCCGTTGTTTTGCTATTACCCTTAAACAGCAGTATGACACCAAAACGTAAAGCATCTGCAAGTGATAGTGAAGAGAAGAAATGTCGTAAGGTTATGACATTAGCCGAAAAAATAAAGATTCTAGATCAGTTGCGTGGTGGTATGAGCATAACGTCACTTGGCCGCGAGTATCACGTGAATGAGTCTACCATACGCACCATCCGAAAGAGTGAAAAGATGCGTTATTTTCATTTAATATATTTTTATTTATCATATGTAAATATCATTATGTTTATGATTTTATGTTCTTATTTCATATACGAGGGCCACTCAATATATTTTGCCCCACTTTTTTTTTTCTTTCCAAGTTTCCTTGTAAGTTCCAGAAATTTTGTACACAAGTAGTTACATACCTTTTTACAAGTTTTTATTTTTCCATATAGTCTCTATCCTTTTCTACGGCTTTCCTCCACCTCGATACAAGGCCCTTTATTCCTTGCTGGTAAAAGTCTGCTGGGTTCCGCTGGAGCCACATCTTAACCTCCTCAACAACCTCATCGTCACTGAAACTTTCTTCCACGAATAGCATCCTTCATTGGCCCAAACAAATGGAAGTCTGAAGGTGCTAGATCCGGGCTATATGGAGGGTGGGGTAACACAGTCAAGCGCATTTTTGTGATGGCCTCTCTTGTTTGCAAACTGTTGTGCGGTCTTGCGTTATCGTGCAAAAGAAGGACGTCTTCCAGTTTTCTCTTCGGTCGAACTCGCTTTATACGTCTCTGGATCCAGGTATGGACGTCTGCTCTCGTCTTTTGGAGCGGTATCATAATGAAGGTGAAAACTTTTTGGAGCGCATTATCACTAGAGGTGAAACCTGGATCCATAACTATGAACCAGAAAGCAAACGACAGAGCATGCAATGGAAGCATACAACGTCTCCCGTTGCAAGGAAGTTCAAAGGCCAGCCGTCAGCAGGTAAAGTTATGCTAACACTTTTGGGATACACGAGGCCCTATTCTTGAACATTATCTAGAGCGTGGAACTACAGTAACAAGTGCATCGTATTCCGACATGCTTCGGAATGAGTTAAAGCAAGCAATTCGCACAAAACGGAGAGGGAGATTGTCGGAAGGTGTTATTCTGTTACACGACAATGCGCGCCCTCATACCGCTGCACAGACTAGAAAATGCCTTCAAGAACTTAAATTTGAAGTTCTCGACTATCTAACCTACAGTCCAGACCTGGCACCTCCGGATTTTTACCTGTTTGGAGCACTAAAAGACGCTTTGAGAGGTCAGCGATTCAAGGGGATGATGACCTGAAGGAGGCAGTGCATGACTGGCTACGCACACAGCCAAAAACATTTTGTGATGGCATTAGGAAGCTTGTAGATCGCTGGACTAAGTGTATTGAGAAACAGGGAGACTATGTTGAAAAGTGTTTATAATCTATCAGATGTGAAAATAAAATTGTGAAAATAAAAAGTGCGGATACTTATTGAATTATCGTATAATTGAAATTTGTGTGGTGATATATGTTATATATGGGACAATATTTTATATTAAAATACATGTTTTTCATATAAAATTTCGCAAATTTTTTACAAAACTTTTATATTATAAGAATTGTTTGAATCTGTGTTTGGAATTGGTATATATATATATATGTGTATATGTGTATATATATATATAATATATATATATATAATATATATATATATATATATATATATATATAATATATATGAACCTTATGTTGTTTCGTGCGTTGGTCTCTCTTCAAACGGAGGTCAAGCTGGTGGCCCCGCCTCTAGGTCTGGCTTGGTGGAGGAACGAGTTGCTTTCTTGCGCTCCCCCACCGTACATAGCCAGGCACGCCAGGCTCATCTGGTACCGTCCTGAGCCAGGCATCCAGTCTTCTCTTGAAGACTTCAACTTTGACCCCCGTTACGTTTCTGAGGTCTTTTGGAAGCTGGTTGAGAAGTCTTGGCCCCTGACAACCAAGCTATTTTCCTTCAGAGTTGAGGAGGTCCCTTGTCGGGCCTTTAATTTGGGAACACTACACATTCTGCCTTTCCTATTTTCCAGTGTTGCTTGAATGGTAATTGGGTTAGTTTTAGGTTTGGTACCAGTTTTTCGATCATTTTCCATATGTAAATTATGGTGTACCTCTCTCCTTCTTTCTAGGGAGTACAAATTTAGTTTTACGTAGTCTTTCCAGTAGTTAATTTCTTTGCAGCCATCAATCTTGGCTGTGAAATGCCTTTGCGTTTCTTCTAGTTTATTAGTTTCTTCCTTTCTATATGGGGACGTCAAAACTGAGTAGTATTCAAGTTTTGGTATAATCAGTGTTTTTAGCAGGGGAATCATTACTGTCCTGTCCCTTCTCTTGAACGTTCTTATTTACCTGTCCAGCCCCACTCTCTGCGTTATTTATCGCTATCTGATTTTGTGTTTCGAATTTCGCATCATCTGTCATTATTATCCCGAGATCGCTCGCTTTCGTGCTTCTCTGAATTTCCTGTCTATCTGGAGCATATTATGCAGTCTGTTTAAGTTCTTCTTTTCTACCATATCTCAGGAGCTGAAATTTCTCGGTGTTAAATGACATGTTGGACACTGTCTTCTGACCATTTGTATATTTTGTTCGTGTCCCTCTGCAAGGCCTCCACGTCTTGTGCGTGGCTGATTTTTCTGCTGATCTTTGTATCGTCTGCAAAGGATGTTACTATACTGTTGCTGTTTATTCCGCTGTGTATGTCTGTTAGCATGATAATGAACAGGAGTGGGGCCAGTACTGTCCCTTGTGGTACTGAGCTGCATACTTCCGATTCTGATGATGATATACCTTGAGTTTTGACGACCTGCAGACGTTCTCTGAGGAAGTTGTAGATCCATTTTCCCACTTTGCCTGTTATTCCCATATATTTAATTTTATGTGCTATTATACCATTGTCACATTTGTCGAAAGCTTTAGCAAAATCTGCGTATATAACATCGTAGTTGTCATTGCCTTCCAATGCATCTAGGATATTGTTGTAGTGTTCTATTAGTTGTGAACTTGTGATAGGCATGATCTACCTGGTCGGAATCCATTATATATATATATATATAAGCACACCGGACAAAAAATTAGTCACCCCTAATAGCACCGATAGTAGGAAGTTCAAGGTCACACAGAGGGCGCTGATGTAGCATTGGTAAGTGACAAGTAGCGGTGACGTAGCACACAGGATCAGATCTGTTTCGTGAGGTGGTGAAGAACAAAGTGTGTGTTGGATATAGTCTGCAAAATGGGTCGTGAGGCAGACGTTACTCAGTGGCAAAAAGGAGCCATCGTGTTTGGCAGAGCCCACGGACACAAAATGTCTGAAGTAGCCCAATTTGTTGGTGTGTCAACGCGTACTGTCCAGCGAGTTTACAAAGAGTGGTGTAGTTCGCAATCAACTGACAATCGACGGCGTAACTGTGGCCGGAAAACAATTCTCGACAATAGGGGCCGCCGCCATGTTTCTCGTCTAGTAACTGCAAATCGTTTTCAAACCAGAGAACAATTGCTCCACGAAACCAATGAGGTTCTCCAGCGACCAATTTCCGAACGGACATTGCGACGAGAACTGCATGCGATGGACATCTGGAGCAGGGTACCACGGAAGAGGCCGCTGTTAACAGCAAGTCACAAATTGGCACGTTATAAATGGGCTCAGAGGCACAAAAACTGGACTGCGGCCGATTGGAAACGTGTAATTTGGTCCGATGAGTCCCGTTTTTGTTTGTTCTCCAATGATGGGAGGCGACGAGTACATTGCAGGTCCAATGAAGCCTTTAATCCTGAATGCGTCGAAGGTGTTCAGGCTGGAAACAGAAAGTGAAGCGCAGGAATAGACACCCACGGACTCTGGCGGAACTTCGGGACCGGCTGATGAACGAGTGGCAGCAAATCGATGTTCAGTACATGCACAACCTCGTAGTCTCTGCCTCGCCGGATTCGTGCGGTTATCAAGGCCAGAGGCGCCGTCACACGTTATTAGGTACATTCTGAGAGGGGTGACTAATTTTTTGTCCGGTGTGCTTATATAATAATTTTTTATGTTGATGCTTTCAAGAGAACTAGACAGTTTTGCGGTGAAATACCAAACAGACGAGCCAGTATTGCCTTTCATTGGAACAGACTTAAACACACTGCTCAGGGATTTAATGAAACGGTTTATCAAGAAAGAAGTTATGGAGGCGGCGCCTTCTCTGTCAGCTCTTATGAAGGTTGAAGTTAAACAGACAGCAAATCAGCTTGATCCTTCAAAGATAGATGTAGGATTTGTGGCTGGAAGGGAGCTTCTGAAGAGTAATGCATCCGATAAACATAAATTCGACTTTAGAGTAGCTTGTAGAGCTCGTCTTGTGGCTATGGTAAATAAGATTTTAGAAAAATCTCCTGTGGCCTATCCACTGGTTCGTTACTTGTCCTGGATGGATCCAAGGGAGATATGCAAGAGAAATGCTCAACAAAGAAACTTGAAAAAATTTACCAATACTCTTGACATTATGGTGGAGTCTGGTAGGATGAAGGAAACTGCATGTGATCAAATTATCAGCCAGTTTGGTCATTTACTGATCATGCATGTTCATCAGAAGGATATGAGAAATTTAAAACGTTTGATCCACCTACTAAAGACAGGCTTGACGTCTTACTACACTCGCATTTATCTAAAGAGAAAAAGTATTATGAGTTATGGTTCGTTGTGAAGCAATTGTTGCTTCTATCTCACGGACAGGCTACAGTTGAAAGAGGATTCTCCATAAATAAGGGAGTGACTGTTGAAAATTTGAAGGAAAGTTTATTTGCCCGGCCCCAGATTGTTGATTACTGCAGAATGGCAGGAGGAATAATGATGTACAGATTACAAATAAAATGCTTGTAACTGCTGCAGGTGCAAGACAGAAATATCTACAGCATCTCGAAGATTTTAGAAAAGCAGAAAGTGAGTCAAAACGTGCGGGAAAAAGAAGAAAGATTATGGAGAAAGTCTCGGGTATGAAGACTAAGAAAAAGGGTTGAGGGAGATATAGTGCATCTTAGAAAGACCGCAGACAGACTTGCTGAAGAAGCAGAGAGGAAAGGGCAGTTGATTTTAGTGACTGAATCAAATGCTTTACTGAAAAAGGCGAAAGAGAAAGAAAATTTGGCAAAAATAGAAGGGGACATAAAGCAACAGCAGGAATGTCTTTAAGAGCCATTGTAAAACATGCGCTAATATACACTATATGATCAAAAGTATTCGGACACCGCATGGTTTTGGGAAAAATGGTTTTATTATGGCATTTAGTAACCAGTAGGTCCACCCTTTGCTTTTATTACAGCGTCAACACGTCGAGGCATACTTTCCACCAGTTTTCGGTAAGTCTGTGCAGGAATGGCTCGCCATTCCTCTTGCAGAGCTGATGCAAGTGAAGCCGGGCGTGGTGTGCGGTTTCGTATCCGTCGCTGCAGTTCGTCCCACATGTGCTCGATTGGGTTGAGATCGGGCTCTGAGCAGGCCAGTCTAACAAATCCACCTCATTTTCACGAAACCAGTCCTGCACACGCCTTGCAGTATGGCAGGGAGCTCGATCCTGTTGAAACAAACAATGGCCATCTCCGTAGTATTGCCACAGTGTAGGGAGGGCCGAATTGTCCAGAACGTCGAGATAAACGTCAGCGTTCATGGTAGTGGGTATAACAACCAACCCCCTCCCCGCGGGCGGTCTTTCTGGGGTGGATCGCCCGCGGGCTCCTGCCTCCATGTGGCGAGGGGGTCAGCCGCGGCTGGGGGCCCTGCCGGGTCCCCCGCCGGTTGCGAAGTAGACTTTTAACATACCCTGCTATCCTACAGCCCCCTCTTTCCTGTCTTCCCCTCTTTCCTTGCCCCCTCTGTTTTTTTTTCTGCTTTCTCTTTCACTTCGCGCGCCCCGTGGGCTGCCGGGGCTGGTCGCTGGGGGTCTCGCTCCCATGGCGGGGCCGGACTAAGTTGGCTGGTAGGGTGCCCGGCCTGGGACCCTGGGGGGCCTTGGTCTTTGCTGCCGGCGGGGGAGAACTCTCGACGCTGCAAGGGCCCCTTTTGAAACGGGGGTACCCGCATGGGACGAGGCACCCATCCCCCGCCGGCGTGCGCTTGGTCCCCTTGGGCCCCGGGTAATCGGTTCCCCGCGGCCCCGGGCGCGAAACAACAATAAAAATTTTTATGGAAACATTACAAATCTAATGGACCTCGTTGACGACCCGGCTTGTGCATATGACCTCCCTCTGACTACCTCTTTGGACCGTGGGTCTGGTAAGGGCAGTCGGCAGCCCTCGCCCACCCCGTCTGCTCTTCTTGCCGACACCTCCTCTCCCTCTCTTCCCCAGGCTCGTGGCGCCGCTGCCCGACCCCCGCCAGTAGCGGATGGACCTGCAGTGGACCCCCCGACCCCTGGATCCCCCCATATTCCACGTCCCGATAGGGACCCACCTGCTTTTTCGCCCTCAGGTGGGAGGCCCGCGGCCCCGGTCGCCTCCCACTCCGGTCGGGCCTCATCGCCCCCGGCCCCCTCGGCCCCTGGGGGACGTGGGACCCGACGTCGCCGTCCGCCTTTCTCGTCTTCTCGCCCCCTCGAAGTTCCGGTGGTGTTTGGCCAGACGGCTTCACTCGGCCTTAGGACGATGGACAAGTTCCTCGTCCTCCGCCCCTCCTCCTCCAAGCCCCTCCCCACTAACCACGAACGCCTCTTTCGAGCGATCCATGGGAAGACGGGGACGGCGCGTTTTGACCTTCGGCCTCAGAGGGATGGCTCCATTTTGATAAGGTCGCGTTCCTCTGCCGAAACCTCCTCTCTGCTCGCTATCCCCGATGTCCTGGGCTGCGGGATCACGGTGACTCCCCACCCCCGCCTCAATCAGTGCCAGGGCACGATCTACGCTGCTCGTCTTCTACCCATCCCGGTGGAGGACCTCCAGACTGACCTCGCCTCCCAGGGTGTGGTGAGAATATACCGTTTTCCCGACAGATCGCGATCCCCAGCCGTCCCTTCTCCTCGCCTTCTCCTTACTTTTGACTCACTGGTGCCCCCCGTTTCGGTATTCTGGGGCTTTGGTGAGAGACGAGCATGCGAATTCTCGGTTCGGCCATACGTGCCAGATCCTACGCGCTGTTTTCAGTGCAATAGGTTTGGCCACGTGAGCAGTTCCTGCCGTCAGCCGGCCCCGTTGTGTGTCCGCTGCGGCGGCCCTCCCCACCCCTTGCCCTGTACTGCTCCGCCTTCCTGCACCAACTGTCATGGACCGCACCCTGCTTCATCCCGCTCTTGCCCGTCCTTCCTCTTTGAGAGGGAGGTTCGGGCCCTCTGTTCATCAGAATTTCTCAGCGCTCGGGAGGCGCGGGACCGGTTGCGTGGCCGCGAGGCCCGGCGTGGTACCTCGTACGCCGAGGCTCTCCGTCCCGGCCGCCGCCGGCCCAGACCCCGTCCTCACCGGCGGTTCCCGACGCGCCTCCACACCGTGTCCGCTACTCCCTGTCTATCCTCTGCCGCCCAGCGGACTCCCGCCGCGGCTCCCTGTACTACCAGCGCGTCCCCACGTGCTCCCTCCGCGAACGCCGATGCTTCGTCGGCAACCCCCCCTGCCCCTTCTACGCCCTCTCCACCGGCGCTTTCGGCCACCCCCATTCCGGACCGTGACCCGCCGTCGCCCATGCGGGCCGCACGACGGAGGGGAACGGGCCGCAAGCGCCGCGCCAATAGTGACCCCGAAAGGTTCGAGGCCATAGGCCTCGCATCACCTTCCTCTCCCAGACACAAACGCCCCCTTCGCCCTACCATCCCGGTGTCCTCACCGTCCCCGCTGCGCAACCGTTATGGACGCTCCCCCCTGGGGTCCCCGACGACCCTCGTGGTGGGGGCGGAGATACATCCCTCACCGGTTCGGTCGATGGACCCACTGGAGGGGGAACTCGCCCGCCTGGTCGGCGTGGGTGGGATGAGCACGCCCCCGCGCGTGACCTACCCCACCTCTCTCCTTGACCTGCCTATGCATCCGGGTGAGGTATCCTTTTCCACTCCCCCTTGTAGTCCAGCCTCCCCTGCACCTCCGGTGAAGGGAGGGGCCTTCTGGATACCCCTCACATCCCCTTCTCTGCATCGCTCTCCCCCGGGCGTCCGGGTGACTCCTCTTCAGGAGGATTTGCCGGCGTCAGGTTCCACATCGCCCCCCCGTCGGGGTGACCCTCGCCTTCGCCCACGTTCGGCGTCCCCCGTTGGGCCCGGGGCTTTCCAATCCCCTTGTTAATCTCGGGCCGCCCGATCGGCCCACCCACCCCATAACCATCCGTTTCGCAGACTTTCCTACCCCTCCATATACTTCGCTCCTGCAGTGGAACATCCGCGGGCTCCTGGTAGGCCTCGAGAGTCTCTCTTCTCTCCTGGCCTCCAGGTGTCCGGCGTGTTTCTGCCTTCAGGAGACGATACTGGGCTCCCGTTCCCTCCCTCGAGTGTCCGGCTACTGCGGGCTCCCTTCCCCGCCTCTCGATGGGGCGGGTAGGGGGGGCTCCGCGGTCTTCGTGCACCGCTCCGTCCCTTTCCGCCCCCTCCCGCTCCGTACTGTCTTGCAAGCTGTGGCCGTGCGCCTTTCTTTGTGGCGTCAGCTCACGGTCTGCTCTCTTTACCTCTCCCCTAACGTACGCCCTCCACCCGATTCTCTCCGTGACCTAATTCTGCAGCTTCCCCGCCCTTTCCTGCTTCTCGGGGACTTCAACAGTCGGGACCCGGCCTGGGGGGACGTTTGCTCCACCTTTCTCTCCGGGACCCTTCTCTCCCTTATGGACGAGCTAGAGTTCACCTTTCTGAACGATGGCTCCCCAACCTGCCTCCACTCGGCCCATGACAGTTTCACCTGTATTGATCTTTCCCTGGTTTCCCTCGATATCGTGACGGAGTTCACCTGGGAGGTCCTGCCGGATTCTTCCGGCAGTGACCATTTCCCTGTGTGTCTTACCCCAACCCGTCTCCTCCCCCCCACCTCTGTCCGCCCGCGCTGGCTGTTCGCCCGAGCGAAATGGGCCTCATACACGAGGTGCACGGCGATCTCGCCGTCCCCCCATTCCTGCCTTTCCCTCCGTTAGTGAGGCCCTCGCCTTTCTCGAAAGCAAGATCCTCTCGGCTGCCACCAGTTGCATCCCCCGTACCTCAGGCTCCCCCAGGCCGCGCAGCGTCCCATGGTGGACCCCAGAGTGCTCCCGTGCCGTTCAGGAGCGGCGCCGTGCTGGCCGTCGCTTCTACCGGACCCGCCAGCCGGAGCATAAGATGGCGTTTCAGCGCCTGAAGGCAGTGGCCCGTCGGGTCTTGAAACTAGCCCGGCGTACCTCCTGGCGGAGTTACGTGTCCGGGATCTCCTCCTCGACGCCCCCTCGACTGTTTGGCGCAAGGTGCGTAGCTTTGAGGGGACCCGTGTCCCCCCTCGACCCCCGGTGCTTCGGGTCGGGGACGACGAGTTCGTGTCCGATCCGGAGGCCGTCGCGAACGCACTCGCGGCGCACTTCGCAGCCATCTCCAGTTCCGATTCCCCCCACTCCCGCCGCGACCCACCGGAATTTCCACCTCATAGGGATGACCCCTATAATCACCTCTTCCACATGACAGAGCTTCGGGAGGCCCTCCGCCCCCGACGCTCCTCCGCCCCCGGCCCCGATAATATCCCCTATGACTTGTTACGGCACCTCCACCCCTCTGCTCTCAGCTTTCTACTGGACCTCTATAACCGGATTTGGTTGGAGGGTTCATTTCCGGACCGATGGCGTGAGTCCATCGTCGTCCCCATCCCGAAGCCCGATAAAGACCCCTCACTCCCGTCGAACTATCGCCCCATTTCCCTAACATGCTGTGCCTGCAAGGTGATGGAGGCGATGGTCGCCTCGCGGCTGTCCTTTACCTTGGAGGCGAGTGACCAGTACCCTGCTACCCAGGCTGGTTTCCGGCGCTTCCGGTCTACCACCGACCCCCTCCTCCTTAGCCATGACGTGCAGGAGGCTTTCTCCCGGCGTCAATTTGTACTCGCCGTCTTTTTCGACCTCCAGAAGGCCTACGATACTACCCGGCGGAGCGCGGTCTTCGACTGCTTACGCTCCCTGGGTTTCGTAGGCTTTCTCCCTTCCTTTATTTATAACTTCTTGTCCGCCCGTTCTTTCCGCGTCCGCATCGGTTCTGCCCTCTCTGACCGCTTTCCGTTGGAGGAGGGTGTCCCTCAGGGTAGTGTCCTTAGCGTCTTGTGTTTCTCACTCGTGATGAACACAGTCGCTACGGTCCTGCCTACATCCGTTCGTAGCTCCCTCTATGCCGATGACCTGGCTATCTATTGCTCTGGCCGCCTCCCGTCTTTGGCTGAACGTCGGCTCCAGCTAGCCATCAACGCGGTGGTTCGCTGGGCGTCCTCGGTTGGCTATGCTTTCTCACCCTCTAAGTCTTCCAGTATGCTTTTCCGTCCTCGGCGCCTCCGTCTGTCGCATACCTTCGCCCTTACCCTTGCCGGCACTCCTCTTCCCCTCGTCCCATCCGTTAGATTCCTGGGTATGACCCTCGACGGATTTTTCGGTTGGGTTCCACACCTTAGGCGGTTGCGGCAAACATCTCGCCGCACCCTCTCCCTTTTGGGTCATCTGTCCCACATACGACCTGGGGGGCGGACAGGCGTACTCTGCTGCGCCTGTACACCTCCCTGGTGCAATCCCGTGTCGACTACGGCTGTGTGGTCTACAGCTCCGCCTCCTCTCCGGCACTCCGTATGCTGGATCCTCTTCTCCACCGTGGCCTTCGCCTGGCGTCGGGTGCCTTCCGCTCGTCCCCTGTCGCTAGTCTTCAGGTGGACTGTGGACCCCCCCCCCTGCCCCTTCGCCGGGGCCTTCTCATGGCGAAGTGTTACCTTCGCATCTGCCGCCTTCCGATGTCCCTACTCTTCTCCGCGATCTCCCAGGCGCTACCCCGGCCTGACACGTGGCATTTCGCTGCCTCTCTGGCCGAGATTTTCTGTCCCTGGGGATCCCCCCACCCTCTATTCTGCCGTTCTCCTTCGATCTGTCGCCCCCCTGGCGGACCACCCCTATCTGCCGTTGCCAGGCGCTCCGTGGCCTGCGTAAGGAGTCTCTTCCTGCCGTCCTCCGGTCTTCTTTTCTGGCCCATCTTCCCGTCCATTCGGACGACGTTCCCGTCTACACCGACGGCTCGCGCTCCCCTGCAGGTGTCGCGGCCGCCGTCTTCTCTCCGTCATTGTCACCTACCTCCCGGGGTATCCCCCTGCCGGTTCAGGCCTCCATCTTTTCCGCGGAGCTCTTTGCCCTTCTGGAAGCCCTCCGTCTGGTATCGGGTTGTTCGCGTCCTCCTGTACCATTTTTTCGGACTCGCTGAGCGCCCTTCAGGCTCGAGCGCTATGATTCCCCGGACCCCCTCGTACGCCTTATTCAACAGGAGTACCATGTCCTGCACACCGTTCACCGGATCCGGGTCACCTTCTGCTGGGTTCCCGCCCATGTTGGTGTTTCCGGTAATGAGGCGGCGGACCGCATAGCCCGGTCCGCTGCCTCGCTGCCTCCCCTCCCCCGCCCGGTCCCCTTCTCAGACTATGTGCAGGTCTTTCGTTCCTTTTACGACCGCATGTGGCAACAGTCCTGGGACGATGCCACCGGAAATAAACTCTGGTCCATCCGCCCCGTCTGTCATATTGGGTGTCCTCTTTCCACCGCTCCAGACACAAAGAGGTCGTCCTTGCGCGGCTTCGCATCGGCCATACGCGCCTCACGCACGGCTATCTTATGTTCCGGCAGGAGGCTCCTCGTTGCGCCTCCTGCCAGTCGCCCCTCACCGTCTCTCACATCCTTGTGGAATGCCCCACCCTGTCGTCAGTACGTCGTCGCGCCTT
Organism: Bathynomus jamesi; assembly: GCA_023014485.1. Taxonomy (NCBI): domain Eukaryota; kingdom Metazoa; phylum Arthropoda; class Malacostraca; order Isopoda; family Cirolanidae; genus Bathynomus; species Bathynomus jamesi. Next base: position 604,551 of record JAJOZX010000606.1, read on the forward strand.
CCCGTTCCTTTCTGATTTCCCCCTCCCCGAACGTTTACGCCTTATGCTCGCTGAGAGCCCTCTCTTCTCGCTTGACCGTCTTTTCCTCTTCCTCTCCCAATCTCGCATCCTATCTGAGCTTTAGGTGACTTCTCACCTGTAGTCCGCTGTTCTCCCTTTTCTAGTGCCTTTTCTCCGTCTCCGTTTCTCTTTCTCGTATTCCGCCTCGCCATGATATCCGCTACCATATAGCGGGAAGTGGCGGTAAACGCCCCAATACAAAAAAAAAAAAAACAACCAACGGGCCGAGCCCTAGCCAGGAAAAACAACCCCATACCATGATGGACCCTCCACCGAACTTCACCGTTGGACGTACACAGTCAGGAAGAAGCCGTTCTCCGGGCTGTCGCCACACCCAAACACGCCCATCAGACTGGAAGAGTGAATACCGTGACTCGTCTCCAAAGAACAGTTTTCCAGTCCTCCACGGTCCAGGAACGACGGGAGACACACCAGGCCAAACGACGCGTGGCATTAACTTTTGTAATCAGTGGCTTGTGTACAGCTGCTCTACCATAATAACCGAGTCTGTGCATCTCTCTGCGGGTAGTTACAGTACTAACGGAGGTACCGGATGCTCTTCCTACCTCCTCAGCGATGGAAGCGGCAGAGGACGTGCGGGACTTCTTGACATGTCGTACCAGACTACTTCTATCACATTCCGTCAGTTTGCGTGGTCGTCCGGAACGTTTTTTCGCGTTAGTTGCACCGTCGTGCTTCCATCTCATGATAACATCCGCTACAGTCGACTTTGGTATATCCTGTTTGGCTGCAATGTTTCGTATAGAAACGTTACTTAAATAACATCCGATGACGAGTCCACGTTGGAACTCGGAGAGTTCACGTCCGCGCGGCATGGCTTCACAACAGTTACTGATAACTTAACAGAACACCTCAGCATTATAGTTTCGCCACGCTTTTTCCCAGCATACCTTTCGGCGAAGGTGATATTTGCAGAAATGCGGATTTTCCGGTGTGTCCGAATACTTTGATCATATAGTGTATATACCTAATGATGATGTATTATTTTCATTTTTCTATGTTTTCTTTATATATATATAGGAAAGAATTTGTTTATTTGGAGCATGTAATACAATGGGATTTCTGTTATACTTACAGGGGCGTCCGCAGGATTTTTCGCAAGGGGGGGCAAAACTAACTTATTAGTTCTTAGTTTTTATTAGTTCTTTATTAGGTAGAAATTTTTTTTTTTTTTCTACAAGTCAAGTCCATTTTTTATATGTTATATGATACTATGATTAACTATAATCGTGTAAGTTTCAGTGAAATTGACCAAAAGGTTTTCGAGAGAAAAAAATAAATAAAACACTCAATATAATGATCTTTGCAAATAATTCCATTACTATATCTTTCAGTATAGTTTATTTAACACTTCTAAGTTCAACGACACGGCACTTCGGTAAGGTAAAGTAAACGACATTTCCTTGAATGTGGAAACACTGACTGAGCTGCAGTAGAATTATAGAAGTCGTTGTGTGGGCAAACACAAATTTCCAAGGGAGGGCAACTGCCCCCTCTTGCCCCCCCCCCCCTCCGGACGCCCATGTATACTTATGTTGCATGTCTTATTTTTGTATATGTTATGTTTCTGTATGGAAAGAATGTAATTTGTTTATTTAGTTAGCAGCTCCTTGAAAATGTAGAAAATCATCCTTGAAACTCCTTGATTTATTTTCTCCATAATCCGTACGAACCCCGTGTCCACCACAATCACCCCTTTCATGTCCCAGAACATGGTGGCCATAACCTTTCCTGCAGAGGGAGCCATTTTGAACTTTTTCTTGCATGAGGAGTCTGCGTGATGCTACTCCATGGATTGGCGTTTTGTTTTGTCTCATCCCCAGTCACAATTCGTGAAAGGAAGTCATCCCCTTCTGTCTCGTATCGAACCAACGACTCAGAAGCAATTTCTTTTCTTTGGGCTTTGTGATCTTCAGTCAGTTGGCGAGGAACAAACCGTGAACACACTTTTGAGTATCCCAGTTGCTGAATTATCGTATTCACACTTCCTTCACTAATTCCTAGCTCCAGTGATAGCTCCTTGTATGTGACGCGCCGATTTGATCGAATGATGCTGTTAGCACGTTGCACAGTGTGAGATGTCACATCCGATGTCGGGCGACCGCTGCGTGGCTCATCATCGAGGCTGGCTCTCCCTCTCTCCGATGATCTCTCTCGTTTAGACCAGCGTCCAACTGTGCTTCGATCAACAGCAGCATTTCCGTAGACGTTTGTGAATATTTCCAACTGTTTCCTTCTCTGCGGTTAAGAAATCGATAACAGCTCTCTGTTTACGACGCGCATCACTGTCAGACGCTATTTTTGAAACTGCGTTAACCATCGGTTTTATACAAAAGCGTTTAAACGCCGTTTTATACAAGGAGGGGAGGTTCAAACTGGAAAAATCCTGTTACGTGAAGCGCAGAAAGTTTAAACTTAGGCCCAAAAGACACGTCAGCCCCATGGCCTATTATTTAGCTAAGAAAAAAGGGTGGGGCAAAATATATTGAGTGCCCCCTAGTACAATATAGGTAGGGAAATTCATTTGTGTGTTAATAAAAAACCTACATATCTAAGTATTAATGGGAGACTTTACGCGGCCGCGTTCACGTATCCCCATTTATTCCCTAAGATATTAAGTTTGTCCAACGCGGATTTACCTACACGCCGTTCTCGAGGAACCTAACCCCCGCGTTGGACGAGGGTTTACTATATACTAATCATTTTCTCTTGATAACATCCCATTCTTTACGGGAAAGAGTTTAATATAAGTATTGATCGTAATAATAATGCTGTTGTGAAATAGGGATTTGGTGATTTACGTAGCTAGCTAAATTCCGAGTCACTGAAGAATATCTGAGGAAAAACACACCACTTATTAGCCGGTATACTTTTGTATTTACATTAAAGCATTTTCGATCGTAGCCATTAATTTTCCAAGTTTGTTTTGTACTGATTGGATATTAAATTTTCTTTCAGAATATCCGATGTTGAACCCAAATATTACGCAGATGGAGAGGACGCTTACGCCATGAAAAAGGATTTGGTTGGATTCGCTTTAGAAAACAATGTTACTCCGGCAGATCCAAGTCAATTCTTTTAAAGTTTGCTATTAAATATATCCAAAGTTCATTTTATTATCATCATCACCCGCAACAGTAACTCGAACCTTTGTTACTAACCGACCGAAAGGGCAAGACGAGCTATGTATCTGTTAGGCTTTACAACGTTGCTATCTATAGCAAAATTTTACCGTGTAAAAGGCGTTAAAATATTTCGTCAACCATTCTTGTTTCTGCATTTTCTGAAAAATTACGCAATAGATGTACTTGTACCAATTGTGCAAATTATTTAAAAAAAAAAAAAAATTAAGTTTGACCAATTTTTGTAATTTGCGATTCTTCTCTGATTTTTTAACTTAATTAAGAGCTTTTGTAAGTGTTGGATTGTTTAAAAATAAATATCAGAATATTAACTTACCATTTTAATTATACATTTTTTAACCGACTCTAATTCTGACATTTACTTTGACAATGACGTTGCATTTTGGCTTGGAAAGTCAAATTCAGAGAGAGAAAATCTGAAGATCGTCAAAGTCAGAATTCAAGTTCACAAGTGAAAGTCGGTCAATTTCAAAATTTGGTTCAAAGTTAGTTCAGTGAAAGATTTGGTTGACCTCTGTCAAGACGCGCTTCTCTTTGTATGAATCAAAAAGAAAAGCAAAAATTCCTTTCGTGTTTGTTCCAGGTGCCATTCTAGGCGGAATGTAGCCCCAAATTGATTAACCACAAACATGGAACGTCCTTTCATTACTGTTATTTTAGTCCCACTACGAGCAATTAATCAAATTTTTTTTTTTAGCTTTCATGAGTTAAACTTATTTGCAAATTTTGAAGAACTGTACCAAATATACTGAATAAGTGTGAACAGGGGCCTGCAGAGGTGGGGGGGGGGTACCACGGCGGCTTGAGCCCCTGCCCTTTTCCCTCCATAACTGAAGTCATGGAGGGAAAAGGGCAACTTGAAATTGGAACTAGTGTATAGATATGAACAAGGGTTGATGGCAAATATCTTCGTGACCTATGATTATCGGCGGCTATGAAATTATCCTGGACCCCCAAGGAGGTACCCTGTTTTGGCTTTGAGCCCCTGCTCCTTAAATGTTCTCTGCACGAAACTAGGAATGAATGAACGTTTTTCTAATTATTATTGTTATTATGTAGAAATAAAGACCGAAAATTTATGTACGCTTTATAAACTTTATTAATTTGCACCATCTAACAATGACTATTTGGTTGTCTAGTGGTTCCCATCCGTTACCCAAACTTGTCGCCTTTATGTGCTTATGGTTTCTATCGATACCCTTTCATTAAAACTTTTCTTGCGCTTTTTGTATGGGTTTTAGCACTTGCGCGCGTAACGATTTTTGTTGCCTTAGTTCCATTCACTTACTTTAATCTTGAAGATGTAACCACAGATTTGTAATTTTAATAACTACATTGCTAGAATGAGTGGTTAGCTGCTTCATTTACAGTACAGTATATGTCATATGTGATTAAGTTACAATCTTGTACAATAGATACATTTTGTGAATTAAGGAAATAACATTTCATAGGAGGTTCATTTATTATTTTCCAAATAATGAATAAATTGATATCAACCCAATTTTAAGCATTTTTTACACACACACACACACACACACACACACATATATATATATATCAGTTCCGATTTTTTTTATATAGATTATATATGAAGTTTGACAAAAATAGTATTTTAAAGACTTAATGAAGCTGTACCATAAATCTCAATTGGCTTATATTTCTTTATCACAGTAGGAAGGGTTTAATTTCTATAATTTTCATTTTAATCTAGACTATAGGGTAGAGTGACACTATCTGTCTAGGAAAATACCAAATATACACAAAGATGTCTAAACATATTTTAGTTATTCACTTTCTCTAGAATTCACACCTTCCCAGACACACTCCTTTTGAATTCGCAGATGGAAGTTGTCGTTAACGAGTTTTTTTAATTCACTTTTCTGTTCAGTTATTAAAAAAAACACTTGCAAGGCATTATCACGCTTTACCAATTTTAAAATCTTTCGAATAACATCTGCGGAGGGACACTGATGTATTTTAAATTATCGTGTACACTGGAGAGTCCATCACGAACGCGTAACTCATCGATTAAGTGTGGTTCCTCTAAAAAAAAAAATTTATATATATATATATATATATATATATATATATATATATATATATATATATATATATATATATATTTTACTTATTCTACTTATTCTACTTATTTACTTATTTTACTTATTTTACTTATTTTACTTATTTATTTATTTTACTTATTTTACTTATTTATTTATTTTACTTATTTTACTTATTTACTTATTTATTTTACTTATTTTACTTATTTACTTATTTATTTTACTTATTTTCTTATTTATTTTACTTATTTTACTTATTTATTTTACTTATTTTACTTATTTATTTTACTTATTTTACTTATTTATTTTACTTATTTTACTTATTTTATTTACTTACTTATTTTACTTATTTTACTTATTTACTTATTTATTTTACTTATTTATTTTACTTATTTTTATTTTGCTGAAATTTCGTGGCAACTCGCTTGGGATTTTAAATAGCTATATTATTGCAACGAAACATGATGAGATGAAAAAAAGGCAAATTGAAGAACAACTCTAAAAGAATAACTTTATTTAACGTAGTTCGATATGGGCTCCTCTGGTAGCCCTGCAGACATCTAGGCGGTGATTCAATTCCAGCCACACACGCCGAAGAACATCAGGAGTGACGGATGCGATAGCTTCCGTGGTGATTCGCTCGTGCAAGTGATGAATATCCCTAATGGGTACACTGTACACGCTTTGCTTGACGTAACCCCACAAATAAAAGTTCAAAGGTGTCAGGTCCGGAGAGCGTGGAGGCCATGGCTTCCATCTTCCTCTTCCTATCCATCTCTGTGGAAATTTTTCATTAAGGAATTCTCGAACAACGTTGGCATAGTGCGGAGGAGCACCATCTTGCTGAAAGATGACATTATTGTCAATAAATTGGGGTACTGCAAAATGTTCCAACATAGCGAGGTAGTTGTGTGACGTCACAGTGGGTTCTGTGAAGAAAAACGGGCCAATCACTCGATCTCGTGCTAGAGCACACCACACATTAACTTTCGGGCTATTACGCTCATGTTCAACATAGGCATGTGGACAGCCTAGACTAACTACGAGATAAAGGTTAAGCTTAGCCTAGACTAACTACAAGATACAACTTTGAGAGCTGTTCTTAAATTTGGCATTGTTTCATCTCATGTTTCGTTGCAATAATATAAATCCCACCATGACTTTACGGACACACATCACCGCCTAGATGTCTGCAGGGCTACCAGAGGAGCCCATGTCGAACTACGTTAAATAAAGTTATTCTTTTAGAGTTCTTCAATTTGCCTTTTTTTCATCTCATGTTTCGTTGCAATAATATAGCTATTTAAAATCCCACCATGACTTTACGGACACTATATATATATATATATATATATATATATATATATATATATATATATATATATATATTATATATATATATAGTTCATAATTTACTCACCTAATCAAAATGGGTTTTTGAAGCGCCTCATTATATATATATATATATATATATATATATATATATATATATATATATATATATATAGTTCATAATTTACTCACCTAATCAAAATGGGTTTTTGAAGCGCCTCATAACAGCTTCTGAAGTTGTACAGCTAGGAAACTTAAGTTGTTTCAGACTACTCGTCCTACAGTAAAAACTACCTATAAACTAGGCTGAAAACCCACCCATGGAATTCGTTATTTTTATTTTCCAGTCATCCAAAATGAACTTTTGAAGTACTACTTTTATCCCGTATTATTTATATTCTATAAAATTTTAAAAATTTAACAGAACAGCCTATCATTCCTTTTACTTGGCATCTGTCATACTTTCTCGGTTTTAAATTTTAAGTTCATAAAATAAATGTTTTATTCGTAACATTAAAACCACTTTAAAATCCTTTACGTAGTAGACCACTTATTCTGTTTAGCACGATATTTAATTTTTGTGTATGGAGGTGATATTCCAATTCAAAATCATCGCGCCTCGGCCTAATAAGCTTAAACCTAATGCAATCAAACTTGGAACACTCCAATCCACGAGTGTGCGTTGATTTTTATCCATAATTTTCTCTATGCACATATAAGTGATATAACAAAATATATTTCTACTGTTGAAGTGGCATTAAAAATATGCATTCTACGTATGTCGTATATACAGTATTATAAATGTAATGAAGAGGAGGGAATTCGTTTCGGCATGTAGGCTTCAAAGCAACATTTGAGAAGAGTCGGTATTGGTGCACTAACTAATTTAACCAATCATTGCGTATCACTTTCAACTTTGAGAAAACTTCCCAGCTCTTTCATTAAAATTCTTTTTGCTGTGCTTCAGTTTACATCCTTATCTGAAACTTTAATTAATAACTAATGATTTTGAAACGTTCATAGTTTCAAAATCGTTACTGTTATTAATTTCATCTGATTTATGTTGAATCAGCAATGATATTACTATCTTGATATAATTATTAATATAATATTAGCTTTTAACTTTCAAGCATAACAATTTAGGAGTTAATTTACCCACTTTCCTGTAATCCCATTTTCTTTAATAAATGTATTCCATATGAGATACATACAACGATATATACCAGTTAAAATAAAACCTTTGTATGTAAAAAAATAATGCAACGGACCAGTCCGGAACAGTCTATAGTCTATACCACAATTTTTCACTTTTTCAGTATATACATATGGTAGTGTGAATTTTAATTAAACTACTGGTCAATTAGCTCGAATAATACATTTCTGGCATAATTTGTGACAAGTGAGTGAAAAAAACATTTGATTTCTGAACTGGTTCGGACCGGTCTAAGGATCTCGGGTTGCATCACTAATGTACGCACTCTATTTTCTTAAGACAAAAAATAACAGTTTATAACATATTCTATACATAACAGACACGTAGAAATAATAGGGCATAAGACATTACCATCATTAACTGCAAAATGAATACCAATTACAAACATTTGCAGGTAAAAAATAAATAGGGTAAAAGTGCATTATGTCAAAGTATAATTTATGCAAATTGAAGTATGTATCTTTTTGATGCTACATCATCGTCTGGGAAAAAAGTATATATATTTCTCCTATTTAATTTCATTTTCCGAAACAAAATATTTAAGAGAAATTCCCTGACATTATGTAGAATATTACAAAAAATAATTCAAACATCTAACCAATGAGCAGTTGTATGCGCTGGAAACATTCTTGATCAGAAATTTTGTAATTTTAGTTCACATTCATTACCAACTCTGATCTGTCAACGGTTTAACATTAGTCATTTCAACCATCAGTAGTTACCAACAGGGCTGTACCAACCTGTGATGACGCTCTGTGCAAGGCATTCTTTATGCGCCTCCCACCCCATTAAATTCGGAACATATACAAATTGATTATGATAGAAATACATAATTAATTAAAAATTCAAATTTCATTCTACGTGGCGGCTCTAAGACCAACAATTTGGCACCCCCACACGTCGGCGCCCTGGGCGGCCGCACCCCTCGCCCCTGCCTTGGTACGACTGGTTACCGAGCTAACTTGTACATTTAAGGTCTATACGTTTAATTATTATTACCCAATTCAATCGAATTTGAGTTTAGTATATAAATGAGCCGCTCCGGACCACAACCTGCCAAGTGCCAGTGGGACCAGAATTGAGTTATTTATACAACTATATTCCCCTACCCTTCCTCTATTCCGTGGGTAAGTCAGGGAGCGGATTGTGGACCTGTATGTTATGACACTTTGCAAGTTCACAAACTTTAACCGCATTTTTCTAAAGTTGTTAATTTTGGCGCTTGCCAGTTTGTGGTCCAGAGCGCCTCAAATATAGTGTAATATTCCATAAAAAGTTCATGGTCTAACTTAGCATCCTGGTTACGTGTGCGGAAGAAACATTTTCGCACGAACCATCAATGTATCTAATTCTATTCCAAAATTGTCCTCTTCAAAAATTACTTTGAAAAATGTTTCTATGAAATTAAAATTTTATGGTTTATCAAACCAATATACATTATCTATAAACTCTCTATAGCTTAAAATCACGGAAGAAAGACAATTGTCTGAGCACTCTTTTATCGATAACGGCGCATTCGATAATTTCCAAAGTTTTACTGTGAGGGTTTGAACGTTGGACAAAGTTTACAGATTAACAGACTAACCTAGTCCCTCCACTTTTCTACAAAATTTCATAAACGTCTTCGAAATGCAGAAAAGTCCGTGAGTTAGGTCATTTCACAGAAAACAACTATTAAAATTTTCAGCTACTGTGTCAAAATTTTTAAAGTTTAGAGTAAATATTTTGGTCTCACTGGCTTAAAAATTATCGTTCAAAATGTTTTCTATGAAATTATTTACGTTACAATACGAGCGTGAACCGACTAGAAAGAATTCTATAGGCTTTGGTCGCGTAAGGACTGCACTACATGACATAACATTTATTTCTCTATATGTATCCATTGTAAGAATGAAGAATTGAAAATTAAGGAATGGCAGGCAAAGGTATTTCGTGGAAGTGATAAGCCAAACAGTAACAAAAAAAAAAAAAAAAAGTATTTATCATCACAAGATTGTGGCTTTTATACTGCATACAGTAAACTCTTGAGAATGCGAACACAAACACTTAATTCCTCGTAAGAGACAGGACATTCGTGAGATAATATGTACAGTTTACGTGTATTCAATAGAACATTAAACTTATGTCATAACTCTACTCGGATGAACATACTCAAATTTCGTATTCATGATAAATACAGTGTCTCGTAAGTCAGTGTAAGGTTTCATTTAATAGCTACATTTAATCTTACACTGACTTATGGAACCCTTGTATAACGCTAACAAACTATTTAATCGGAAAAATTGTACATTTTTTCCAAACCAACAAAATTCCTATACGTTGATCATACAAAAGAAATGATCCTTTGAAGAAGGATACTAGTCGTAAATATAAACTTTAGATTGTCTTGAAACTATATAATAATAAATATAGTATTTTAAACAGGCAAGATGAGCTTGTTTTAAGCAGGTATACATATATATATATATATATATAATTAAAATACTACCTTTATTACTTTTCAATCTGATTTGGTTTTGTTTAAAAAAAGTAAAACGAATAAAAACAAGGACTACCTGCAGAAATTTATGGTTGGATTTCCTTAGCGAAATGAGTGTCTCGCATAAATAATCTGATCTATAAATGCAACAGAAATTAGCAATTTGATCATCGCTTTAATAATCAGATTTAGCACTTTACTGTATTTTGAGCTTTAAAATGGCAATGACTAAAATTAATGTCGTATTCCTAATCTTGGTACTTGCAATTAGTTTGTATATACTTATTTCTAGAATATAATGGCACTGGAATAATTTGATCCGTACTGAGTAAACTTAAAAAAAAAAAATAGGGAAATTAATTATATGAAGTATAATTGGTAAATATTTACATTAAATTACCTCTTAATTTAGCGAGGCATAAGTGCAATTAATTATGGACGAAGTTAACACATATATATTAGTGATAAACATATAGGACGAGTCTTTAAGAATAATTCTTAAACGACTCCCATTTCAATTAGTGAAATACATTGTTTACTCCTCGACAATTCTTTTATTGACGCGGTGTTTATTAAAACAGTTTCGTGATCCGGCATCAACCCATTATCACCTCAGTCAGTATTTACTAAAATCCTCAAGTAATCGAAAGTTAATTTCACAGGGTTTACGTGTAATAATGTACCATAAGGTACAAAAACTGGTATACACTGTATCATAAGTAAGTGTGGTCCAGTGTATCCCAACTTTGGTAATCGACTGTACAATCAGTTAAAAGCAAATTTGTGTTGTTGAATTCTCCTGAATAAAAGCGAACATTCCCTGCAAAACTTACAAATACCCGATATACAGTCAACGTTGCGAAGTAAAATTGCAGCTAGAGTGATATCATTGTCTCCTTTGATTTCCTGACATGGAAGGAACGAACAACAGTTTTTAATTTTCATTTGGTTTGTTTTCCTGATCTGATTCTGTTTTTATTTGAATATTTTTTCTCAAAAAAATATCACTGGAATGAATCGGATGAGATTTGCAAATTAGTGGTGTCGTCCGCAAACTCGAAAGAAGACAAACTGTTGTTTCTCGATGTTATCGTATTTACGTGGGACGCGAAGGATAGTGAAGGGAAATTTTGAGGCTGCGTATAGTGCCGTGCCGAGTCGTTAGGAACATTCGAAGAACGTGGTAGGTCTGCCACAGACGTAGGGTAACCCCAATTTTCTATCTGTGAATGGGAAGGTTGAAAAGAATGAAAGTCAAAAGAAGCTCCATTATTAAGTTCGGAAGATAGCTCATTCTGTTTAAAGTTCGAAAGGGGGTTCGGAGGGGGTCTTATGAGACTGGGAGGAAACGTCTGACTCTTGTGTATTTTCTTAGTTTCGAAAATGTTTGAAACAGTGTAAAATGATGGTTCAACGTTCCTGCTCATCGAATCGCCCGCTGAACACTCGACAGGAATGTCGCTTCCTTCCTCCTGTTTTCTCGCCGTTTCATTGAGCGTCGGAGGCGCTGGCGCTGAATGCTTTCCAAGCAAGTGATCTCGTGACCCCTTCCTCGATAATCTGGCCAATTTGTAGAGCTGACTGCCGCTCCTCTTCTTCGATATAACCCCTCCTGATTCCGTTGTGTCGACTTTATCAGAGGTCGAGGGATCCTCGTTTCTGAAGGAAAATGTAGAGGACAAGTAGTCCTCTTCGGCGTCAGGATTTGTCAAATCGTTGTCCACCAACATTCGTTCAAGAGTTTGGGGGTTGATGAAGCACTTCACTAGGATGGTCATTTCGGGCGGGAGCTGTTCAGAAAAACAAGTAGTAAGTAAATGTAATGGTAATAACCTCAATTTTAAACTTTTTAATATTTTATTTCCACCCAATGTTATAGAGGGGAATGGTTCACTGTTAACCAGAAATTAAAATTTCCGACAGTCATTATCATTATTATTATTATTATTATTATTATTATTATTATTATTATTATCCTTATTACTTCGTAGTCTTAGTTGCAAATAATTAATACTGGATAAGTTACAGACAAATCCATCAATATCACATATTTGGAATTTGTCATGACGAGACAATTATAATTTCGTTGTGAACTTTTTTAAAGGTATTGTGTAGAAATAAATGAAGGTATAGAGATTTATTTTTTTGATGAGATATATACTGTACTGTAGGTGTAGGTATATAAATGACCTTCGATTGCCATCCCCGTTGTTATTTGAAATCAAGTGTAATTTTTCTTGAAAGGAATAAGTTTTGATCACACATCGAGATATCAGATATCTTCAATTTCTCTTTTATATAAACAGTTTATATCCCAATACGAAAAAATAAAAATTCTTCCACCAAATTCATATCGGGCCCAAGTTTATTTAATCACCCAAATAAAACCATACAGTGGTTACACTCTCCTTTTGTAATGGATTTTAGTAATACATTCTATATGAAGGGTGGGAACCTGCAGTTCCGAAGGCCCATTCTTGTGGCTCTTAAATTATTATTATATCGAGTAACTGACGTGTATAAAGTTTAAAAATATGAAAATAAATACAAATTGCTATCATAATTATTATTATTTTTAATTTATTATCATCAATACAAGACAGACAAGTTCCCTATATTAATTTAATTATGTATTTATTGCTAGCTAATATAATTGTGTTTATTGCATTATAATAGTAAAATAATAATAAAACAATGTATTTATACCTACGGCTCTGTATTCCTGATATATTTTTTTATATGACCAAATGTGGCTCTGAAGCTGTTAAAAGTTTCCGACTTCTGCTCTACAGGATTTTTATTGAAATGTGGTTATTACAAATATGATATTATACAGGGTGTCCCTAAAGTCTGGACACATAGGAAATATCACTAACTATAACTAACTCTATGTTATTATTATTATTATTATTATTATTATTATTATCTTAAATTCATGCAACTGAGGCCTAAGGTAGGCCCACATCGAATCAGCAACCCTGAGGTAGGACCAAATAGGACCTCCAAGTCCATAAGTTATGGACTTGGAGGTCCTATTTGGTCCTACCTCAGGGTTGCTGATTCGATGTGGGCCTACCTTAGGCCTCAGTTGCATGAATTTAAGATAATAATAATATATATATAATAACATATAGTTAGTTATAGTTAGTGATATTTCCTATGTGTCCAGACTTTAGGGACACCCTGTACAGTATAAACAAGTTCTTCCAACTAATTTTCACTTTTACAGGGTCAATCCACGATTATTTTTAATTAATATCACGCAAGAATAATACCCACCAAATTACACACCAGTTAACTACAACCCTGAAAAAACGAATTACAACGATATGTTATTTTCAAAATCTGATGACACATTGGTGAGAATCTAGCAATATACAGTATATATAAATAATTAATACTGGATAAGTTACAGACAAATCCATCAATATCACATATTTGGAATTTGTCATGACGAGACAATTATAATTTCGTTGTGAACTTTTTTAAAGGTATTGTGTAGAAATAAATGTGTAGAAATATATATATATATATATATAATATATATATATATATATATATATATATATATATATATATATATATATATATATATATATATTCAACTATTTATAACTGTTTCCTAGATATAAGTAAAGCATATGATAGAGTGAACCAAATATTTATTTAAAAAACTAGAAGACAGGAAGGTTTCCATGTAGTAAAAGCTGTAACTTTTTAAGTTTTCATTTCTAAAAAAAATGGAAACGAAAAGACCAAAAAACTAACGTAATAATTAGTTAATTTCAAACGAGAAAATTTAAAATTGAAAGTTTCTTAAAAAAATCTATTCATTTCAAAAGTAAAAAAAGGGTGTCAGGAAATGATTGCCCCCCCCCTGTACAGAAGAAACTGAAAGGAATAGAAAAAAACAGACAAAACCACGCGTAAGCGCGTTTAATTTTGAATAAAAAACACTTGTTTTAATACCGGGTGTTGCCCCCATTTGCAGCTCTGACGGCCATTAATCGACGGGGGTATGATCCCAGAAGTGTCTCAAAGAGATCGGTATCATGACTCATTTCTTCAAGGACTTCCTTGATCTTTGCAGTCATAATTTCTGTTGAATACCGATTCTGAATGGGTTGTTCCAGCATTAAGGACTCCACCCGATCCTTCATGATGGATCCAACATGTTCACAGACATTAAGATCGGGAGAATTGCCAGGCCATTCATTATTTCCGAAAAAATCAATGTTATTGTCCTTAAGCAGTTGTTGAGTCGCAAGTGCTTTCATACAGGGGGCTTTGTCGTGAAGAAAGGTTGCCTGTTCAACATCCAAAACACACTCGGGGTCTTTCAAAAACGGAATTACATGTTGGGCTAAAATTACATTTCGAAAATAAGGCCCATCCCAACTGGTTCCTCTTGGTTTGATAACCCAGATGAGCTTCCGATAGAGAACATAATGAAAACACCCACACATGCTGGATTTTTTACTATTTCTCGATACTTCTGGTCGTCTGGGACTTCATCAGGAGTTGTTGCCCAAACCCGATCATTCTGAAAATTTGGTTTTCTGGAGACATAAACGAAGAATTCATCGCTGACAACCAAGTGAAGGAAATCGTCTTCCGTCCATTCCTCAAGATAATCACAAACCATAGCCGATCTTCAATATTAAGATCACTCTTCCGTGGCTTAGCTATTTCATGCCAAGCACTCAAGCTTTGGCGAACTCGAAATTGATGCATAAGTTGCCGATTGACTATCTTACCACGACGGATAAGTATCTCTTTCGCTACCTCAGAGCAGCTCTTCTTTCGGCGCCGTGATGCAGCAAGTACAATGTCTTTCGATTCTTAAGATAATTTCTCCGGTCTTCCTCCTCGAAATTCTGTTTCACAATCTTCAGGATTCTTATTCCAATTCCTTTTGACAAAGTCTTCTGATCTTTTTAATCTCTCAGCCACCCAGTGTCGAGTTATGAAAGTTGCACCAGCTTCCTTTGCTTCACGAAATGTGACAGCTCGAATGCGGTCAAGAACTCGCTTTTTCTCTGAATCGTTCAAAATAGATGATGCCATGGTTTCTGTGGGGAAAGAAATGGTAAGAATTAAAATCACAGGAATAGAATATAATGGTTTTTATTCAGATTTTAACGCTCTTTCAAGTGGTATCGCCGGTTTTTATCTATCTCTTCTAGTTTTTGCTCTACAGGGGGGGGGCAATCATTTCCTGACACCCGTACATACCGGGTGTCCCATTCGAAATGAAACAACTTTGAAACCTTATAATTTTTTATTGAATGATGCAAACAATGTAATATTCACACAGTAAATAGTCAATGTCATAAAGTTTCATATGATATATGTGAATTATAACATTTAGATACATTAGATACATTGTGCATAGCATAATGTTTCCTTTTGTTAAGATCCTCACATGTTATATGCTGAACAATTTGAAGCTTATATGGATAGAGCTGCAGCCGCTTGCGCACGACTCTATGCACAGTTGAACGAGGAATCTGCAGTTCGACACTGGCACGACGGATGGACTTTCTTGGGCTACAACCAAAGGCGCCGCATATTCGTTCAACAGCTTCTTCCGATCTTGTTCGCCCCCTCCAGAGTGTTCCTTTAGAACAATGCAAGTCTCCTCAAATTTCTTGTTCCATGCATATAGGTCTCTTCTGGTGGGTGGTTCCTTGTGAAAGGTTGTACGGAATCGCCGTTGCACCAGAGTAGGGGACTTCAACTCAGCCATCCATAACATACATTTCGCTTTTTCTTGTGGGGTAGACATAATTCAATCTGAAACAAACAAAAAACATTATGACAAAAATTTATGCATATGGTGTAGTAACTGGCAAAGTTTCAACATTCTCACATTAATACTTTAAAAATTACAGAGTTTCAAAGTTGTTTCATTTCGAATGGGACACCCGGTATTAAATTTATTGAAATTTTGGTATTCCCACCAATCTTTTACCGTAGGTGGGGCAATGTACTATCCAAATGTTTTGGCTCCTCTTGCGGGATGAGACAAGGGAAGGAGTACTCTCTCCTATGCTGTTTAATGTGTATATTGACGGATTAATTGCTTCACTTAATGAGGCAACAATGGGATGTTGTATAGATAACACAAGGATAAATAACTTAGTTTATGCCGATGATATGGTGTTAATCAGTACCTCTGTTAAAGGTCTGGATTGGCTACTAAAAGTCTGCGAAGTGTATTCGCAGAAACATCATATTCTTTTTAATGTTACAAAAACTAAGGTTATGCAATTTCATCCTAAAAGCTGTAATCAGCCAGCTGATATTAGGTTTAAAATGAGAGGTGAAGTAATTGAGGAAGTACAAGAGTTTAAGTATTTGGGTCAAACTTCACCAGCTCCTTGAGTGATAACTTAAATATAAGAAAACAATCTTGAAGCCTTTGTGCTAAAACAAATATGACTACAAGGAACTTCCGGTTCTGTACAAGTGAAGCTAAAGACACTCTCTTTCGTACTTTCTGCAGTAATATATACGGACAGCAACTCTGGGTGAATTATAATAAAGGTTCTGGCAGAACCCTAAATTTGATGTACAACAGGTCTTTTAGACTCCTATATAAATTAGCCCCGAGATGCTCAGCTTCGCAAATGTTTGCTACCCGCAATGTCCCGAGCTTCCCGGAGGTAACAAGACGTGCTCAATACAGACTAATGAAAAAAGTTAAAAAGTCAACCAACCCGATTATCCAAGCTATCCATGAGTCCTGCCGTTTGTCTTCTAAGCTATGGAATTCACTTCGACATGACTGTATTATTTCTAATCAGTTGTATATATTTCTAGCCTTAATATGTGAACTGTCATTGTATTATTAATATTTGTCATATAGACTATAGTCTGCCAATAAACCTTTTCATTTTCATTTATATATATATACGTACACACCTTTGGTTTGCTTCCGCCCGAATTGTTCATTGTTCACTCCACCTTAGACCTACAGTTTAACGTGAAATCCGAACCACGCCCCACCAGCAGCCCAGCGTCTAGGCCACCCAGGGTACCCATTTATCTACCAACCACTTTCTTTATTGTGTGGAAGGATGAACAGCTGGGTTTTGCTGCGCGCTGGCTGCCGTCACCGGGTCTCGATCCCGGGGCCGATGGATTCGTAGTCAGCGACGCTAACCACTACACCATATATATATATAGTATATATATATATGAAATTTTGCTATCACGTCAGGTTTTTGGGAAAATCACTTTTTTATATTCGAATATAACTTAATAGAATAATCTATACACAAGGACAATATTAAAATAGTTTTTTATTTACTTAAAATGTTTTTCTTGATGATTTTCGCTTGTAAGTGACATCTGAGGCTTCCCTTATCAGCGTCCAGAAGTAATCAGCCAGCCTGTTTGGACTCCACTTGCCCTGGTATCGTTTCTCCACCGCAGAAATGTCCTGATGAAACCGCTCTCTTTATTCATCGCTGATATCTCCTAGGTTTAGAGGGAAAAAACTCAAGTACGAATGCAGAAAATAAATTTTTAAACTCATATTATGATACATCTCAATGATATGTAAGTTTGGAGAAGTCCATCAACCAATTCTGCATAGTTGGGCGATTTTTTGTTGCCTTAGAAATTCTGGGTCACTGCTTTAAAAGCATTCCAAGCTGTTTTTTCAGATTCATTCAGAACTTCATCAAAGGCACCATCTTTCATTAACTCATTTATTTGTGGATCAACGAAAATTCCATCTTTTATTTTGGCATCATTAATCAGATGAAATTTTTGTTTTAAATATTGGAATCTATCTCCTGTTCTGTCCATTGCCGTAATAAAATTTTTCATCAATCCTAGTTTGATATGTAAAGGTGGCAAGTAAACTTTTCAGGATCTACCAATTTATGGCACGCAACATTTTTTTGTTTAGGAGTGAAAGATTGACGAGGTGGCCAGTTCTTAACAGTATAATAAGAATTCTTTGCTCTGTTGTCCCATTCACAACGAAAACAGCAATATTTTGTATATCCAAGCTGTAAACCAAGAAGCAGCCCAATGAATGAGATCACCACAGATATGCCAGTTGTATCTTTTGTAATTTATTTTATTCAGGAGAAATTCCATATTTTCATACGACTCTTTCATATGGAACTGAAGGATAGATATTTCCAGTATGCAACAGAACAGCTTTCAAATTAAATTTTGACGAATCGATGAAAAGTCACCATTTGAAAGGTTTATGCTCGTGTCCTTTTACAAAAAAGAAAGATCACCAGTCATAGAAAAGAATTTTTATATATTTTTTTTGGTGTTTGTGAAAAACGGATATGCTGGTATCGTTTGCAAGCAAGTTCCATCCTCGTAATCTGGACCCTAAAAGCTCTGCTTGATTTTTTGATAAATTAAAATCTCGAACCAGATCATTAAGCTCAGGTTGAGTTATCAAGTGAGGCGCTTTTTCTCGAGATGTCGATACTCTTCATCCTTATCTGACAATTCCATAGACTCATTTTCAGCAGGTTCATCATTACCATCTAAGCTCCACAAGCCAGCGGGCTTAGGAACTGGTCGAGTTTCACAATGTACAACTGGTCGCATTGCGGAAGGCAGATTCGGGTATTCAATTTTCTCCTTATTTTTCGAGAAAAAACCACTGACCTTGGTTAAACAAAATAACAATCTTTGAAGTGATCTTTTTGCCCTCTCCAAATGGGCAAATGGCATAGAGGTACTCGTACCGTTTAACCAATCCCTGAGGGTCACAGCACAACGCGCACAGTATATATGGGGAACCTAAACTTTATCTTGATCCCTGATTTTGCAGCCGAAGTAGAGCTCATAAGCTCTTTTAAGGGAGCAATGTTTCTTTCGTGATCTTGTATCACGTAATCACTGTACACATAACAGAAACTGTTAGGATTGTTCACACATTTACGCGACATTTTAAATCATAATTTTTTCCTTCAAGGCGCTATTTTGTGTGACACCTGCACAATTAAATTATTAGGTAAATGGAAAAAACCCTGTAAAATCAAACTTCACTACGCATGAACAGACCAGCACCATGAAGCAGCTTGCGGCAGACTGAATGACTCATAACTGCAAGTAGCCTTCTAGGATAGATAACAGAAGGAAAATTGACATGTTACGACAGGTTTGACCGTGTCAGGAACAGAACTTACATCATTCTACACAAGCTAAAACATTTTCTGCTGGGATACTCTCAGCTTTGGGGTAGATGCAGTTTTAATTTGTTCAACTTGTCATCTGTATACAAATTTGGTCACGAATTGAGCCCCAAATTTCTCGAAAACCTGACGTGATAGCAAAATTTCGTTATCATTTTCGCAATCAGAGATGAAAAATGCAAAGGAAACAACTCCATCAACTGAAAAAAAAGAAGTCAAACAGTGTAACAAGCAAATTTTATGCTTTATTGGCAGAATAGAATTGTATGGTAAATTTTATTTAATATGCGAGGTAGCGAAGTTTTAAAGATATAGAGACAGAGAAAAAAAGCACATGGAAATTACCTGTTGTAAGCTACAAACATATGTTTAGGAGACATACAGTATTCCAACAGCATAACAAAGTATAGAAACATATTTCTTTACCTGTACCTATACCTCTGAAATTTATTCCTTATATCTCTTTAAAAGTTTATTTATATATCTACACCTGTACCTTAATTTATTTCTATATTATAGTAATACCTAAACTCGGTATACCATCCGTGATATATATATATATATGAAAATTATTTCACGAAGGTAACACGTGAAAATATTTATGATGAATAAAACCACGAAGGAAAGGAAACACAAAATGGTGCTCAAGCGCTTTCGTCTAATGACATCCTCAGGTTTTTATTCATCATATATATATATATATATATATATATATATAGGATCACCTGAAGATCAGGGCCCCCAACCTTCTTTAGTTAGCCTTATAAGGCTAACTAACAAAAATATCACGCCTTAACCTAACCAATCGTTAGGTCAACTGTACGCCGTTAACGATTGGTTAGGTTAAGTCGTGATATTTTCGTTAGTTAGCCTTATAAGGCTAACTAACGAAGGCTGGGGGCCCTGGGCCCTGATCTTCAGGTGATCATATATATATATATATATATATTGAGAACCTTTAAACGAAGGGATAGGAATGTAATGATTCCTCTACTGAAAACCCTGATCATACCCAAATTAGAATACTGCTCGGTCCTAACTTCCCCATATAAAAAAGAAGACATTAGACAGCTGGAGGGGATCCAAAGAAGCTTCACAGCCAAGATCAATGGGTGCAAAGAACTAAATTACTGGGAAAGGTTACGAGAACTAGACCTATATTCACTGGAAAGGAGAAGAGAGAGATACACCATTATTTACACTTGGAAAATAATGGAGAAACTAGTCCCTAATCTTAATCTGAATCCCATAACTCCCCAAACAACGATGGAAAGTAGAAGCGGTAGACTGTGTCGTATTCCCAATTGAAGGCGAGACAGGGAACATCCTTAACCCTGAAAGAAAATAGTTTTGTATTGAGAGGACCAAAACTGTTTTCAGTTGCCCAAAGACCTAAGAAACACGAAGGGAGTTGCAGTGGAAATCTTCAAAAGAAGACTAGACGCCTGGCTCAGAACAATCCCCGATGAGCCGGGCGTACCTGGCTATGTGAGGTGGAGAGTGCAAGAATCCAACTCACTACTTCACCAGGCCAACTCGAGAGGAGGGGCGACAAGCTTGACCTTCGCGAAATGAGAAATCATCGCGCGGAACCTTTGTAAGGTTGTAAGGTAAGGTACACCTTTCCTTTCAACCTTTCAAATGTTCCGCGCGATGATTCCTCATTTCACGAAGGTCAAGCTTGTCGCCCCTCCTCTCAAGTTGCCCTGGTGAAGTAGTGAGTTGGTTTCTTGTACTCTCCACCTCACATAGCCAGGTACGTACGCTCATCGGGGATTGTTCTGAGCCAGGCGTCTAATCTTCTTTTGAAGATGTCCACTGCACCATCACTCGTGTTTCTAGGTCTTTGGGCAGCTGATTAAACAGTTTTGGTCCTCTCACAACAAAACTATTTTCTTTCAGGGTTAAGGATGTTCCCTGTCTAGCCTTTAATTTGCGAACACGACACAGGCTTCCTTTTCTACTTTCCATCGTTATTTGGAGAGTTACAGGGTTCAGAGTAAGATTAGGGACTAGTTTCTCCATTATTTTCCAAGTGTAAATAATGGTGTATCTCTCTCTCCTCCTTTCCAGTGAATATAGGTTTAATTCACGGAACCTTTCCCAATAGTTTAGTTCTTTGCACCCCTTGAGCTTGGCTGTGAAGCTTCTCTGAATCCCTTCCAGTTGTCTAATGTCTTCTTTTTTATATGGGCATGTTAGGACCGAGAAGTATTCCAATTTGGGTATGATCAGTGGTTTCAATAGAGGAATCATTACATTCCTATCCCTTCGTTTAAAGGTTCTCAGTATCTGCCCAGTTACTCTCTTTGCTCTGTTTACTGCTATCTTATTTTGTGTTTCAAATTTCGCATCATCAGTCATTATAACCCTTAAGTCTTTTGCTTTAGAATTTCTCTGAATTTCCTGTCCATCTGGAGTATAATGTTCCATGGATTTTAGGTCCTCTCTTTTTCCGTACCGTAACAGCTGAAATTTCTAAGTGTTAAACTTCATATTGTTGTCTTCCGTCCATTTGTAGATTCTGTTTATGTCTGTTTGTAGAGATCCTATATCTTCTGGGTTTTTTATTTTTCTACTGATCTTTATGTCATCGACAAAGGATGTTACTGTGCTGTCTCTGGTAACGTTCTCATCTATGTCAGTTAGCATGATTATGAAGAGTAGTGGAACTAATACTGTTCCTTGTGGTACTGAGCTGAGGACCTCTGATTCTGATGAAGATGCTCCTTGTACTGTTACGACTTGCTGCCGCTCACTAAGGAAATTATATATCTATTTCCCTCCTTTTCCTGTTATTCCCATATGCTTTAGTTTATGTATTATGATTCCATGGTCGCAGTCACACTTGTCGAACGCTTTGGCAAAGTCTGTGTATGTTACATCATAGTTTTCATTACTTTCCCGTGCATCAATAATGTTGTAGTGTTCCATTAGTTGTGATAGGCATGATCTGCCATGTTGGTTATCATTTAATTTTTTCCGAGTTTCCAAAAAGCCATAGATTTTCTCTCTAACTATTCTTTCAAATATTTTAGTGAGATGAGATGTAAGCGACACTGGCCTATAGTTTTTGGCCTCGGATCGATCTCCTCCTTTATATATTAGGACTATGTTCGCGCTCTTCAGGCCCGGTATTTCTCCCGTGTCTAGTGATCGTCTCCATATCCAATATAGGGGCTCAGCGATTGCATTCTTGCAATTTTTGATCAGTGTGGCATTCCATTTGTCCGGTCCTGCCGCTGAGTGTGCTTTTAGTTTCCCTATAGCTTATGTAATATCATCTGTTGTAAAGTCGAAGTCCGTTATATTTTCCCCTTGTAGTTCTTCTTCAAAGAACGCGTTTTTATCGCATATCAGTTTGTCAGTTTTTGGGTTACTGAAAGATGATTCGTACTGAGCTCTTAATATTTCGGATACTTCTGTTAGATCATCAGATAAAGCACTGTCTTCGTTTTTCAAAGGTCCAATAGTCGCATGGTTTTTCGACTTCCTTTTTGCAAAATTATAGAAGTACTTTGAGTTAACCTTTATCACCTCTATAGCGTCCCCTTCTTCTTTTTCTGTATGCTTCTCAATTAGTTTATCATTTAATATTTTTCTGATGTTGTTATCTTTACAGTTACTTAATTTTGCAGTCACTCTTTTTCTCGGAACAATGACCTCTTTTGTCTCTCGAACCTGCTTCTCTTTCCACTTTGTTATATTTTTGGGCCATGTCTTTCCACAATTTCCAGCGTCTTCTCCTCTAAGGTCGTTAGCATCTCTTCCGTATATATATATATATATTATAATATATATATATATATATATATTATATATATATATATATGTGTGTGTGTGTGTGTGGTGTGTGTGTGTGTGTGTGTGTGTGTGTGCATATTTCTGCGATAGGGAATATAGTAGATTTGTTTTTCTGAGTTTGAAAACATCTTTATGAGGCATTTTTCTAATTTTGAAACGAAGGGGAAAGAGGGCTTGTAAAGGCTTGTGGCGAATCTAGTCACCCAGTATTTGGCAAAAATGGTGAAATACAATGTATGCGCTTGAATGTGTGATTATGGTGATCGATGCGATGTTACTTTTCATGTCTGTATTTTATTTCACATAAATTGAGTTCCTTTTGTGAATGGAATGTAAAGAGAAAGGTGAACTATATGTTAGGTCAATGATTTAGGCCTAACCTGTGGTACGCGGAGCTCTTTTAGGTGGTATGCAAGAGGGTTTTAATATGCAAATTGCTAAGTGATAATTACTTTAATGATAATGTAAGTAAAAAGTAGTAGTAGCTGTAGATCAGTGGTTCTCAACCTTTTTTTAGCATATCGTCCCCTTTGTCACAAATTGGCTCTCTGTTCGCACTCCCCCACCCCCCTAACTCGAACAGAATATAAAAAATTAAACATTTTACAATAATTTATAGGAGCATTTATTTTTGCATGGAGACTACAAATATGTTAAAACAATCAATACTAAGCATAAACACAACTAAGAAGTATCACTGTGAGGGCTGTTTCTGATGTTCGCTGCATAATTTGGAAACATCGGGCTGAAACTTTGTCAAAGAGAAAGAAAGGCAGATCTACACTATTGTCAGCAAACTGCTGACTCGAATAAAACCAGTCTAAACAAGATATGACGTTGGGAATGCACTCGGAAGCAGCTTTATTTCATTCCACATCAGAGGGTGAAAACCCTTAATATTACTGGCATTCCATAGTTCGCGATAACCATTTTGTCGAAATTTTCTTTCGGATCACCATCAGGTTTCAGGTCAAAGAACTCTTCCTCAATGTAGAGATGATCAAAATTTTTAACTTATTAAAACTTTCAAACCAAATTGTGAAAATTGTAGTTTTAAATATTTGGTTAGATTTGAAGAAAAAAAAAGAAAGTGGTTGTAATTAATTATATGATTTGATTTGAATTGATCCTTTCCAAAACTCGTTTGTAATCCTTTTTTGTAATAACGTTGGGTGTTAGACCCCGTTAGGTATTAGGTTAGCAAATAGACATAAAAGGTACTTACAGGTGCTTTGATTTAGATCTTCTTTCGGGGTCTACCATTTGTGCCAGCGTCAACCAACCTTGACCAACTCAGTCTAATTTACTAATTTAGAAGCTATAGACATTACCCCTGACATAATAATTAGATAACTTAACCTAATCACCAAATAGGAACTAGAATCAACGATTGTTGCAGATCGAAAAATACTGCCCAATAAACAAACAGACTGGGTTTTCGTGTTTATACTGTTGTGTTGTCATTTAGTTTCCTTTTAGTGACTTCCATTCAGTGACTTTTAGACTATACAATATATATATATATATATATATATATATATATATATATATATATATATATATATATATATATACGTCACCATTTTTTTTTAAGAATTTTAATAACATTAAATATAAATGGTCAACTAAAAACATTTACTTTCATGGGAATTTTTTTTGCATGAATTCAATTTGATTTGAAAAATCATCATCGGGTTAAATTGTTTTCATTTTAAATTTCTTTTATTTCATTAAAAATAAATTTAAACACTCAATATTTGATATAATTTGAAAAAAAATTAATCACCAATTATTTGAAAGAGTATTTGATCATCTCCACCTGAAAAGCATGAATTGATACAACCTAACTATGATGCTGGAAATTACTAACTGAATTACTGAAGCCAAGACTTCAGCAGAGATACTTAATTTACGACGAAATGAAATCGTTTTTCGTCTGGCTCCCGAAAGGTTGCAATTTGAAATCCAAAATTCATTCGTTCCGTGCTCAACTTTTAATAGAAGAAGGCTTTAATTTTGTTTTTATTTATTATACATGAAATGTTTAATAGGAAATATGCGACTTAGTTGCCGTGGCGCGCAATTTCAACTTATGGGAGTATTTAGAATATTTGAGGAAGTACGAGGGGCGGTCAGAAAATAAGTTTACACGGCGTATAATTTCGTAACTAAAGGACCTACATTGATTATGTTTGTATCAGGTGAATTCGTTAATCATTGTTGGCAACACTGCATGGCGATTCGGCTGCCATCTACCGTACATTGGTTATATGAGTCAGTTGAACATGGCGGCTCGATTGGAACAGTGCCCTGCCCTACGGAGCAGTCCAGGACGTTTACGCTTTAATGGCCGCTCGTAAACGTTCCAGTGTTGAACAATATGCAGCTGCATTGATTGTTGTGCCTTTTTGCATGAAGTCTGCGAGCAAAACGCAGTGGTGGTCCCAGAACACGGTAACCATCACTTTGCCAGCGGACCTCACAATCTTTAACTTCTTTGGTCGCGGGAACCCAGGGTGTTTCCATTTTATGCTGGCACGTTTTGTTTCCGGAGTACTGTGATGAACCCGTGTCTCATCTCCTGTGACAATGCGCTCGAGAAATTCTTAACCACTGACAGACTCGGAATATCGTTGCAGAAATGACAGAGCACTGTTCCAGTCGAGCGGCCATGTTCAACTGACTCATATAACCAATGTACGGTAGATGGCAGCCGAATCGACGTGCAGTGTTGCCAACAATGATTAACGAATTCACCTGATACAAACATAATCAATGTAGGTCCTTTAGTTACGAAATTATACGCCGTGTAAACTTATTTTCTGACCGTGCCTCGTACGAGTATTTTCCGTAGTTCATTTTCGCCCATCTTCAGACGAAATTGCCTCTCAAGGTCCTTGAAGTTTACTTTCGCCTCCCCCTCCTCACCATCGCCCCAGTTGAGAACCACTGCTTTAGATAAATAATTTACAACCTTTCCGACTGTAGTACTTAGAAAAGCATGGTGGTACGTCGACCTAAAAAGGTCGTCGTTATCATAAACTTTTACTACAATTAAAGTGCATTAAATTATTCAGTTTACCATTCTAGGTTTTATATCTCTGAAATTTATGCAATGCAATAAAAATTATTTTTAAAATCAAAGCTAACTTTTTTCAATTGAAACTTTTATTTCAGAGTGTGTGTGTGTGTGTGTGTGTGTGTGTGTGTGTGTGTGTGTGTGTGTGTGTGTTTTGGTTTGTTTTTGAGTTCACTTTTTGTTTCTTTGTTTTGGGGAATGGTGAAGAGAGTAATATATGAAAACATTAATATTCTTATACTGTAGTTGAAAACACTTAATGGGAATGTCTGCTCAAAATCGGTTAACGAATCCGTCTTGACAGTTTATAATAATAATAATAATAATAATAATAATAATAATAATGAATAGGTTGTTTAACCTCCTTCGTAACATTTAAGATCATATGGCGGAGAGGACCTACGGCATTTCATGGGATCCAACCCACTACCCAAGACCCAAAGAGGCACTTCAATCGCTGAAATCTGAAGTCCGAGCTGAGACTCGAACCCAAGACCTTCAAATTAATAGCCAGGCGTTTTATTACTAGTCTATCGTGGAGAGTGGCTTTATACAAGGTGTCCCAGAAAGGTGTAGGCCTATACACATTTTCCCGTTATGATACATACTCTTTCGAAAGCCCGCAGATGGCGACATCTTACATACCGTCTTACATACATCTTATATACTGTCTTCAGTATTGTCCAAACCGGTGAGAATGAGATTGTTCTTTGATTAGCGTAAGCAGATACGAGGTGGTGCTGGAAGTTTGAGAATGTTGCCGAGGTGCAATGTGTATGGAAAAGAGAGTATGGATAACCACCACCAACCCCTCTCACAATTGCACGACTGAGGACCAAATTCGAAGCAGAAGACACCGTGCCAGAGCAGTAAGACTCTGAAAGGCCAAGCTGTGTTAGCCGCATGCGAACGCTCACCATGTAAACTGACACGACAATGTGTTCGTGAGTGTCGGACAAGTAAGTCAAGTGTTCACCGAGTCCTGTCGGGTGCAGATTTGAAATTGTACATTCCACTCTTTTACAGACACTCACTGAAAATGAGTGAGTAATTTTTGGACAGAGCACATGAGAACCCACTATTCGTCAACATGACTACGTAGTAGGGCCGGATTAACCATATGGCAAAAGCGGCATATGTCGCCGACCCCTTGCTTCGGGGCCCCGCGCTGCGAATGCATATCGCATATTGCGATTGCGCTGCAGATTATTGACGCTTTCGCCCGAGCTAGTAACCCTTAATCACTGATCTTTATATTGCAATTCATCATTTTTGTCAGTTTTTTTTTTTTTGCAAATTTGCGATTTTTTAATGGAATTTTCAAACCACGACGCCCATGTTCGTAACCGAGGCAAGGGGGCCCCGGTTACGAATGTGGGGCCCCGCGCAACCTGAATCCACCCCTGCTGCGTAGTCACAGCTCAGACGAGAAGTGCTATAAGTTTAATGGAACTATGAATCAACACAATTGTGTGTACTGAGCCACTGAGAAATTTAGGGTGGAGTGAAAAAACCCAAAAGTGCCAGGATCAAAAAATTGAGGGGGTCTAGATAGTTGTCTTTTGTTCAGGATTAAACTTTAAAACTGATTTTGGGTGGTTGCATACAAAACTGTGACTGCTACCGGCCAATTTATACAAATCGTCCGTGCGCGCGACCAAAATTTGAACCCAGTGACCTATCTCGGGTTCTGGACATGATATAAAGACAATTTAAAAACTGTTTATGATGTATTTTTTACCTCTGAAGCAGATTAAAACATTTGCAGAGGGCTGCAGGTTCAATAATGCATCAAAAAATCCATATTTATATTATTTTTGGCCAAAAATTGCAATTTTCAGCCTTTTTTTTTGCAAAATTTTCAGACAATTTGTGGTAAATATGTACAATTTTCTACTGAAAATATTACAAATCAACTTAATATTAATCTAAAGTGTCACTCATTAAACAAAGTAATAAAAAATAATCATCTAAACAGCTTCATAATATTGTATATTTGTATTGAACACTCATCAGTTTTCTTGATTTTATCTTTTGTCGAATAATGCCATCACGACGTTCAAATCCTACCACAGTTAAGGAAGCCTCTATTACAAGTTTAATGTGCCTCTCTACAGCCTGATTATGACAAGGCTGGTTGAGTTTTAGTGCTTCCTTTCTTATGTTTATGAGTTCTTTATTGGTTAGAGATGCTATGATAGGGGGCTCATGAATGTCAGGTAAATTTAAGCTTATCATTTTGAGATGCCCTCGAGCTTCGTTATCGATTTTAGGCACCATGAATCTCCTGACACTACCATCTCTCACAACACTCAAGTTAGGCTGTAACTCTGGGACTTCAATATCCTCATCTGAATCAATTATCAGGTCACCACCTTCGAAGTCATTGTCTATCACTGTTTCAACTGATTCATTCCCTCTGACCAAAAGTACCATATTAACTGCGATGTTGCGGATTTGTGGGTCTGAATCAGCAAGCATGGCAATTAATACGTTCTCAGGGTGAGCATAGTATGCATTTCGGTAGAGGGTTTTTAGGGCTATCTCCCTGGCTTCCTTGTGAGGAAATTTCAGGATCCTTTGGAGCATATCAAAGTTCTTAGCACCATCTGTGCATCGCTACTGCTTCTTGATCTGGAACCAACTTGGAAAATAGACGAAGATACAAAACTCTGCAAGTGTGACCAGAACTTTGGAAGGCTTCCTTTGAGATGTATAAAATCTGAGGATTCTACATGCCAGAGTCAACCACCTTGAATGACAGATCGGTCCAACTTCAAGGAGCTCAAGATCAGGATCAATACAGCCAAGCATAACAGCCATACAGATTCTGTAAGCATAATACTGATCAGTGCTGAGGTCCTCCAGTACTTCGTTAGGAATAACTGAAAATTTTGAGTTCCTAATTGGCTTGAATGAAGTCATATCCCACTGAGATACACTTCCACCAAGTTCAACCCCTATCTTTCCTGAAAATGAGTCTGGGCTCTTTGTTATTCCATCCAGAGTAACAAAGACGTGACGAAGGGGAAGCTCATTACAATGTAGTAGGCAAATGCTCCACTGCAAACGTCTACTAAGCAGTTCTTCCAGGCAAGTAGCATGGGCGAAAAAAGGGAGAGTGCAATTGCAATGTTGCAAATATTGATCAATGGTGCAAATGGGGGGTAATGTTGTAAAGGGAAGGAGATAATGTTGCAAAGGGGGAGAGCTTTGGGGGAGAAGGTGGGATGGCCTCACCCCCAAAGGGTATCCTTACCTAAGAAGGTAAGCCTTAACCTAAGAAGGAGAGAGAAGAGAACATATGTGTTCGCCTGGCCCCAGCCAGACGCATAATGCGAGTTCAGGGTTCCAACATCTTATATAGAAGGTCGGGAGTTGCCAGAGAGCACTATTTATTTTAATTATATGGAGGGGGTTGCCAGTTATTGAATTTATTTATATATTAAAGGCAAGAGAGATGCTCTCAATGCTTAGAGGGAGTTGCCAGTTATTGAATTTGTTTATTTATATACGGAGGGTCGCCAGTTATTTATTTTAGTTATTTGTATATGGAGGGTTGTCAGATACCACTTTTTAATTATTTATTTATATATAGATGACTTGTCAGAGAGCACTATTTATTTTAATTATTTATTTATATATTAAAGGCAAGAGAGATGATCTCAATACTTAGAAGGGGTTGGCAGATAGTACTATGTATTTTAATTATTTATTTATTAAAGGCAAGAGAGATGTTCTCAATGCTTAGAGGGGATTGCCAGTTACCACTATATATTTTAATTATTTATTTATTAAAGGCAAGAGAGAGAGGGTGATGTTCTCCTTAATTGGCTTAACAAAAGAATTAAAACATCAATACATTATTTTTGTTTATTTAGACGCAAAACGAATCCCAATTATTTAATAAAAAATTAATAATATAAGAAATACACAGGACTCTATATTGTACATTAATATTTAAAAGAAAACCTGCAAGTCCGTATATTGATGAAATCAAACTGATTGAAGACGCGAAACAAAGATTTTATAATATATTTGACGTAAATCAAATAATATTTTCAATAATAATAATTAGTAAGTAAAATTACATTCATTAACTAACCTTTATACTCTTATTAAGCTAATTTAAATTATATATTTATGATGGAGACTTGAATACAGAAAAAAAGATAAGAATCATACTGAATAATTATTTAAAAACTAAAAACTTTAATTCATACAGTATTTTAAATCTCTAAACTTGACAGACTCGTACAAAGATTAGAAAAAAAAGAAAAAAAAGGAACTATCAACTAATCTCGATGTGTGTCATTTCAATGATTGCTGCTACTAAGGTAAGCAATGCATACAACACAAACAGTTCATTTTAATGATTGCTGCTACCAAGGTAAGCAGTGCATACAACACAAACAGTTCATTTTAATGATTGCTGCTACCAAGGTAAACACAAACAGTTTGATAATTAAAAAAAAGGAAAAAACTAATCTAAATAGCGCATCTGTTGCTTTAAGCAATACATTTATACCTATTGCCATAAAAGTTTTATAAAAAAACTGTAACAATAACACTTCTTTTCGTTGTAATGGACATCACATAATTTCACGCAGAATAAATACAAAAATATGGACTCAAATTCACCTTAATATATATATATATATATATATATATATATATATATAGTGCTCTACTTCTCGAATAAACACGGGGCTTGAGGACTTGACTCCTAATTCAGCACATTTTCACAAGCACATTTAAAAACGTAGAAGATTGTAGGCTTATAATTTTCTACTCGTGTGGAAAATGCGCATCACACCAAATGTATAATTCCACCTTAGACCTATAGTTTAACGTGAGCCACGTCCCATCAGCACCCAGCTTCTTAAACACTAGACCACCCAGCGGATCATTGAACTAATTCCGAATTATTATTATTATTATGATCAACACTATGTTGAATTGCCGCCTTCCCGTTATCTTAGCGGTATGTGTGTCTGACTCTGGCGGTAAGGCTATGGCTCGCTCCAGCATGCTGGCTCCCGGATTGGGTGGGTACTAGCCCTGTTACTGTATATAAATATATATTTATTTATTTTTATTGCTGCAACTTTACCTTTCACTTGAAATTATGTAGGTTTCCAGTTTATGTATATATAGCCCACCTAATAATAATATCAATAGCTTTTAATTCACATAGCTAACATGTTATGCAAGTTCCATAAATCGAATGCCATAGTTGCGGGTGACTTCAACATCAATTTATAATCTGAAGTAATCTCTCATAAATTTTTAAACTTAATAATTTCTTTCTATCTTAGTCACACTATTACCAAACCCCCTCGAATCTGCATCTATGTTAATCAAATAGCAGACGCTACGATTGATAATATTGTAAATAGCAATGCCCTCATAAATTCTGGAATTATAACCCCAAACATCAGTGATCATTCAGGAATCATCACTTCATTAGAGAGCATAGATAAATTAATCAAGTTGCAATTACAAAGCAAAATTCCTAAAGTACAATATACTCAATACAGAAACAAATTAACTAAAATAATCAAAACTGCAAAATATAACTATTATAACAATCAATTTTCCAAACATAAAGAAGACATGAAAAAGATTTGGGGAACCATAAACAGGATTTCGCGGAAACCAAATTATGAAAAAAATCAATAAACTAAATGTTGATAAAGAAATTACTGATGATACTTCTTCTGCAGGCTCTTTAATATACATTTTACTTCAATCGCGGATAAGCTTCGTTCACAATTACTAAATAATGATCACTCACCTCTAGAATATATGCCACCCAGCCCACTAAATTCATTTTCTTTTGTTCCTGCTTCCTCTACGCAGGTGCATAATATTGTTGGTAAATTAAAAAATACAAAAAAATAACATTCATAACATTCCTTTACCTATATTGAAACTTGCTAAGATATCTGTAACTTTGGCTAAATTATCAACCAAAGTATTTCCAAATGCAACGATATTTAGAATCCTACAATTTATTATCTACAAATCAATATGGCTTCCATAATAATAAAACAACGGAAGTGGCTATTTTAATTCTTATGGAAATTGCAAATAATTTAATATAATTAAGAGAGCTTAATTTAAAGTTTTAAACAGATAAATTGTAAAAGTTTAAAAGACATTTATATCCAATGTTAATATTAAAAAAAAAATTCAAATCATTAAGGGTTCTCGAATAAAAAAAATCACCCTGTACTTTCCCAATCAGATTTTGAGCTCAAATAAAATCGTAAATACTCTGAAGTCTTAATTGGTTTTTTATATATATATATATATACAATCATTACATTCTTTTACATGTGTTTGTTGAATTTCTCTCTTTACGTGTCAGTTACGCGCACAATGTAGGTCATCTCGATTATTCCCTTTGATCTGCAAAGGATGTTACTATACTGTTGCTGTTTACTCCGCTGTCCATGTCTGTTAGCATGATAATGAACAGGAGTGGGGCCAGTACAGTCCCTTGTGGTACTGAGCTGCGTACTTCCGATTCTGATGATGATATACCTTGAATTTTGACGACCTGCAGACGTTCTCTGAGGAAGTTGTAGATCCATTTTCCCACTTTGCCTGTTATTCCAATATATTTAATTTTATGTGCTATTATACCATGGTCACATTTGTCGAAAGCTTTAACAAAATCTGTGTATATAACATCGTAGTTGTCTTTATATATATATATATATATATATATATATATATATATATATAATATATATATGGGATGAAGTTCACAATAAAACACGTGAAATGAATGAATGCTGCAAACCCACAAGGAAAAAGAAAAACGATTCCAAGGCCTTTCGTGTATTCAAAGCTACACCTCGTCAGGGAATGAAGATAAAAGGCGAGATGCCCATAAATATATACAATGTACAGGAAAAACAAAACAATTAGCACATACTTAACAAGGGTTAATGAGAGGCAAAAGAAATTTTAACATGATATTGTCAATTTTATACGTCCCCGCACTGTTATTGAAATTGTTTTTAAAATGAATAAATGCACATTCTAGAATATTTATTTCTATTATATCTCTGTTTTTAACAAGCGTTTTAGAACTATCCCACTTGATGCTATGGTTACATCTATACATATGGTTAAATAAAGCATTGGAATTATTAGCTGTTCTACAAGCATATTTATGCTGTTTTACCCTAATATCTAACGTTTTACCGGTTTGGCCTATATATACTGAGTTACATTGTGTACATCCGATCGAATACACACAACCAACAACATTATCAGGGCTATTCTTTGGCCTAATAATTTGGATGTGGACGTATTTCTTGGTAGGCTCAACAATTTAGTCCCATCTATTAAGTTTACAGTTGAAAAAGAAAATGATGGAAGCCTATCTTTTCTTGATCTAAAAATTTGGAGATGCTCTAATCAGTTCAAATATGAAGTCTACCGTAAGCCTACTAATAATAACTCTTATGTGCATTTTTATTCTGACCATCATCCTTCGATTAAATCCTCTATTTTCTCTGCTGTGTTTCTTCGAGCATTGAGAGTTGTCAGTCCTGAATTTTTAGATTCCGAGTTATGCAATATCATGAATATTGGTACTAAATTATGTGATCCTATTTCATTTTTAGAGAACTGTCTTAAGAAAGCCAAGAATAAGTATTATAATAATGTAATTATAAAGGAATTTCAGCGTAAAAATATCCTTAGCCTACCTTACCATGTTAATTTTCAATACCTTCCAACTGTACTTAAAGCAATTGGCATTAATGTAATCTTTAAGTATAATAATACTGTTAAATCACGCCAGTAGTATAGCCTCAAAAGGGGAGAGTGCAAGAATGTTGCAAGTGATTACGCAATGTTGCAAGGGGTCGGGGGTTGGGATGTTGCAAATGGGGTTGGGGTGTTGCAAAGGGGGTGGGGGTTGCAAAAAAATAAAAAAATAATTCCCGCCAAAGAGTACTGGCCTTTGTTGCCAACCGGGGTTGCAAGGGGCATGCAACTTGGAGGCGGAGTTCTCCCCCAAGCTATTCCCCCCAAAGGGCCAGAGAGGAGAGAAAGGAGGAGAGGTGTTCACCTGGCAGGAGCCAAGTGCATATTAAGACTTCAGCCGAGTAGGCGTTGTCTTATAGGCTCCTAATCAGCCAGTTGGCTGAGCCAAGGGGGGAGGGGTACACCTGAAGGAGAGAGAGAGTAGTTGCCTTTGAATGCAAGGCATGCAACTTGGAGGCGGAGTTCTCCCCCCAAGCTATTTTCGTTTACCTAACCTAAGAGGCCTCTAAGGGGTTTCCCAAAGGGCCAGAAAGAGATAGGACCAGAGGTCCTTGCTCGGCTGGGAGCCGAGCTTGTAATGACTCCGTCATCAGCTTCTCACTCTTTTATAGACCTCTATTCTGGCTGAGTTGCCAGGTAGCGTCATGTATTCAGTTGCTGAGTTGCCAGATAGCAATATTTATTAAATTAAACCATATATTAATCATCCATTTAAATAGTGTACCGAAATATATTTATATGACGGTAGTTAATCGATGAATCCAATTAAATTCTGTTTATTAAATAAATAATTTAAACCTTACACACTTAATTTTTATTATAAATATTTAAGTCACGAATATCAGTGGGAAAAACGAACGGAAAAGAAAATTTACGAAACAATTCAAAACACACGATCCTCATTCCCCCAAACCCCCCACCCATCTGTGCTTGTACATATAATAAACTAATGAACCACTCGTGTGCACAAACCATATATTAATCATCCATTTAAATAGTGTACCACAATATATTTATATGACGGTAGTTAATCGATGAATCCAATTAAATTCTGTTTATTAAATAAATAATTTAAACCTTTACACACTTAATTTTTATTATAAATATTTAAGTCACGAATATCAGTGGGAAAAACGAACGGAAAAGAAAATTTACGAAACAATTCAAAACACACGATCCTCATTCCCCCAAACCCCCCACCCATCTGTGCTTTTATATATAATAAACTAATTCGTGTGCACAAACCATATATTAATCAAAATACCACAATATATTTATATGATGGTAGTTAATCGATGAATCCAATTAAATTCTGTTTATTAAATAAATAATTTAAACTTTTACACACTTAATTTTTATTATAAATATTTAAGTCACGAATAACGAAACGAAAAGAAAATTTACGAAACAATTCAAAACACACGATCCTCATTCCCCCAAACCCCCCACCCATCTGTGCTTGTATATATAATAAACTAATGAACCACTCGTGTGCACAAACCATATATTAATCAAAATACCACAATATATTTATATGACGGTAGTTAATCGATGAATCCAATTAAATTCTGTTTATTAAATAAGTAATTTAAACCTTTACACACTTAATTTTTATTATAAATATTTAAGTCACGAATATCAGTGGGAAAAACGAACGGAAAAGAAAATTTACGAAACAATTCAAAACACACGATCCTCATTCCCCCAAACCCCCCACCCATCTGTGCTTGTACATATAATAAACTAATGAACCACTCGTGTGCACAAACCATATATTAATCATCCATTTAAATAGTGTACCACAATATATTTATATGACGGTAGTTAATCGATGAATCCAATTAAATTCTGTTTATTAAATAAATAATTTAAACCTTTACACACTTAATTTTTATTATAAATATTTAAGTCACGAATATCAGTGGGAAAAACGAACGGAAAAGAAAATTTACGAAACAATTCAAAACACACGATCCTCATTCCCCCAAACCCCCCACCCATCTGTGCTTGTATATATAATAAACTAATGAACCACTCGTGTGCACAAACCATATATTAATCAAAATACCACAATATATTTATATGACGGTAGTTAATCGATGAATCCAATTAAATTCTGTTTGTTAAATAAATAATTTAAACCTTTACACACTTAATTTTATTATAAATATTTAAGTCACGAATATCAGTGGGAAAAACGAACGGAAAAGAAAATTTACGAAACAATTCAAAACACACGATCCTCATTCCCCCAAACCCCCCACCCATCTGTGCTTGTACATATAATAAACTAATGAACCCACTCGTGTGCACAAACCATATATTAATCATCCATTTAAATAGTGTACCACAATATATTTATATGACGGTAGTTAATCGATGAATCCAATTAAATTCTGTTTATTAAATAAATAATTTAAACCTTTACACACTTAATTTTTATTATAAATATTTAAGTCACGAATATCAGTGGGAAAAACGAACGGAAAAGAAAATTTACGAAACAATTCAAAACACACGATCATCATTCCCCCAAACCCATCTGTGGATATATATATATATATATATATATATATATATATATCGTAAAGAACGACGCTTGTATAGGAGATATTCCGCGCAAGACGAGAGAGAGAAAACGGAACAAATGAAAAAATGAAGTAACCACCTGGGAATCGAACCCGGGATCTTCCGATTGCCGGTCAGACGCGATACCATTACACCATGGACTTCACTCTTCCAAATGCCGTAATTCTTCTACATACTCGCAGAAACCAATGCCCCAAGGGGGCACCTCCCGCATGCCGTAACATTATATACATTCAACTGCAAAGAACACGCAGTATAAATAACGTAAAGAACGACGCTTGTATAGGAGATATTCCGCGCAAGACGAGAGAGAGAAAACGGAACAAATGAAAAAATGAAGTAACCACCTGGGAATCGAACCCGGGATCTTCCGATTGCCGGTCAGACGCGATACCATTACACCATGGACTTCACTCTTCCAAATGCCGTAATTCTTCTACATACTCGCAGAAACCAATGCCCCAAGGCATATATATATATATATAGATTTGTATGAAGAAAGTGACACTGCAGCATTAACTGCAATTAATATTTTTAACGCGATTGACCGTGATGAATTATTTCCAACGCAAACCGTTGAAGATATTTGCAGTGACGCTCCTTACAATCCGACGCAAGGGACTACCATAGAAATGTAAGTGTCTATAATTCGATTTTATATATATATATGGAGGGTTGTAGTATCTCGTCAAATACTTCATTTATATACACCAAAAATCGAAATTTTTTATGGCAATCAATGTTATTTGGTTTTACCTCTTATCACCATTATGCTAAAATCGAAATTTTTTATGGCAATCGTTTTAAATGTTATTCCTCTTAAATGAACCAAAGATATCTTCACATAATGGGGATCTGTCTGTATACTCTGTATATGTTTTAAAAGAATGAACATTATTCCTTTAAGGTCCGATGAGGATTTGACACGTGTTATACAATCTTTTGAAGAATCTCGTGTCATGAACACGGAGGATATACTGATCAGTCAGCAATGTCACACCGAAATAATGTAAGTGTTTTTGATCTTTTTGGGGTAAGAAGACAATATATTTTCATAAATTTATTAAATGAAAGAAATCAGTACAATAACCAACTACAGAATATACCGTTACAAAGATACGAACAAAAACATTATACTATACAACGAGTACGTACAATTGGAAAACGGATTTTTATCTGTCTGCATACCATTTCATCGTTTCGGTGAGTGTGGCACGGGTCAAATAAATTTAAAAAATTTATAAATTCTTTATCACATGACATATGCATGAGAAATGAGACGCAGTACATTCCGCAAACATTACTAAAATATCCTTGTACACGAAACGGGTTCCATACAACTTCGGGAATATGTAACTGAGCGAGAAATTTTACAATAATAGGGTCACTCCAGGGTTGAGTACCGAGTGAATCAAAATAGTACAGGCGCTGTCTATTTTTAAAATAGACAGCGATCCAATGAATCCCTTCATTACCGATGACATCTGTGTTCACAATAAGACTACCGCATTCTCGCGTACTTGGCAAACTTAATGTTTCATTCTTCGCAAACACGCCGATAAATTTGGAACGTGTGACTCGCTCCATTACTTTCTGAAGTGTATTAACATCCATTTTAAAAGTCAGTGATAACGCTCCTAAATCTATCTACTTCTATTAGGGCTTGCGATTCGAGATATACTAGTACACTAATAGGAGCGTCTATAGGCTTGGCGAATTCCAGCCGCACTGAGATGTTTCCGCTCTGCTGTGGGGTTAAATGGGTATTTACGTTAGCAGATAAGTCAGGTGTAATGTCAAACGGATAAAGGTTAAATTGATCAATGAATTCTTCCTGCGTTACCCCATTACCAAGCTGATCACAATCACCTGCAATATGGGTCAGATTACTATAGGCTCTGGCACAAAGAGGTAACACAGCGTCTGATGAATAGTCCGTACCCATTGTTCCACCCAAAGCAGTGCCATTAACGTATAGAGTTATATTTTTAAGTCCGAAATTCTTGAATTTAAAGGCACTCTTTTTATATTTTCCATTCACCGAAGCATGGTCCTGCATACCGATTAATATCCTTTTAGGAAGATTTCCCAGGGCAATGTTTTCTATCTGCTTCGATGCCAACCCTGCAGGAACCGTATATAGTTTGATTTGTACTCTGTTAATAGGATATTTCACTGTAGCGTTTAGTAAATTTTTCTCAATTTCTAGTTGTTTCGGTGAACTTAATTTCACTCGCCGTACGCGGAGGTATGTGTCCATAATGTGAACCACAACGGGCTTTGCACCCTCTTCTTGATCAGCATCCAGATTTAAGCAGACCTCAGGACTTGTGCGGGTGAGCTTTATTTTCATATCCACCCCGTTGACAAGCAACTTCTCCTGGAAAGTGAAATCTGTGTGCAACCGTCCAAAACACTCGTATATTTTCTTTTTAGAATTTTTAAATTTGTCCTTTATACTACTTACATCTTTAGTTTGATAATATCCCTCGGCACTTAAAAAGGTAGCCTTCGCTTCTTTGGAAAAGTTGAGGACATTTTCCAGATAGGCGCGTAGATGATAGTACCCGTGCCTGCCGATATGTTGGTCTGATTTAAATATACGTCACACTGGTTGAATATGGAGTGCAGAAAGTTTGTTTCAGGGTATACAGCATATTTGTCATCGCAGACCGTTCCATCAGAATGGGCTATACGTAGCTTAGCGTACATGTGCACACAGCTTGGATCAAAAAAGTAAGGGCCTGAGCTGGGTATCACGAATTCTGTAGGTGCACTCGGGGAACTAATTGTGTTTAAAGGGTTAATTGTAATAAAGTCACTGTGCTCAAAAGAAACTTGGGTTGGAGGCAGCTCAAAAAGGGACAGCTCCGATTTAGAGCATTGTGAACTACATGGGTGGATGAAGCGTGCCATGGCGAAATAGTGACTCCTCTCTCGACAAGTGGTAAACAAACTATGATTCATGAGATCAATGTCCTTAGCTTATATCAGTCAAAAAAGTGGTCAACCATAGGTTTCATTCGCTTACAGCACTTCTTTTTTGATAGCCTTTTACGTTTAATACCACGTGACCCCTTCTTCCGGGAAGCCCTCTTCTTCTTCTTCCCGCCACCACGCATTTTTATCTTTGCATCTTTGATGCTTTCGTCCCGTGTACGCTTTAAATGTTTTTTTAGAGCTTCTTTAGGTTTAGCCCCGGCCAATATGTCTTCTGCAGTGTTAATACCTGATTGTAGCGCTTTCCTTCCGAGGTATCTGGCCCCCCTCTTCAGCAAAGGAACAGCCGTACGTAGTATGGATGAAAAAATGGATCCAAGTCCACTACCGCGCTGGTATCTCACCCCTCGATAGACGGTGAAAGGCTTTCTATCCATTATAACTCAGTGCGTCGAAAGTGTAGCTTCACTGTTAAGCTCCCGTTACCGAATGGGAAGTTTTCACCCTCAATCGTTCTTATATATATTGAGATATTGGTTATTAAATTAGTTGCGACATTCACATAATGGGGTCTGTCATATGTAATACTCAAACTCCTTCCTCTATGGTTGGGGATGTGAGCAATGCGCAGCAGGCGTGCCTGGGTATCCCCAACAAACTGTTGCTCCATTATATTACTGTAAATATAGCACATGTCTGGGGACCTTTCAGCCAATTTCTCCATCTTCAATTGATACATTAACCTGGACAAGTCATGCTGTGTCTCGTGAAATGTGTCTCTTTGGAAGGCTGCGCTATATCGGCCATTGGCTAGAATTTGGAACTTTCTATGGTCTTTAATACGTCTGTTAGTCTTTGATTTTAGGATTAGTGTATGTGCATGGTTGTTTACGATTTCGTATACTAAATCATTCGTAAGGTTTGAGTTTCTTAAACTTACGTTTAAGTCTCTCACAACATCCTCGGCCGAACCATATTAACCCGGTCCTAGTCTTACTTCTGTACTGTAATACCGTGCAACCTTAGTCCGAGCGATAAGCATAGTTTCATCCATAGCTACCCCAGCTTTTTCACACTCGTCAATGTCTCTAAGATCGTAAAAACGGGTTCTTTATGTTCAATATTTAAAAAGATGGTGTCCAGCTGAATTTCGCATATCCCCACCTCATACGAATCACGACCCAATTCAATGTGCTTGTGGAGTTCTGTTACAAAGTTGGCTAGTGTGTTGTTAGGGTGTACAGTAGGGTGGTCCAAATCCATAGGGGGAAATTTCAAAATTGTCTTAGATAGTCTCCACAAGTGTGGTTTTTGTCCATTTAGTGTCCACATGGTCTGTGCAAAATTGCAGCGTGATTGGTGAATATTTAGAGGTCGCCCCACTCTGAATATATATATTATATAATGTACTTTTTCTTCCGTAGGTCCGAT
This sequence comes from Bathynomus jamesi, assembly GCA_023014485.1. NCBI lineage: Eukaryota > Metazoa > Arthropoda > Malacostraca > Isopoda > Cirolanidae > Bathynomus > Bathynomus jamesi. The sequence continues at coordinate 645,669 of JAJOZX010000606.1, forward strand.
GGCTCAAACTCGATCAATTCCAAAAGTTTGGCTTTTAGGGATGGCAACTGGAACTTTATCCACGTCAAGGCTCCCTACATGCCTTGACGCCCTCCTCTTGGGGCAATACCACCACATCAATCAAAAGCAAACCACCTCCGACAGTCTGAACCAGGCATGCCAGAGGGTGATTGAAGTCTGGACCCGAGCGCGGATCCCAACTCAACGGATCGACTCCTGTGTCCGTAAGCTTTCAAAGCTTTTAGACCGCTACAAAACACTCAAGAAGCACAGGACCAGGCAACGTGCCAGCGATAGAATGAATGAAGACATCTTCAAAGCGGACATCCAGGAACTGTTTGACATCGCAACCAGTGATGCCATGAGCACAATCGTCAACGTTGAGGACCGAAATTTCCTGTCCATGCAGTGCAAGGACGTCAATTCTTGCAGCATGGCTGGCATTGATAAGGAAACGACTACACAAGAGGACAGAAAGCGATCCAGAATGGAGAAGGAAGCCAAGAGGAAGGCAAGGCATGAAGCAACACAGAAAGATTTGGAAGAAGCAGGAGTGTCATCAATTGATCTTTCCTCTTCTTCTTCTTCCCTTTTTTCGCAAGACGACGACGACTATAGACCATCGGTTCCGATTCCTTCTTCGTCTGAAGCTCCGGCACCAAAGCGTCCCAAGAACAAGGTTACGAACATTTTCCAATCTCCAGAAGTCATTGGAGCAATGGATCGCACCAATCTTTCTGACCGGAATGCTGTTTTCGTAACTGGAGCTGTATTACAGGCCGCGGGCATGATCTGTCTGGGATGACGTGCTCTCGGAGCTCTATTCATCGCTACAGAGAAAGTGGGCGAGAACAGGCAGCTCGAGAAGACCTGGAATCATTCTCTCTAGAAGACCCTGTCCTTCTCCATTGGGACGGAAAGCTTCTCCCCGGCATTGAAGGGAAGAAGACGAATGTGCATCGGATAGCAATCCTTATAACATTCAATGGACAGGAGAAGCTGCTTGGTGTCCCAAAGATGAAACAAGGAACTGGAGAAGCACAGGCCCAGGCATGCCTTCAAACTATGAAATTATGGAACGTGGAACAGCATGTGAGAGGTCTCGTCTTCGATACTACTGCGTCAAACACGGGTTTACATCGCGGAGCCTGTGTCAGGATTGAAGAAGCATTGGGTCACGAGCTAGTTTGGATCGGTTGTCGACATCATATACTTGAAGTCGTACTTGCTGATGTCTTTGCCTCAATATTTGGCTCAACAGGAAGTCCTGAAACAGGCCTTTTTAAGCGATTTCAAAAGGAATGGCCATCTCTCTCCCACGAAGCATTTGTCTCAGCATCGGACAGCTTGTTCGAGAACCCTCAACTCCAAGAGATGAGAAAAGAGATGCTCACTTACTTACCTAACGCTCTTCAGGCAAGCCAACCTCGTGACGACTACAAGGAGTTCCTTGAACTATCTTTGCTCTTCCTGGGGGGAAAGACTGGTGGTCAACTCTTTATCCGAGCTCCGGGTCCCATGCACCACGCGAGATGGATGGCGAAGGCGATTTATGCGCTCAAAATCTACCTCTTTCACTATCAATTCAAGCTCACAGCACGCGAAGAACGAAACGTGACTCAGCTGGCTTTATTTGTCAGTCTGATTTACGTCAAGTACTGGCATCAAGCGCCAATGGGGACACAAGCTCCTCTCAATGATCTCAAAATGCTGCATCTTCTGCAAAAATCCACACGGAGGAGCTGCACAAGCGGCGAAGCCAGCTCTAAGACGCCACCTGTGGTACTTGTCGGAGCATCTGATTGGACTGGCCTTCTTCGATAATAGGATCGATCCTGATACCAAAAGGAGAATGGTTCAACACCTCCAACATCCCCAAAAGAATGGCTGCCCCCGACGAATCGACATGGCGGAAGCTGGTGTTGAAAATGATGTGGCATCCTTCGTCACGAAAAGGACATTGACCCTCTTTGATGCCTTGAAAGTTGGAGGTAAGGAGGAAGCGCGCCAGTTACTTCAAAAAGATCCACGGGAATGGCCAAATGACAAGAACTACAGGGAACTTAGAGATCACGCCTTAAAGATGAAAGTCGTCAATGATGCTGCCGAGCGAGGTATTGCTCTCGCACAACGCTACAATGACACTTTGACACGAAACGAGGACCAGAAGCAGTACCTCCTACAACTCGTAGCCACCCACCGAAAACAGATACCAATACCATCCAAGGCGACTCTGATGCAGAAGAAATAATGAAGATACACCCATTATCATGTCCTATTGTCTTACTGTTTTCTTTCATATTCTTTGAGAAACAAAAAAAAATTTAGTTATTCAGTTGTCTATATATTTTCCCAAATTTTCAAAAAGGGGGCAAGTGGGGCGACCCCCTAAATATTAACCGAATAACGTGAAACTTTGCACAAATACTGTCCACACCAAGAGGCATAAAACCAACCTTGTGGAGAGAACTTAGTCGATGCTTTAACTTTTTGGACCACCCTAGTGTACAGACAGGGACGAGGAGGACGGGAGTGTGACGTAGAAATGGTTAGGAGCCATGTTGCATACTATTTAAGCTTCATTATTGCATCAGCTTTTATATAGGTGTTGAAGCTTTCTGGGTATCCTAGCCATTTCACCAGGTACATTTTTCTCTTTCCTTTGCTTCCTAAAATGTTCTCAATTTTAAACACATTTTTTCCTAAATTAAACGCAACTTTCTGCAATTCCTCGCGGTAAAAACCTCCTGATATTTCTTCCCCATTCAAATCTTCAATGTAATACATCATTATCTCACCTTTAGGTCTCATAGCCCTAACTTTAAAAATCTCGCGTGTCCATCCTTGCTCAAAACCCTTTGCGAATTTATTCCCCGAACGCGACAGCCTTACATAATCATTGATTTTGAAGCGCGCCGAGTATGGTAGTGGTGTTGGTGATCCATCTCTTCTCGGGAGCGTACCTCTTTCTAAAACTTCGTTAGGTGTTGTCCCAATCGTGCGATGGTGTGAGCGGTTGTAGGATGAAGCCAATGATTCCAGAATGTCTAGAAATCTGTGTGTTTTTATGTGTAAAATAACGGTGCATGCGTTCCTTTATGGTGCGCTGAACTCTTTCAGCTAAAGAAGCCTTATGTATAGAATTGGTTGTGTAATAGCTGATATTAAACTCTGTCAACATGTTCTGAAAAGCACGGCCTATAAATTCCTTCCCCATATCCGTACAAAAATAGCCAGGAACCCTGTTTTCTTTTAACATTAGCGTTTTGGTGGCTTTAGCAACTGTTTCAGGTGATTTATTTTTCAGAGGAACTAGCCACAGATATCTAGAGAATACGTCTATTATGAATAGAATGTAGCGGTAACCATCGTTATACACAGAATATCTTTGCATGTCTGTTAAATGTGCTTGCCAAATAGAATCAATCGAGGAAGCCGTTGTCTTGGCTGTTTTAAACCTTTTTCTCACAGGCTTATGAAGCGTATAAGCGTCCTGCTCCCTCAAAAATCTTTCAACATCTTTTTTTCCTACTCCGTAAACACTTCTGTACAGTCTATCTACGCCGCCGTAAGAGGATGGGTTAGAAATGGGATAATAGCGTTTAGTTAATACGTTAGCCATTTGCGTATTTTAGAGGCACGTGGGTAGGGTTGGTTTAACCTCTTCTTGCTCCTCTTCAAAGGTGTTACCGCCGGGGGTGACGACGCCTTCAATTGTGTCACATGCGTTGCATGTTCCAAGTCTTTTAACCTGTTCAGATTTCCTATCAACGTTTTAGGGACATTTATTTGTTGTAGTCTTGCTTTAATATGCTTCCATCCTGATGGCGATGGCCTATCCCACTTTCTCACCAGATCATGGACAATTGGGCGGAGTGAAAAACCCATTTTTCGAATTTTCAAATTGGCTAGTGTGGAAAATGTGTGGAGTAGTGAGGAAATAAGCTGGTATAAATTTAAAATCATAACATTAATATCTTCAGGTGCCACAATGACCTTCAATATTGAAAAAAATTGAAAAAAGCAGATTTTAACCAATAATTACAGAAGAGTCCACGATGCACAATAGACAAGAATTTATTCACACTTGTATAAAAATAGCTCAGTCAACCTTTAAAAAAAGTTTCTATTCTCTAAAAACAGTTTTCTATAGTCAGCTCACTCAGCTGTCACGTGAGTACCTCGGTTCAGTGTAGCTGTCGCTCTCGTAGCAGGTGGGTGTTCTGTTGTTGGCGTTACTCAGATAGTCTAAACTATATTTCTTATATATTTTGCATTTCTGTATTGTGTTGCCCTAAGTTTGCCATGTACTATTAACTGAAATTAACGTATAATTGATATTAGCTCTTTCTTTTTCAGATTTGTATACTTTCAAAATGTCTCGAGTTTGTGCAAAATCAACCAGGGCCTCAACTGAGTGCCCCATGTTTGGTATGGGGGAAGATTTGTGGCACAGGAATCTTCCTACATACGAAGGAGTTTTTAAATATTACTTGTTTGTAAGAAACGATTTGAAACAGAATACTAATAAAGATCCTTCAATATCTCAAATATTAGAACAAGTTGTTGATAAATTGAAAACAATTTGGGAAAGTGCTTCCGTCCCAATTCTGTCAGACAGGCGAATTGAAACAATGTTCAGAAGCTACCACGAAAAGTATCGTCATTATGAAGCCATACCAAAGCAGAAAAAATTCTGAAGCTTACAAAGCAAAGATTGATATGTTCAAAAAAAGCACACACGAAACTTTTTGACATTGCAGCGTGCAAGTGCAAAGTACTAACACAATGTTCTTGTCCCAAAGAAAAAACGGTTCCAAAAGAAGAAGTGACGTTCCTCTTAGATCAAAGGAGTGAAAGAAAACTGTTTATTGATAGAGTAGATATTACACTCTCAAAGAAAAAAGCATCTACGTTGCTAAGAATGCAAAAAGAAGCTGTGAGGCTCACCAAAGAATCTTCACAGGAGAAATTGCAGGATACAAATGTTGAATTATCATCATCGACATCAAATAGTGAAAGTGAATCTGGCGAAATATCAGACGATACATTTCCAGAGCCAGTTAGCTCGAAGAGAAAGCTCGAACAACCTGAAGAACAATTATTCAAGAAAAGGAAAACTACAAATCTACCTTCAGTGGCTACTGCTTGTGACAGGACTGCAGTTTCAGATCGAGCTGCAGCATTCATTGTTAGTGCAGTATTGCAAGATATTGGAGAAGTTTCTATTGACAATACATCTGAAGTAGTGGATAGGAGTAAAATCAGAAGAGAAAGACAAAAGAAGAGATCAGAAATTATGAAAGATCAAAATCAGGTCCCAATCAGAGGAATCTATTTTGATGGTCGAAAAGATTCTACACTCTTCCAAGAAAAAAAAGAGTCCAAAGTATATCAGAAGAAGGTAACAGAAGAACATATCACTTTAGTGAGAGAACCTGGTTCAGATTATTTGGGCCATTATTCTGTGAATTCTGGATCAGCTGAAGAAATATGTAAAGGAATGTTTGAGTATATTGGAAATAATGACATGAACCTGGAAAACCTTGTTGCCATTGGATGCGATGGTGCAGCAGTCAACACTGGAGAAAAGGGAGGCGTTATAAGGCTTATAGAATTGAAGCTGAAGAAGCCAGTTCAACATTTAGTGTGCCAGCTCCATGCCAATGAATTGCCATTACGCCATTTAGTTGCAAAGCTGGATGGAAAAACATCTGGCCCCCGCGGATTCACCGGTCCTATTGGCAGGGAATTAGAGAACTGTGAGAGTCTTCCTATTGTCGAGTTTGAAAGGATTGATGCTGAGGAACCAACTGTAGACTGTGAAGATCTTAGCACCGACCAAAATATCTAATTGATATTCATCAGGCCATAACAAAGGGATATTGCTCTCCAGATCTTGCTCATCGTAGTCCAGGCAAATGGCACATTCACGATGGGTGACTACAGCAAATCGTTTGCTTCGTCTATACGTTTCAACTGTAAGTCCATCTGAGAACCTCATGAACATTGCTTCTTTTATAATGAAGGTCTACATCCCAATGTGGTTTTCTATTAAGCAAAGTACGTCTTTTGTCAATGGCTCAAAACATGTTTTCAAACTATTGAACTAACAAGAACACTGAATGACGAAGTAAAGGATATTGTAAACCCTGTCATACAAAGAAATGCATTTTTTGCAAATCCAGAAAATATTCTAGCATCAATGATTCATGATGACCGCAGCGCCATAAGAGAATTAGCGTGGAGGCGAATAAAGAAAGCAAGGCAAACAAACAAGGAAAAAGTTGTGAGGCGTTTCACAATACCTGTTATTCAATTTGAAGCTACTGATTATACTGATTTAATTAATTGGCAAAAATGCATTGTCACTGAACCACCTGTGACAAGACACCTGACAGAAAATGAGATTGAAGAATTCATAGAAAACAAGAGTACCCCTCCATTCGAGAAATTCCCTTGTCATACACAAGTAGTAGAAAGAATGGTAAAATTAGTGACTGAAGCATCATCAAAAGTATTTGGATTGAACGCGCGAGATGGCTTCATAAGATCAACACTTCAGTCACGTAAAAAAATGCCATCATTCGAAAGTAAAGCTGAATATAAAGTTTAAATAAAACGTTAATAGAAAAAAACATGCGCAAGGATGGGTGGTTGGGAGGGCATGGGTGGAGCTCGACACGCAGCCACCTCCTCGTGGTGAGTTCTGGATTATTTAGATCATTAATCAAAAGAACATTGATCTAAATAAACTAAGAGCTGCGTAATTCAGTAACTATTTTGGTAATTGGAACACTTAATATATAATAATAACAAGTAAGTTTCAGTTATTGTACTAATGCAGAATATAAGAAAATCATTATATTTCACTTTTTTCGACGGCTTTGTGGCACCTGAAGATATAATTTCGCAGGACTAATATTTATGCACAGTCATTATCTATAGCACCCACATATTTTACGCACTAGCCATATTTGAATTTCGAAGAAACGTTTAAAAACCTCATTTTCGATCCGCCCAAATGGACAATGTCTACGATATTCGATCCCTGTACCTTTGATCCTTCCACAATGATCTCGCCTGTATCGGTCCATTGTATGGCGGGATCCTCATTCAATAGATTATAAAGACTTAAGCCTTTACTCATCAATGTATGTGGGAGGGTGCTTTTTAATACATGTTCGATATGTTGTGTGGCTAACCCCTTAATTTTTGGTTGGTCAGCTGTATCGTCGGGCTCAGATCCTATGTCGCCATGTCCATCGTCCCCCGTGCTGAGCCTAATAACCACAGGAATCTCTGTAGGGCTCTTATAATTTTCGTACTCGTGAAGAAATTTCTGCAGAGCTTCTTGGTATAAGATTCTTTTCTCATCAGGTGTTTTTTCACTGTTTAATAGGGCTAGCAATTCGCTTTCCATTCTTTTAAGTCTGCTTTTACAGGGATCTAGATCCGTGTCTGGATTCCTTTGCAGTGAAGCGTACACCTCGTGGGGAATCACTACCACTTTCTTCATTATATTAATCTAGTCAGTAAAGGACCCAAAACTGAAAATAAGATGGGGAGAAATGACCCTCCTGTTTGTACAATAATTCGTTTTTTCTTCGCAACAGTTTGACTTTTACGAGCGAGTGCACGTATTATGTTCTTGTAGCGGCGTAGGGGAGCCTTCTGAGGGGTTTTCATTGATACATTGCAATTTATAACGTTAAGACAGATTTCACAGATGCATTTTAAAAAGTCGGCGTCGATATTTTTAATAAACATCTGCTGCATTGCCCGGGGCAGTCGATGATAGATTTTTATTAATTCACGGTATTTCTTTAGTCGCTTTGTCATTCTGGAATATACACCGTTTCAGGCTCGTTTGGAAATATATTCATTCGTAGAAGCACTCTAAACGTGTTTCGCGGATGAAGGTCGCAAAGCGAATATCCGTAACGCGTGCTTGTAGCTTCTTTATAAACTTCCAAAAACTCCTTACGCTGATTCGGGAACATTTGATTGGCTAATACCCCAATTTGTGATACATCTCTACGTTGCGCGAATAAGACTAGATATTGCGTATTTAACGACACATCGCGCATGTATCTATTTTTGAAAAATAGATTCTGATTGATGAAGAACACGCTTATGTTAAGATGGTGGGAGAATACTGTAAATGTCTCGGCAAACGTTTTATCCATCTCCAGCATGAGATCGTAATTACAATAACTGTATGTTCATTTCCCTTTAACGAATTAACGTCATATACGCCTTTGTGGAACAAAATATCATCCTGGTACTCGTTGAACACTGATTGATACGTCGAATAGCACCATATAACTTTATGCACAAATTTCGAGAACATCTCTCCCTTTTCTTTAATGATTTTAAGCATAAACACAGTTTTACCACATCCTGTAGGTCCAGATATAATACATGTGGATGGACTCGTGAATCTGAATTTTTCTACAGAGTCCATTTCTAACACGTCACACTCCTAAGTGGGTCATTTACAAAATATTACAAATTTTGAGTGCTGTTCCTTATATTTTGTTTTCTTCTCCCACAGAACCGTGAATGACGATGAGGTAGAGCACCCCATCATTGACATTACGGATGACCTCGACGACAGTGTAGTTGTGATCTCCTCCCCTGCCAACGAACCCTCACCAGCGATACCGGTAGCACGTCCAAAGTGGAGGTATGAGAACCCCACATCAGGTATAAAGCGACCGAAATACGCGCCTGTTGCAGCAGTAATAGATCCCCAACCCTCAACCTCTTACGCAACAATCCCCCCAGCAGCACCTCCCGCTAATATATCCCCTTATTCATCCGCCACAGTTGCCCCCCGTTCTGTTAAGTCTACAATAATAGATCCCCAACCCTCAACCTCCTACGCAACAGGCCCCCCAGCAGCACCTTCCGCTAATATATCCACTAATTCATCCGCCACAGTTGCTCCCCGTTCTGTTGAGGATGCTATAACGTTTGAGTTGGTGCGCTCCGCAGCCCCCACCCCAGCCTTGACTAGAAATCGGTATAGAGTCAGGGTCGACCCTAGAGCCATGTATAGCAATGGAATTGAGCACGGGCTACGCCGGGTTGTACAGCGTATTGTAGAGTTTGCTCTTCAGAATCGCGACGAGCGTGAAGTCAGGACGAGTCTGTCCTTTGGATTCGGGTCAGATGACGGTGATGTAGATGATTATTGGGTGATAGTGCCATTTAGACGTTTGGCGGCTGAAGATGTAGAATATATATTAGGACGTATAATGCAGGCCGCCCAAAGTAGTATAGCCTTTAATATGGACAACTTCACGGTAAATATTGACCGTGTATTCCGTGTTGCGGGCCATAGTGCCATACCGTATACTCTTAACTTCAATTCTCCGACTATTTACCGAAAGCATATAAACGTCGATCGTGGTTGCGGCTTTATAGCAGTACTCTTAGCACGTATGTTTACTGTACAAAATACACGGACTCAAAAATTTGGTTGCCTACGGTCGTGGAACGTGCCCGTAAACTAGCTGTAGACTGTGAACTTGAATTTGACTGTAATATGGGTCCTGAAGAGCTGAGAATGGTAGAACAGGAAATGAATGTCCGTATAGTTGTATTTGGGTTGGATGATCGTCGTAGGACTGTGTACGTTTTTAAAAGCTGTGTGAGAGATCGTACAAGACCCCTACTTATTTTAGGATTGTCAGGGACAACGTATCTCCCCATCCGTAATATAAGGTGGCTTTACGCGAGTTATGACAAAAGTCGAAAATATGGGAGACATCATGATTTGTGTAAGGGATGCCTCGAGTTTGCGGATGATATAGTGAGACATTGTAAAGAATGTCACATGGTATGTGAGCAGTGTAAAAGCACCAAATGTGAAAGCCGTGTAGTTGAAGCTGAGAAGAGAGACTGTGATGTGTGTAGACGCACATTCTTCAATAATAACTGCTTTGATTTCCATAAATCAATTGGCACGTGCAGGAAAATGAGAATCTGTGAATGTGGTATGTTTCACACAATGGATAATTGGGGGAAATTTAAGCACAAGTGTGACGAAATTCACTGTCCTACATGCCAGGAGGAATATAAGGCGGATGGAGTAAAGCATGTATGTTATATGAAAGATGCTAAGCCTAAAAATAACCCTTGTATAACTGTATACTACGATATAGAAACATATACGAACGCTGAAACCAAAGAGGTAATTCCACATTTACTTGTGAGCCAGACCATCTGTGATGAGTGTATGGTGTCGAATGTGACGAGTGCCCCAAATGCGGTAAACGGACAAACGTTTTTAAAACGAATGTCCGCGATAGTCCTGTGAAACTATTTGTGTCCTATATTGTCAAGTTAGCCGACAAGTTCAAAAAAATGACTGTGTATATTCTCGCCCATAACGGGGCAAAGTTTGACACGCAGTTCCTTTATAAGGAGATGCTTGAACACGAATCCTCTGAGATATTTACAGGTGATCCATTGAAAAGAGGCAACAAATTAATACAGATGCAGATAAGAGGCAATGTACAATTTAAAGATACTTTATTATTCACACCTTGTAAATTAGCAAAGCTACCCAAGGTGATGGGAGTAGCAGCTGAAGTTTCCAAAGGATACTTCCCTTACACTTTCCTCACCAGCGAGACTTTAAACTACGTAGGCCCACCACCACCCAAACATTATTTTAACTATGACTGTATGGATGAACGTGAAGACTTTGATCGATACTACGAAAGTTTTAAAGAAAGTAACCCTTATAATATAGCTGATGAATGTGAGCGTTATTGCGTGAATGATGTGCGCATGCTTAGAGTATGTTTCCAGGCCTTTAGAAGGATGTACATAGCCCGTTTCAAATGCGATCCACTGCAAGTCGCAACCACCATCGCATCATTATGTTTTACGGTGTTCAAGAATAACTTCATGCCTAAAGACACCTTAGCCATTATTCACCGAAACAAACCCCGCAGTTACAGACACAAGGCTATTTACTGGCTCATACACCTACAGCAACAGACAGGTGTATACATAAAGCACGCCCGCAACACGGGTGAAGTACCCATTAAGATTAATGGACGTGTTTTTTGGGTTGACGGGTTAAGTGAAAACCGTGTCACTGGTGTGAAGACTGTGTACTCCTTTAACGGATGCTGGTGGCATGGATGCCCCCGTCCTGAGTGCGGAATCGCCGGAGATATCCACGGTAGATCTCCTGCCGACTGTCTTGCATGGACCCGCACCCGCGATCAACTTATAGGATCACAGTTCACTCATAAAGTCTTGTGGGAGCATGAATATGATGCACGGATGGAGACAGACGAGGTGTACCGTGAGGAAATAAACACGATCAAGCGTTCGATGGTGCTGGATCCTCTCAAATGTGGTGATAGCTTGTTTGGAGGACGTACAAATCCATTCAGACTATACTTTCCACCTACGGAGGGCGTGAAGCTCCATTACTACGATTTCTGTTCTTTATACCCATACGTGATGAAGAGCAATCCGTACCCCGTGGGCGCTCCTGAGAAACTGGTGGGACCTAGTCTACCCTCCATCAATGAATTTTCAAAAAATTTGAATGATCGTTACTTTGGGCTCTCTTTCGTAGACGTACTCCCCCCACGCAATTTATGGATGCCGATCTTACCTGTCGTTATCGACGACAAGCTCATGTTTCCCCTGTGCGTGAAGTGCGCGGAAGAGGATAACGGCGATTGTAACCATATACCCCACCAGCGTAAGATCAGATCAGAGGCGTATATACAAGTCCTGAGCTGGCCCTAGCCGTACGCCATGGTTATAGAATACTGAAGATACATGAGGTATGGAGGTTTCAGAAGCTACCCAACCTTTTCACACCATATATAAACGCCTTTTTGAAGGATAAGGTTGAGGCATCAGGGTATCCGCGAGGAGTTGATACCGAAGATGAAAAGTCTGCCTATATCCAACGTTACCGTGTCCGCGAAGGTATACAACTTGATCGTGTCCAAATTGTAAAGAATCCTGGCAAGCGCTTTAGTGCAAAGTTGTGTCTAAACAGTCTATGGGGAAAATTTGCGCACAATGCCGGCAAAGGGAACATTCATTTGGCACAAAGTTATAGCGATGTCTGGGATTATGCCAATGCTCCCGATAAAGAGGTCATGGAGATCGTGAATGTAGGTAATACTTACATAATAAAGTACAACAACACTGAATTGGCCACAGATACCTCAAGGGTTACAAACATACCTGTGGCCAGCTTCACAACAGCCTACGCCCGTATAAAACTTTGGGGTCTATTGCATTCTCTTGGGCGGAGAGTATTGTATGCCGATACAGATAGCGTGATATTCACAGAGAGGGAGGGTGAATACATGCCCGCTATTGGGGAGTTCCTCGGCGAGCTTACTGATGAGATCAAGGATGAGTATGGGGACAACGCATACGCCGACCCTTTTGTCTCAACAGGACCTAAAACGTATGGGGTACGGGTCAGGGTGGGGGAGGAAATGAAATATATCGTGAAGGCAAAGGGTATTACGTTCAACCATGCGAATCGGCGGGTTGTTAACTTTGAATCGTTGAAGGATCTAGTGTGTTTGGACGATGATGAGGGCGAACGACCTCCCCAACTAATTGTAGGCACTCACAATTTTCGGGCGCAGAAGCTGGGGGGCGAGAAGGAATTTAGGGGTACGAAGGTGTGCCGTAACACCTATAGGAAACGTTACCAGTTACCTGGTACCTATGATACCGTGCCCTTTGGATACCATAACGTTTAATGCTTCTATTGATAACTGACACGTATTTGTCTTGTATATAATCGTATCTATTGATTTATTACACGTATTTGTAAATATATATAACTTGAATATCTCGTTTATTAAATCGTATTTGTAAATATATATATATGTAACTTGAATATCTCGTTTATTAAATAAATCATGTTTCAATTAGCGTTTCACTTTCTCCTTTGTGTGTGTGTGTGTGTGTGTGTGTGTGTGTGTGTGTGTGCGCAGGTGAAAGTTCTAAGCTCCGCCCACTGTAAGACCGTGAGTCATGCTACTATCTGGGAGTCCCTGCGTGGTCAGTCGACTGCAGTAAGCCCGAGAGATCAGACGTGTATTCGCCAGCGTAGAAGAAAAGATCAGACGTGTATTCAAATGGCTACCTTTAATATTGCTTGTACAACGTTTATGAAATGGTATTCAGCAAAGTGCCAGGATGTGATGGATACCGAAAACTTCCTATTCCCCCTCCTATGCCTCTTTTAAAAACCACATTGGATTGTGCGAAGTTCCAAGATGTACAAATACTCTACGGATGTTCTGGTGAGACCGTTGAAGGCTTTCGTTGCACAGACGATGTGCTGAAGTATGCTGCAGAGCTAAACTTTATAAAGTCTCACATATACCGTGAAGTAAAGAAACAACGCGTGCAGAAGAGAAGCAGCAGGTATGGATAATGAGTCTTGCGGATGGGTGGTGTGACAAGCGGTATTACGTCATGCTACACCATGTCGATTACTCATACCCTACGACTGAAAATGTGAATCTCGTGATCATGGACAATCTTAAGTATTTTTATCACTATATTAATGTATATCATGATGAGGTTCGTAGTGAGGTTGTGGCTAGTGCCCTGCGTGAATTTTTAACAGACTTTAGAGACGAGTATCGTTTGATGGGCAGAAAGGAAAAATATGAGCATATGTTCCTCTCAAATAGTGCGCCGAGTGTGAAGATGTTTAGTAAAACATAAAAATGTGCCTAGTTCTTATCCTGAGGTAAACTGTCTGGTGCGTAGTCTGGTAGTGATGAAATTAATTCTTGTACCGGAAAAAAAATATGTACAACAATTCGGTGCGACTCGCGGATCATACGAGTTCGAACAACCCCATTCACGTATCATCGAGTCAGCCGCCCGTCGAACCGTTCCTGCCTACCTGCGTGCCTCACACGGCTCATAGTTATCTCAGAGCTTGAACCGAGTGGACGTGCGCTCCTCGAATACGATGGAACTTCCTTTGAGCAGCATTCTCAACGCCTCGTACGATGTGTCCGTGACGAAATCGTTGCGCGTGTTCAGGCGTAAATCCGGTACCGTTAGCTATGTACTGGAAACGGAATGTAGACAAACAAACAAACGGGTTTATTTAAGTGTCGAGGAGATGAATAGAATCTTCGTGATAGTTGAGAAGTGGAGTGAAGATCGTTATAAAATACCTGCTAGCGTAGGTACAAGAAGAGAGCAGATTAGTGACGCACCCTCATACGCCGTTGTATGTACGTTGTGTATAAATAACGATCGGCCGTGCATTGATATACGGCTGATAATAACGCTCTTGTTCCTACGCGAAACCGTTTCATCCTCGACAGAATGTTTGAAATCGTCGGATTCCGCAAGCTGAAACCTATATTAGACGCGCGCGTTACGGATATGCTTTATTTTGATACAGTACTTGAATACGCATACACCGCTCTGCTCGATGGGTTTACCGAGTGTAGGGCTGAACAGGGTGAGAATGGTCTAGAGCTGGACGTTTATTTAAAAAGTTTAGACTCTTTGAAATACCATGAACTTTGGTACAAAGCAATTGATCGGTACAAGGCTGAGCTCACCTACACCGTTCACCCTGAAGAACTATTTCTTTATATAACGCGCAGTTGTCGTAACGATTTAGAAGATTATTTCAATTGCCGCTATGTTGAGTGAGTTCACGATTGAAAAGCTCGAGTCGGTAGAAATAAACCCTCGATTGGAAAAGCGTGTTTATAAACTTGTGTTTAATAATGTAGCTAACGATGAACTCTTTGTGCGTGCTTTTGATTGTATTCTAGACGTATTTAAAGATGACTTACCAACCGGTTGTAAAGTGGGAACAAAAATAGTACTGAACGATATGAAAGCCCTTCATATCGAATACAGGTTTCCCTATACTTTAAGCGGTGAAATATTATTAAACCGCATATACTGCGTAATGCAGAGCAATAATGATGTAATTGTAAACTCGATTAAGTGCGAGTTTAGTATTTTGAAAAAAAGTGAAATGTATTTATATTTTTGCGTGATATTTCTCCTGTACTGTTATGATTATATGCATATTTCTATTATTATTGAAATGTATATTTATTTCTATATATCTCCATAATTGTGTGTGTATATATTTTTTTGATTATATGCATATTCCTCAATTATTATTGAAATGTATATTTATTTTCTATATATCTCCATAATTGTGTGTGTGTATATATTTCTTATTATTGAAATGTATATTTATTTTCTATATATTTATAATAAACAGAATGATGCAATGTTGTTTTACTTAATTCTAATTATATCATGTTACGCCTTCTGTGTACCTGAGCAATGGTATCTGATGGAACGAAATCTTTTAATGTTTGTAGACAACTCACCATAATAATGCTAAAAAGTGGTATCTGGCAACTGAATACATGGCACGAAATCTTTTAATTGTTTAGGAGACAACTCACCATAATAATGCTAAAAAGTGGTATCTGGCAACTGAATACATGGCGCTATCTGGCAACTGAAGCCATTTACGCCTTCTAAGCCAACTGGCTGATTAGGAGTCTATAATAATGTATACAATGGTATCTGGCAAAGCTAAAAAGTGGTATCTGGCAACTCAAGCCATTTACGCCTTCTATGCCAACTGGCTGATTAGGCGTCTATAATAATGTATACAATGGTATCTGGCAACTCAGTCTTCGATTAGAATTAAATATATAGCACAAACTGAATACATGGCGCTATCTGGCAACTCAAGCCATTTACGCCTTCTAAGCCAACTGGCTGATTAGGAGCCTATAAAACAACGCCTACTCGGCTGAAGTCTTAATATGCACTTGGCTCCTGCCAGGTGAACACCTCTCCTCCTTTCTCTCCTTTCTTTTGGGGGATAACGCCGCCTCCAAGTTTTCCTTGTTGCACCTGCAGCATCCCCCCTTTTGGGGGATTTTGTGCAACCCCCCATTTGCAACAACCCCCACCCCCTTTGCAACACCCCACCCCTTTGCAACATTACGTAATCACTTGCAACATTCTTGCACTCTCCCCTTTTGCGGCTATACTACTCACGCCTAATAAAGAATAGCCCTGATAATGTTGTTGGTTGTGTGTATTCGATCGGATGTACACAATGTAACTCAGTATATATAGGCCAAACCGGTAAAACGTTAGATATTAGGGTAAAACAGCATAAATATGCTTGAAGAACAACTAATAATTCCAATGCTTTATTTAACCATATGTATAGATGTAACCATAGCATCAAGTGGGATAGTTCTAAAGCGCATGTTAAAAACAGAGATATAATAGAAAGAAATATTCTAGAATGTGCATTTATTCATTTTAAAAACAATTTCGATAACAGTGCGGGGACGTATAAAATTGACGATATCATGTTAAAATTTCTTTTGCCTCTCATTAACCCTTGTTAAGTATGTGCTAATTGTTTTGTTTTTCCTGTACGTTGTATATATTTATGGGCATCTCGCCTTTTATCTTCATTCCCTGACGAGGTGTAGCTTTGAATACACGAAAGGCCTTGGAATCGTTTTTCTTTTTCCTTGTGGGTTTGCAGCATATATATATATATATATATATATATATATAATATATATATATCTATATATATATATACAATAAAAAAATGATAATGTAAGAAATACACAGTTTAAACGAGGAATATATATATATATATATATATATATATATATATTCCTCGTTTAAACTGTATTTCTTATATTATCATTTTTATTGTATATATATATAATATATATATAATATATATATATAGTAGCTCCCTATTTTGGATTGGTAAAAAAATACGTATATTATCCATTTATTTTAGAAGAAATAATATGAAAAGGTAGGCATACATGGTAGGTTTTCTCTGAAATTCAATGTGGGCTCCAACTCTTTCCATCAGCTTCTGGAGCCGCCCAGGAATGGCGTCCACTGACTTTAGCAGGAACTCCGGCGGGATGGAGGACATGACTTCCCGAATTCGGTCCTCCAGTTCTTCCAATGTCCTCGGTTTGGTGCGGTAGACTTCTTCCTTTACCCACCCCCAAAGAAAGAAGTCGCACGGTGTCAAGTCGGGGCTCCTGGCTGGCCATTGATGTGGACCACGACGACCCATCCAACGCCCAGGGAAGTGGGCATCCAGCCACTCACGGACAACAAGAGCGAAGTGCGGAGGGGCGCCATCTTGCATAAATATCAGATCGTCGATGTTCTCCCATGTGCTGACAACCGGCCAGACCTCGTTTCGCAAAATAGCAAGGTACCGCTCAGCATTCATGGTGTTGCGCAGAAGGAAACGGGCCCACAACCTGATCTGAGGTCATACCACACCACACCGTTACACTGAACCGATTCTGCCGTTTTTCAGCGGTAACCGTGCGACTTCTTTCTTTGGGGGTGGGTAAAGGAAGAAGTCTACCGCACCAAACCGAGGACATTGGAAGAACTGGAGGACCGAATTCGGGAAGTCATGTCCTCCATCCCGCCGGAGTTCCTGCTAAAGTCAGTGGACGCCATTCCTGGGCGGCTCCAGAAGCTGGTGGAAAGAGTTGGAGCCCACATTGAATTTTAGAGAAAACCTACCATGTATGCCTACCTTTTCATATTATTTCTTCTGAAATAAATGGATAATATACGTATTTTTTTACCAATCCAAAATAGGGAGCTCTTTCCGCCCACCCTGTATATATATATATATATATAAAAAGACAACTACGATGTTATATACACAGATTTTGTTAAAGCTTTCGACAAATGTGACCATGGTATAATAGCACATAAAATTAAATATATTGGAATAACAGGCAAAGTGGGAAAATGGATCTACAACTTCCTCAGAGAACGTCTGCAGGTCGTCAAAATTCAAGGTATATCATCATCAGAATCGAAAGTACGCAGCTCAGTACCACAAGGGACAGTACTGGCCCCACTCCTGTTCATTATCATGCTAACAGACATAGACAGCGGAGTAAACAGCAACAGTATAGTAACATCCTTTGCAGACGATACAAAGATCAGCAGAAAAATCAGCCATGTACATGACGTGGAGGCCTTGCAGAGGGACACGAACAAAATATACAAATGGTCAGAAGACAGTGTTCAACATGTCATTTAACACCGAGAATTTTCAGCTCGTGAGATATGGTAGAAAAGAAGAACTTAAACAGACTGCATAATATGCTCCAGATAGACAGGAAATTCAGAGAAGCACGAAAGCGATCGATCTCGGGATAATAATGACAGATGATGGAAATTCGAAACACAAAATCAGATAGCGATAAATAAAACAAAAAGAGTCGCCGGACAGGTACTAAAAACGTTCAAGAGAAGGGACAGGACAGTAATGATTCCCCTGCTAAAAACACTGATTATACCAAAACTTGAATACTGCTCAGTTTTGACGTCCCCATATAAAAAGGAAGAAACTAATAAACTAGAAGAAACGCAAAGGCATTTCACAACAAAGACTGATGGCTGCAAAGAACTCAACTACTGGGAAAGACTACGTAAACTAAATCTGTACTCCCTGGAAAGAAGAAGAGAAAGGTGAACCATAATAGACATATGGAAAATGATCGAAAAACTGGTACCAAACCTAAAACTAAACCCAATTACCATTCAAACACTGGAAAATAGGAAAGGCAGAATGTGTAGTGTTCCCAAATTAAAGGCCCGACAAGGGACCTCCTCAACTCTGAAGGAAATAGCTTGGTTGTCAGGGGGCCAAGACTTTTCAACCAGCTTCCAAGGACCTCAGAAACGTAACGGGGGTCAAAGTTGAAGTCTTCAAGAGAAGACTGGATACCTGGCTCAGGACGGTACCAGATGAGCCGGGCGTGCATGGCTATGTACGGTGGAGAGCGCAAGAAAGCAACTCGCTCCTCCACCAAGCCAGACCTAGAGGCGGGGCCACCAGCTTGACCTCCGTTTGAAGGTGAGACCAACGCACGAAACAACATAAGGTTCATAAAGTAAGGTATATTCTTTGTTCAACTTGTGTAGTTCTTGTACTATTACACAGGTCAACAACAAATTTTTTTTTGTTTCGTTGCCAAGGAAATTCGTACGAATTTAGGGTATTTTGGGGTTGCTGAATTCCAAAATGAAAGTAGTTTTTCCGATTTGGCTCTAGTTCTTGAGATAATGAATACCCTCAATTAATAGGAAACGTAACCATAACGCGTGCATATGGGAAACTACCGGAACATTCTAGATGGTGAGACCGAATAAAATGCCATTATGTATTTCATGTGTTTACTTTTGTATGATTTGAGACAATTTCAATGCGATTTGTAAGTAGGCTCCGCCTGAACATTAAATTTTTTGCATTTTTACGTGTTTTAATGGGGTACCAATTATCTTATAAATTACAGCCAATCTACCAAAACCGATGTCATATTCGGAATCAGCACCACAAAGTTACCCCAAAATCACTCTAATATGATTGGCAATAAAATGAGTGTTGACCAGTGTTATTTACTCTAAACGAGGAGATAGCGGGTGGAATGTTATGCAGATCATTTGCACGTGTCTATCGTCCGAATGTATATCAAACTATAGGTTGACTTGGAGCACACACACACACAGAGGAGAAAATGAAACGGTAATTGAAACATGATTTATTTAATAATCATCGACATGTAATTAAAGTATGGCATATATTGAAATAGACATAATAATTAAAATAAACATATCTTGACGGTAGAACTTTTTTAAATGATTGTACTTTCAAGCTCCTTATAAAGGAAGCAGAATTTTTTAAATACAACCACGGAATACGTGCTCCAAAAAGCGTTTTCAAACTATGAACTAAATCTGAGGAAACATTTGTCGCTTAGCCACTTCTTCCTAGGTCTTCAATTAATTTAATACCAAATTAGTACGAAGGAGCTCCCCATAGTAATCACAGTAAACTGCAATACCATCGCGATGTAAGAATGCATTCAGTAAAGTTTTTAGATAGTTACTATTTCTGTCACATGTACCGAAAACCCGCACTACGGCGGGGTACCACCTTCTTTCCCCGAGCACCAAAAAGAGAAGAAAGGTTCTCCTTTCCAGTACTCCGGGAGATGAAGCTTTGGATGAAAACTTTCGACCTTGATTTTGGCTCTTCTTCTCTTTCTATTCGGGGGAGGGGCGTTTTGTGGCATTCACCCTTGGCCCCCTCCTTCATGCATAAAAAAATACTATATTATTTTCCCCTTTGATTTGACACTAAGTCCTGCCGCACACAGGAACGTCTTGCGACTGACGACTGACGACGGGCCGTGACGACTCAATTCGCGTTTGATTTCACATTTTACACTGACTCCAGCTTCTCTCAATGTTTCTTAGTTCCCTCACACTGATTTTGGCACACAAAATTAATAAATAATCCTGATGAACTATGAGTCTAGACTTCTAAGACACCCTGTATGAGGACGTCAAGACCGAGCAGTATTCCAGTTTTGGTACGTTTAGTGTTTTTAGCAAGGGTATCAGTACTTTCCTGTCCTTTTTCTTGAAGACTCTTAATATCTGTTCCATAATTCCTTTTGCTTTTTTAATCGTTATCTTGTTTTATATCTCAAATATCGAATCATCGATCATTATAACTCCTGATCCTTTGTTTTTGTGTTCCTCTGAATTTACCGTCTATTAGCATGGTAATGAATAGGAATGGGGGTAATACTGTTCCTGACGTTCTCTTGGGAAGTTATATATCTATTTACCCACTTTTCCTGTTATACACATATGGTTCACATTTGTCGAATGCTTCAGCAAAATCCATGTAGTTTTCAATGTTTTCAAGGCATCAGTGATACTGTTATAAGTTATTAGTTATTAGTTATGATAAGCACGAGAGAGTTACAAGGAGTTACAAGGAAAAGAAGTACCTCAAAAGGCCTTGCGGCCCGCCCATACCGAGGAGGTACCAATGGCAACGGGTGCCATGGAAAATTTCTACACACTCAAATAGTGTGCAAGATTTGGTCTAACCTTTTCTTGAACTGATCCACAGAGGAACTGTTCACAACTTCTGAAGGTAACCTGTTCCACGTGTCACAGATCTTATACGTAAAGTAATTCCCACACACACTAGTCCTAAACCGTTACAAATCCAACTTCCAACCATTGTTGCGAGTTGGGTTATCATTTAAACTAAACATGCTTCTAAAATCGACATCGTTGAGCCCGCGTAAGAGCTTGAAAACCTCGATCAGTTGACCGCGCAGCCTCCGAGTTTCCAGCGAAAACAAGTTCAGGGCGCGTAACCGTCAACTGTAGCCCATATGTCTAACGGAAGGGATTAACTTTGTGGCCCTCGCCTGCACTCGCTCCAGCCTCTCAATATCTTTCCTGAGGGTGGGCGACCAGAACTGCACCGCATACTCCAGGTGCGGCCGAACCAGGGAATTGTACAGAGAGAGCACAATCTCCTTCTTCCGAAACTGAAAGTGCCTCCTGATATAACCCAACAGCTTCTGGGCTTTCTTTTCCACCTCTACGCACTGTTTGGTAAACTTAAGGTCGCTGCTGATTAGCACACCCAAGTCCTTTTCCAAATCAGTCGCCTCGATATTGTTCCCCAACATCGCGTAGTCCGACTTGGGATTGGCGTAGCCAATGTGCATCACTTTGCATTTACCCAAGTTAAACGGCATTTGCCATTTTTCGGACCATTCTCCTATCCTACCTAGGTCCGCACGCAGTTACTCGATCGCTTCGGGCGTCCCAACATTGGCCCCAAGCTTGGTGTCATCAGCGAATTTGGCGATCCGACTGACGATACCACCGTCGATATTATTTATGTAAATGATAAACAACAGTGGCCCCGAAACGGAACCCTGAGGAACCCCACTAGTGACCGAGGCCCAACCCGAACTAACCCCTTTAATTACAACCCTCTGCCGCCTATTCTTCAGCCAGAGAGAGAGAGAGAGAGAGAGAGAGAGAGAGAGAGAGAGAGAGAGAGAGAGAGAGAGAGAGAGAGAGAGAGAGTTTAGTTTTAATCGAATTCAAGTTTCAGTGTTTTGGTAAAGCGCATAAAACGGTTGAAAATATTTTAGAATGTAGTCACTGTTTCTCGCCTTAGTCTTAGATACATTATCTAACCGCATTCTCATGTAAAAGTTCTCGGTTTCTCTTTAACAGTAATACGATATATATATATATATATATATATATATATATATATTCAAAAAAAGATTAGACGCCTGGCTCAGAACAATCCCCGATGAGCCGGGCGTACCTGACTGAGGTGGAGAGTGCTCAGAACAATCCCCGATGAGCCGGGCGTACCTGACTGAGGTGGAGAGTACAAGAAACCAACTCATTACTTCACCAGGCCAATTCGAGAGGAGGGGCGACAAGTTTGACCTTCATGAAATGAGTAATCATCGCACGGAACCTTTGAAAGGTTGAAAGATATATATATGTAAAGAACGACGCTTGTATAGAAGAACGTTCCGCACAAGATGAGGAGGGAGAACGAACAAATGAAAAATGAGGTAACCACCCGGGAATCGAACCGGGGATCTTCCGATTGCCGGTCAGATATGCTAACCACTACACCATGGGCCTCGATTAATCAGAAGTCGTAATTCTCCTACATAGGAGCAGAAACCAATGCCCTGAGGGGGCACCTCCCGCATGCCGTACATATATACATTTTAACTGCAAACAACACACAGTATAATTAATGTAAAGAACGACGCTTGTATAGAAGAACGTTCCGCACAAGATGAGGAGGGAGAACGAACAAATGAAAAATGAGGTAACCACCCGGGAATCGAACCGGGGATCTTCCGATTGCCGGTCAGATATGCTAACCACTACACCATGGGCCTCTATTAATCAGAAGTCGTAATTCTCCTACATACGAGCAGAAACCAATGCCCTGAGGGGGCACCTCCCGCATGCCGCACATATATACTTCTGATTAATCGAGGCCCATGGTGTAGTGGTTAGCATATCTGACCGGCAATCGGAAGATCCCCGGTTCGATTCCCGGGTGGTTACCTCATTTTTCATTTGTTCGTTCTCCCTCCTCATCTTGTGCGGAACGTTCTTCTATACAAGCGTCGTTCTTTACATTAATTATACTGTGTTGTTTGCAGTTAATATATATATATATATATATATATATATATATATATAAATGAGTTTAGGATTGATTTTATAATTTATAACTGAATTTTTTATCATCTTCAGTTAACCGAGTTAAAGAAAAAACTTTATCATATGATACCGTTCGTAAAATTCATTTACTCAGAATCTCTTTTTACAAATGGATGCTCCACGGTGTTAAGTTCAAATTCTCAATTACGATAAGTTGAAATTCGAAAACTCGAACCACTTGATGAAGATCTTTTAGTTAGGCCTAAGGATTTTGGTTCTAATAAGGCTGTTACTTATTGTGGCTTTATTTCCAGAATATTCCACAATTGTTGTTTTTCCAATTAAGAGTTAGTTCTGTAATAATGGCTGTAAGCCGACTAAGGACTTTATAGACCGGGCATAAAACTGCTATTACACCTATTTGAGTTGTATAAGTAAGGCAGCGTTAGGTATTTCTTTATACTTAATCCTAATATTAAAGACCGTGGAAGAGGGATAATGGATATTTAATAAATGCAATTGAAGGGTTTTATTGCCAACCTCGCAACACCTCTCTCTGCAGGATTCCTAATAGTTATAATGTTATAATGTTATAATGTTTCAGACCAACAAAGACCCTAGGATCCACTCATGGCTGGTCTACCTAACTGTGTTCGTAATCGTGTATTGTGTATACACATACGAGGAAAAGTGTAGGTGTGGCTGTAAAGACTGTACAGTAATGTAGAAATGTGTGTGCACCCATTATGGGTCTCCCTTTTAAAGGTGTTTGTGGGGCAAGTGAAGATCATGAGTTTTTCAATACCTCACAGTACTATGGGGGGCACCGCTCGGCAGAGGAATCTCTTTAAATGGGGTGTGTAAGGACAGAGAGTATCCCCTAACCCAAGACGCTGCCTCCCTATATCCCACAACACTTGTGTTGAGCTGTGGGATCTATCCCCACAAAGCCTTAATTTTACTACCTTAAACTATACCCTTTCTATCAACATGCGCGTCCAATCGATTCTTAAACATGTTTATAGACGTGCTACTAATTACTTCTACCGGCAAACTATTCCAGCTATTTACTATTCTATGCGTAAAAAAGTTTTTCGCAACTGCTGTCTCGAACCTTCTACTTGTCAACTTACACCCGTTATTTCTAGTCCTATTATATTGAGATATTTCGAAAAAGCTATCTCTATCTACGTTATCAAACCCATTCATAATTTTGAAAACCTGGATTAGATCACCCCTTAACCTCCTAGTCTCGAGTGTAGTCAATTTTAACTCTTTAAGCCTATCCTCGTACGACTTTGACCTAAGAGACGGAATCATCTTAGTTGCTCGTCTTTGAACTCTTTCGATTTTGTCTATATCTTTGCGCATATGCGGATTCCAAAATTGGACCGCGTACTCCAAATGGGGTCTAACTAATGATTTATAAAGAGGAACTATAATATCGCGCGATTTGTACTCAAAATTTCGAGCTATAAAACCTAACACTTTGTTCGCCTTAATGACCGCCGCTGTACTTTGTTTCGCTACTTTTAAATCACCAGTGACTATAACTCCTAAATCTTTTTCCTGCTCTACGCTTGTTAAACTTTCCTGACATACTATACGCAAAATTACCGTTACGCGAACCTATATGCATAATTTTGCACTTATCCACGTTAAATCTCATTTGCCGTGACTGACCAACAACGATTTTATTCAGATCTTCCTGAATTTTACCTCTATCTTCGTCATTAATCGCCCTACCACCCAGCTTCGTGTCATCCGCAAACTTTGAAACTGTACTGACTAGGCCGACATCTAAATCGTTAATATATATAAGAAAAAGCAAGGGGCCCAATACAGAACCCTGAGGAACGCCACTCGCTACATTAGCCCAACACGACTCCGCTCCATCAACGACCACCCTCTGTTTCCTGCCTCGCAACCATTCTTCTAGCCAATTTATTACTACAGGAAAGTATAATTGAAATAATGTTATATCCGAAGATTTAGCTCCACCTACTTTTTCTTTCTACCAATAGGGTTTCTTTTTCTAAAATTATTAAAGTATGAAAATGTGCTTAATAATATGCAGTAGATATACTAGGTCGAATTATTTAATGCAGTAAAATTCGTTCCAATATAAATGTACAGTTCCACCACAGATGGGATGTATACAGTGCAGTACAGTAAGTTCTAAAAAGTTAAGTTTTAACTGATTCTGAACACGTACCAAATTTCCTTACTAGCATGTTACCCTGCACATACAGCTTTTTACGTTGCCGCTCAATATCGAGTTCATCTCGCAGCTCGTGAGTAATTACACGACACTTTGCCCCATTATAGGTGATGTAATTTTCTATACCATATTGCTCACATACCTCTAACAGTACTCCATGTATATACAGAAAAGATAGGGTGATAATATACTCCCTTGCCTAACACCATTAGTTACCTTAAACCTGGCGATACAGTGCTTTTCCATCTTACAAACATGGTCAGCTCTGTATACCAGAATGCAAGTATCCTAAGTATATAAATAGGAACCCCTCGACACAAGAGTTTCTTGAAAAGTTTGTGATGGTTAACTCTATCAACTGCTTTTGATGCACCCAAAAACAGGAATATACATTGCTGCTTGACATCTTGTAATTTAGGACGGCTTCCTTTAGCATATAAATACACATGTCAGTACCATGTTTCACTCTAAAGCCAAACTGATTGTCATAAGTCTGCAAGTATGTAAGGGGTTCCAAAACACCTTAGCCCCACCATTGGCAGCTTACATGTTTACTTATATCGAAATAGTTTTTAGTGATTATAAAAATATATAAAATTCTTTATTTATTGCAGGTATTAAAATTACTCTAGCTGATAAAGTGATAACATAATGGCTTCTCAATTAATTGGTGATTCGGAGAGGCAACGTGTGATAGATCGCATACGAGCAATAACATTTCGGGAAGCTCGTGATGCTGGAGCCACCTTTATAACACGTTCATGGGTTGCCAAAAAGTTGCGAAGAAGTGAGGACTTCGTCAAAAGAAATTGGAATAAAACGTTGGATGAATGTGAAATGGATACAACCACATCTGGGTGCCCAAATTTGCCACTCTCTCAGGAAACAAAGGACATCATTGAAAGCGGTACGCGTAAGCGGAAAAACAGCTGTGCTAAACTTTCTAGAGAGAGAGATCGAAGTGTTGAGAGGAAAGATCGTTAGTGGTGAGATCATTCGACTGTACCGTCATAGGCAAGGTTTAAAGCCTTGGCATGAACTTCCAAAGCCAAGAAAAACTCAACTTAACATCGATGACAGAATGTGGTTTGCCCATTATCTTGAAGATTGGGATGGGGACGATTTCATGCATTTAGCTGTCTCCGATGAACTTTTTGTTTACGTAACACGTCGGCCTAACTACCAAAATGATCGAGTATGGGCCACAACACCAGATGAAATCGATGACAATGAACATTATCGCGAATTATTAAAAAGTCCAGACTGTGTTGGTGTGTTTGTTTTGTTCACTGCAAAGAAGCTCATGTGGGTGCTGAAGCCAAATGGTCAGAGTTGGGATGGACAGTATTTTCATGATATTATTCTATCCCAGCATGTCGTTCCTTTTCTAAGAAACCCAAACAATGTTATGGATGTCGATCAGGTCACACTTCTGCACGATAAGGCCCCCTGCTTTAAGGCATTGGCCACTCAACAGTTGTTGCGGAACCATGAGATCGAT
Organism: Bathynomus jamesi; assembly: GCA_023014485.1. Lineage (NCBI taxonomy): Eukaryota > Metazoa > Arthropoda > Malacostraca > Isopoda > Cirolanidae > Bathynomus > Bathynomus jamesi. Next base: position 672,530 of record JAJOZX010000606.1, read on the forward strand.
TTCTTTGGAAATGAAGAATGGCCAGAAAATTCTCCTGACTTGAACGTCTGTGAACACATTGGATCAGTTATAAAGGACAAGGTTGAATGTCTCTTGTTTCAAGAACCTGCAGCAAATCGATTTTCGAAGGATACAATGACGCAACACATTGAAACTGTTTTAGCAAATTTGAGTAACGATCAAAATCTATTCACGTCACCTTTGGCAAGCTACCCAAAGCGAATTCAGGCTGTCTTGGAAGCCAATGGCGGGAACACCAAGTTTTAATTGTTTCTCATTAAATGCAGGATTAAATTCTCTTTTGTAAGGTATGTTTAGTTTTACTGTACCTCTAATGGTTTAGGCCATGGACGCGGGGGCTAAGGTTTATTGGAGCCCTGTACTTATCCTATTATAAATGACATATTCTAACACCTTAGAAAGTATACTGGCAAGTGCTATTGGCCTATAATTATTCTTATCGCAGGTACTAGCACCCTCATTTTTAACAACTGGCAGCAAATTAAATCTAATACAAAGATATTGCAAGAAAACTCGACTGATAACCTTCTTCCTAGGAACCAGCCAGATTTAACGCCAACTACTTCATGTACCGATTTATCTAATAGTTGTATACTAGCAAAAGGTCGGCGCTACGCGCCGGCTTTACTAGATCTGCGGTGCTTCGGCTGAATTGTGGGCCTACGGCGTATTTTATTTTGAACATCAGTAGCCTTTTATCTGGATATCATTCCTATTCCTCTCACCTTGGGCCTCAGTAATTGGGGTGCTTGCGGCCTTCCAGTTACTGGCAAACCAATTATTCATTCAATAAAACTACAGAAAAGAACGCAGCCATGAAAATCTAAAGCTTCACAAATCTTAATACAATGAGCTCGGATTTGAAGCCTAAGATTTTCATGACTGCGTTCATTTCTATAGTTTTATTGACCAAATAACTGAACCGACAGTAATTGGGGGCCCTGCGGCCCGCCAAATCATAGTTTTCATTGTTTCGAGTGCATCAATAATATTGTTATAGTGTTCCATTAGTTGTGATAAGCATGATCTTCCTGACCGGAATCGATGTTGGTTATCATTTTTTTTTCTGAGTTTCCCCATTAACCCCACCCCTCCCCCATTACCCCACCCCTCTTCCACAATACCCCCTCCCCCACCCCTCTCCCCATTTACCCCACCAATTTTTTTTTCTGAGTTTCCCCATTAACCCACCCCCTCCCCCATTACCCCACCCCTCGATCTTCCTGATCGGAATCGATGTTGGTTATCATTTTTTTTTTCTGAGTTTCCCCATTAACCCCACCCCCCCCCCCATTACCCCACCCCTCTCCCCAAATACCCCCTCCCCCACCCTCTCCCCCATTTACCCCACCAATTTTTTTCTGAGTTTCCCCATTAACCCCACCCCCTCCCCCATTACCCCACCCCTCTCCCCCAATACCCCCTCCTCCACCCCTCCCCCATTTACCCCTACCCTTCCCCCATTACCCCCAAGGGGGGAAGGGGGCTGGCACCTTGCAAAGGATTTACTTTAATTTTTTTTTGGTTACATATATATATCGCATCTATTTTTCTGAGTTTCCCCATTAACCCCACCCCCTCCCCCATTACCCCACCCCTCCCCCATTTTGTGCCAAAATTATGATTAAAAATGAAGAAATGAGAAGAACTGTACCCCTAAAAGGGGGGGGGGCAGGATTTATGTTCGGGAATTTTTTTTTAGCATGGGCACTGCACAATAAAAAGACGCATCGAATGGTGAAAACCGCATTGTTCTACACCAATTGTAGCGACCTGTAGGTGTGCGCAAAAAAACTGTTACATATACAGGGCGTCCCAAAAAAATGTATACACACTTTAACAGCTGATAGCTCAATTGATGTTTCTTTCTTTCCAAGTTAAACCCATTAGAATTAATAATGGCAGTCAGACTAAGCTTTGAACAAAGGAAATTCATTCTAAAATGCTACTGGAAGTGTGAAAACGCAGTTGAAGTGCAAAGACAGTTTAGGAGGGAGTTTCAAACAGATCCACCAACGCGACTTACCATCACTCGAATTAGAGATAAGTTTGAAGCCGATGGAACTGTTCAGAATGTCCACAAGAAGCGTTCCGGAAGACCACGGACATCGACAAGCCCCACAAAGCAAGAAAGAGTACTGGAAACGTATCACCAAAGTCCAAGAAAATCTGTGCGGCAAGCGAGTCGTGAGGTAGGAATTTCAGAATCGTCTGTCCAACGCATTTTGAAGCACTGTCAATGGAAAAGTTACATTCCAAGATTAGTCCATGCTATTAATGAAGATGATCCGGACCGAAGAGTGGAGTATTGCGAGTGGTACTTGGCACGATGTGGATGTGGACTGGACGAAGGGGTTTCGTAGAATACCCTCCGCGTTCACCAGACCTCACACCACTAGACTTTTTTTTATGGGGATACTTAAAAGACAAAGTTTACGCTATAAAACCTG